>CM024757.1:88376232-88750174 GCA_014218235.1 Colocasia esculenta
TATCCTTTGTTTATAGTGATCGACATAGTTGACTTAGAAATTAGAAGTCCATATCAGTTTTTCTCGTCAATTGAAATTCAGATTTTCTTATACCAGCTGACCTAAGCATTAAAAGCCAATACCAGTTCTTTATCATTACGATTAAATTTGATCATATTATTGTGCCTTAACTGTTCATTGCCTAAATTAATTTCTCATCGTCCTCTTTTAGTGCCGACACATCTCTTTAGGTGTCCATACACAATTACTTGGTACCATTACAAGATAATACTTAATAGATATAGTAATATTTATAAGGGTAATATTAGGAGTCTCTAATTGTATAGAGAGGACCTTACTGTAACAGAACTGAATTAGCGTATATTGTAACATGGGATAACACTTACTATAATGAGTTACACTCTGTCGTGAACTAAAAATAAGTAAAATATTTGATATGGATTCCTAATATTAACCATATTTATAATTAATAATATAGATATATATATATATATATATATATATATATATTGATGCAGTAGTATATATTTAATTTTCTAACTAAAATTATACATATGGCAGCGGCTACTATCCGCCGCCATACAGTTATATGGCAGCGGCTTATTATAGCCACTGTTAAAGAATAATATGGCAGCGGCTTTGTAGCCACTGCCATATTTTCCCATGCCCCGCCTTAAAACCCCGCGCGCTCTCTGATGATCAGTTCATCCCCATATAATTTTATGAATTATATATCTATTTTGGTGATTAACAACACTCCAATAAAGTGTCATCTAACAAGTTTTCATGAAGCTTAGGCACAGGAAGTAAATCAGGTGAAATCAAGAAAATATGTAAGTATTTCTTACTTTGTAGCATTTAAAATATAGAGCAGGAAACTTCTCTAAGTTCACATCGACTCTCTATATGCTACAATGATTTCATTAGAATCATATTGATTTCATAAGGATTTGCTCTCACAACGATTCACTTTCTCACAACGATTTGAAAAGTGATAACAACGATTTACTCTCACAACGATTTGATAAATGAGAACAACGATTTGCTTTCACAACGATTCGGTTTCTCATAACAATTTGAAAAGTGAGAACAACAATTTGCTCTCACAATGATTTGATAATATGAGAACAACGATTTGCTCTCACAACGATTCGGTTTCTCATAACGATTTGAAAAGTGAGAACAATGATTTAATCTCACAACGATTTGATAAATGAGAACAATGATTTTCTCTCACAACGATTCGGTTTTTCATAACGATTTGAAAAGTGAGAACAACGATTTGCTCTCACAACGATTTGATAAATGAGAACAACGATTTGTTCTCACAACAATTCGGTTTCTCATAACGATTTGAAAAGTGATAACAACGATTTGCTCTCACAACGATTTGATAAACGAGAACAACGATTTGCTCTCACAACGATTCGGTTTCACATCGATTTGGTAAGTGAGAACAACGACTTGGTCTCACAACGATTTGTCTTTCATAATGATTCGATAAGTTCCACATCGATTTGGTATTCATAACGATTTGACAAGTTACAACAACGACTTGGTCATTACAACGACTTGATAAGTTACACAACGATTTGCTTACTGTAACGATTCGATAAGTCACAACAACGACTTGGTCTGTGTAACGATTCGATAAAGCAAAACAACGATTTGATCACTACATCGACTCAATAAGTGAGACAACGATTTGGTTATAATGACTTGTTCATAATGATTTGCTTATACTCTCATATTGATTTGTCTCTACAACGATTTGGTTATGATTGTATAACGATTTATGTTCACATCGATTTACTTATACATGTGTAACGATTTACATAAACAATGACTCATTCACAATGATTTCATAAGTCGTGCTTACAACGATTTCATGAGCTATAATGGCTTGATATTTAAACATATTTCAAATATTTTGAATGTCAAGGTCTTCCCTAGCTTTTCTGCGATATCCATGCATTTATTATGACTGAACATTTCACTGCACAATGCATGCTCAGATATCTTCTATTCCTATGCTTATATTGGAAACATCTTTTTAGAAAGCAGAATGGCATTTTTATTCTGATGTATATTCGTCCTAACATTGACTGACAACAAGAGACAGCGTAGCTGTCTATCATTCAGCATTTATTGTGTGCAGGTCTCTGACAGCACAACCATTTACAACGTTGGACAAAATGAAAGATAAAGGATATCGAGAAGGATCTTCTTTTTGCATGCATGGAACGTAAAGGACCGTTGACTGGAAGCTCTACAATACCATGCAGTCTAACGTATACCAGAGCATAGAGACAACAGACATATCAATGGCTACTTCCTCAAGAGAAGATATATATTCAAGTCTGAAGACTCTAAGAATACAACTTTTGGAAGAGAGCAATCTTTCACGGAAAAAGAGTCATAATAGAAGAGCAATTTTCATTCCAACTCTTGTGTAGCTCTCGCTCTCATCATTCCTGTTCAATTCCTTGGAGAGCACCTTTGAGTTCTGAGAGTTTCTTTCATTGTAGATCTCTTACTCTCAGTCTCTGCCTTAGATCTGGATTTGTTGTAGACCAAGTCTAGGGGCACTTCGCCTGACTTTCACACATTGTTTGTGTTCTTCCTCTTCGGGTTGAAGAGAAGACCTGTAGGTAATAGGTGGTTTTATTCCCTTCGGGTTGAAGGAAACCTAGGTTCTAGGGTATTGTATTCCTCTTCAGGTTGTGAAGAGAAGGCCAGTTGCGGCTAGATGTGTAAGTGTCCTTGAGGGGGACTATACCCTTGGGTAGTGGAATCCTGAGTTGTTGCTCAGGGGTTGGACGTAGGACTCCTGTGGAGAGGAGGTCCGAACCAGGATAAAATCCTTGTGTAGTGTGATTGTTTGTTTGTGTTTGTCATGTTCTTTACTACTAACACTAACAGTCAAACGTAGTGTTTTTGGGTGAACGTTTTTGTTGACAGGTTTAGATAATCAAAGTTTAAGAATCCCATTCACCCCCCCTCTGGGCTTGCTAGCTGGGCAACAAGTGGTATCAGAGCTAGTCTCTTCGACAAAGAAGATCCAACGATCTGATGAGAAAAGATCAAATGGCAGCCCAAAGTCACTTTGAAGATCAGTCGGTCAACAGGCCACCATTGTTCAATGGTGAAGACTATACTTACTGGAAAACAAGAATGGAGTTCTTCCTACAAGGACTTGATTATCAGATTTGGTTCATTATAGAAGAAGGAGATCTTCTGATCACAAACGAGAAAGACAAATGGACGGAAGATGACAAGAAAAAGATCTCTCTCAACTGCAAGGCCAAAAGCATATTGTGTTGCGCTCTTAGCAAGAAAGAGTTCAACCATATATCTACCTGTAAATCCGTAATGGAGATGTGGGAGAAGTTGAGGATCACGTATGAAGGTACTGACAAAGTGAAAGAAACCAGAATAGATATTCTGGTGACACAGTACGAGAGATTCGAGATGCAGCTAGGAGAAACAATTACACAGATGTACAGCAGATTCATCGATATTACAAATGGACTGGCTGGTCTTGTAAAGACGTATGAAATGGGAGATATGGTCAGAAAGATCTTAAGATCCTTACTAGCCTCGTGGACTCCTAAAGTGACAGCAATAGAACAGGCTAATGATCTAAAGAGAATGTCATTGGAGAAACTCATTGGGTCCCTAATGGCCCAAGAGATCAACATGGAAAGGTTGGGAGAGTCGTCAAGCAGAAAGAAACATTCCAACACTCTCAAGGCAGAAGAAGTTGCATCAGAAGAATCTTCAGATGATAATGAAAGCATAAGAAGTAGTGAAGATGAGGAAGCTCTCCTCTCCAGAAGACTACAAAGGATACTTGCTAAAAAGAAGTACCAGTCCGGAAGGAGATACTTCAAGAAAAACAAAGATTTTTAAGAAGCCAGAAGGAAAAGACTCAAAGAAAGCTGAGCCCATTTGTTATGAATGCAAGAAGCCTGAGCATATCAAGGCAGAATGTCCGAAGCTAAAGAAAACTGAGATTAGAAAGAAAGACAGTTCTAGGAAGTTCAGAAGATACAAGAAGAAAGCCATGGTAGCAGCTTGGGACAACAACAACGACTCTGACAATGAGTCGAGCTCAAGTGGAGATGAAGATGAAAAAGCCAACCTGGCCTTCATGGCTAACATCGATGATAAGGTGACATCTGACTCATCTTTTTCTTCATGCAATGAATCTGAATCCGATAATTTAGAAGATACTTTTAATGAACTATATAGTAAATACAAAGATGTGTGTAAATTGCTAATGTCAATAAGAAAAATCATGCTTGCTTGGAAAACACTAATTCAGATCTAAATCTGAAAACGAACAACTGGAAAAACAAATTTCTGAGCTAAAAAGAAGAAACGATTTATTGTGTGAAGACTTGAAAAGTAAAATGAACAAATAGCAAAAATTGAGAATCAAGAAATCATAAGTAAATTAAACCAAGAAATCAATACATTAACAAAAGAAAATGAACAACTGTCAAGCACATTAGAAAAATTTACAAATGGTAAAACAACATTAATACTAAAAGGAGCTAGAACGTCAGGCAAGAAGAAATATGGATTAGGATACACCCCTTCTGATAATGAAGAAACATTAGTATATCCTAAAATATATCCAACACCTAAATTTGTAGCCGAACAAGACATTGCATATAAGTCAAACTTTAAATATATTCTAACTGAAAAATCAAGTAAAATATCTTGCTGTAGCCACTGCAACAAATTAGGTCATATTAAAATAACATGTCCAACTAAACATAAAAGATGGATAATTAAAAAGGGAAAATGATGATACAAACCAATCAGGACCCAAAAGAACTTGGGTACCTAAAGTTTAGTGTTTTTCACCACAGGGAAGCCTTCAAGCATCTAAATGGTACCTGGATAGTAGGTGCTCAAGGCATATGACAGGGAACAGAAAGTTGTTCTCCCATCTCGAAGCTGAAGAAGGCACAGTAATATAAGGAGATAATGGAAAAGGGTCAGTCATTGGATGTGGAACAATTGACAGTCAAGGCAGGACTCTCATAGAGGATGTTCTATGCGTAAAAGGACTCAAGCATAATCTAATCAGCATCAGCCAGTTGTGCGACAAAGGCCATCAAATCAAGTTTCAAGAATCAAGATGCAGCATTATAAAAGAGGATAAAACTGTGTTTGAAGCTTGCAGAGAGAAGAATCTCTATGTACTCAATTTGGAAGAATTAAAAGATCAGGATGTGTGCCTTGCCGCAAGCAAGAATCATTCAGTGGAACTTTGGCACAGAAGATTGGGGCATTGTAGCTTGGATGGATTAAGAAAGCTAATCAAGAGAAACTTAGTGGAAGGTCTGCCCAAAGTAAGCACTGGGATGGAAGGAGTCTGTGAGCCGTGTGCAAAAGGAAAGCACACTAAATCATCCTTTAAGTCAAAGACTGTGGTATCAACCTCAAAACCTTTGGAACTACTACATATGGATCTATTTGGGCCGATGAGAACCACAAGTCTCGGTGGAAAGAACTTCGGATTCGTCATAGTGGATGACTACTCCAAATTTACATGGGTATCATTCTTGGAGCACAAGGATGACACATTTGACAATTTTGTCAGCTTCAGTAAGAGAGTTCATAAAGACAAGAAGTATACCATTGTCAGTATTCGATCAGATCATGGAGGAGAATTTCAGAATGAAAGATTCGCAAAGTTCTGTGATGATCAAGAAATAGAACATAATTTCTCAGCACCAAGGACACTACAGAAAAATGGAGTTGCTGAGAGAAAGAACAGAACCTTATTAGATATGGCAAGGACTATGTTGTCAGAATATAATTTACCAAGGTATTTTTGGGCCGAAGCCATCAACACAACATGCTATATAATCAACAGAGTGATGATCAGGCCAATCCTGAAGAAGACTACATACGAGCTTTACAAGTAGAAGAAGCCAAAGATCAGTCACTTCAGAACATTTGGATGTCCATGCTTTATTCACAACAATGGAAAAAGAGATATTGGTAAGCTGGACTCAAAATCTGATGAAGGTATATTTATGGGGTATGCTTCTAAACCCAAAGGATATAGAGTATTTAATAAGCATAGTTTATTAATTGAACAAACAGTGCATGCTATTTTTGATGAAACTAACCCTTCCTTGAGAAAGGAAGTAGATAGTGATGTTGATGATGCAGATGAATTGTCCAAGAAGTTAAAGAATACATCCATTGAAGACAAGGAAGATCCACCCTTGGAAGATCTACAACAAAAAGATATATCACATGATAATCTTCCAAAGGAATGGAGATACAAGAAAGATCATCTGTTGGATAACATTATTGGAGATCCATCGGTTGGGGTAAGAACTAGAGGTAACGTAATCCTATGTGATTATTTAGCTTTGTATCTTAAATAGAGCCTAAGATAGTCAATGAAGCACTATCTGATGAATCTTGGATATTAGCCATGCAAGATGAACTTAATCAGTTCAAGAGAAACCAAGTATGGTCCCTTGTTTCGAGACCATCAGATCATCCTGTGATTGACACCAAATGGGTGTTCAGGAACAAAATGGATGAAGCTGGTATGATCACTAGAAACAAGGCCAAATTGGTAGCTCAAGGCTATTCTCAAGAGGAAGGCATAGATTTCGATGAAACCTATGCACCAGTAGCCAGACTTGAGGCAATTAGGATTTTACTTGCTTATGCATCAACATTGGATTTAAAATTATTTCAAATGGATGTAAAATCAGCTTTTCTAAATGGTTACATAAAGGGGAAAGTTTATGTAGAACAACCTCCCGGTTTTGATGATATCGATTTTCCAAATCATGTATTTAAATTGCATAAGGCTTTATATGGTTTGAAACAAGCACCTAGAGCATGGTATGAACGATTAAGTGCATTTTTGTTAAACCATGGATTTATTAGAGGAAAAGTAGATAGCACATTATTCATTAAGTCTAAAGTTAAAAATGTGTTACTTGTTCAAATCTATGTTGATGATATAATATTTGGTTCCACTGATGAATCTCTTTGCAAGTACTTTGAAAAGCTTATGCAGGGAGAATTTGAAATGAGCATGATGGGGGAACTTAATTATTTCCTTGGACTGCAAATCAAGCAAGGAAAAGAAGGCTCCCACATTTATCAAGCTAAGTACACCAAAGAGCTACTAAATAAATTTGGTTTTGAAAACGCCAAGCCATTGTCAACACCAATGAGCACATCTACAAGGCTAGACAGTGACAAGGATGGTAAGAAAGTAGACCAAAAGCTCTACAGAGGTATGATAGGTTCATTACTTTATTTGACAGCAAGTAGACTTGATATATTGTTTAGTGTATGCATGTGTGCTAGGTATTAGGCAGATCCTAGAGAGTCTCATTTAATTAGTGTCAAACGGATTTTTAGATACTTAGCTAGAACTCATGATATAGGATTATGGTATCCAAAATCGTGTGAAATAAATTTAGTAGGATACTCTGATGCTGATTACGCTGGATGCAAGATAGATAGGAAAAGCACCAGTGGATGTTGTCAATTTCTTGCAGGATGTTTGATTTCATGGTCCTCAAAGAAGCAAAATTCAGTAGCACTGTCAACAACTGAAGCTAAGTACGTGGCTGTTGGAAGCTACTGTACACAACTCCTATGGATTAAGCAGAAACTTGAGGATTACGGGCTACACATCAAGACAATTCCGTTGTTGTGCGACAACACCAGTGCAATTAATCTCACCAAAAATCCAGTGCAGCACTCAAGGACAAACATATTGAGGTCAGATACCATTTCATTCGAGATCATGTAGCTAATGGTAATATAGACATTTAATTTATAGATACTCAAAATCAATTAGTAGATATCTTCACAAAAGTCTTACCTAAAGAGAGATTTGCATCTCTTAGAAGAGAATTAGGCATGTGTAATTTGTGATAGATTTATCTGTAAATAACTGAAATAATGATTATTTCAGAACATCAACTATATGTTCTCTCCCCTAAAATTAAGCGAAATCTTTAAAGATTGCTTGCATCATAAATTTCAGTGATGGTTCATTATTTTAAAGGTATTTATTCATCTTCAACCTGTCTCTGTTTTATCGTTTTTCGCATTTATGGTGCCATCCTCTCAAAAGTCACTTTATCTTTATCTGATAAAACCTAAAATCTATGTCACATCAATTCACCTCCCGCTCTCATCTCTTTCAATTTGCCTTAGACGATAAACCCTATCGACTCTGGTATCGACTTCGTGCGATTTCAAATCTTCCATCCCTTCCCACAAAAAATCTCCTGAGGGTTTTTGCTCCAATCCTCCTTTCGACCATCCAGAACTTTTCCCATTCAAAACCATGGTCGTTTCTGGAATTTTCGGCACCGTCGAGGGCTATGGGGATGCTTTCCTCACCGCAGAGCAGCAGGAAAGGTTCGCTTCAGTGAAGACCAAGTTGTGCGGGCACAAGGCAGTGGATGTGGTTGATTTGGAAAAGAATGGGATGCACAACATTGTTGCTGCTATGGAGAGATTGAAGTGGACGAAAATGGCAACACTCTCAGAGGTAAGCTATCCAGACCTAGTCAAGGCATTTTATGTTTGTTTGAAGTATGAGGAAGATGGGTCCTTGACATCCATGGTCAAAGGAACCCAGATTCGGATCACCTATGGTGTTTTAGAATCTTTGTTTGGTGTCTCTACCTTCAGGCACAACGGAGTTCACACCGTCGATGTTCAGGCAAAAGGTTTGGGGATTGTTGGTCCCGAGTTCAAGTTGAAAGATGGGAAGATAGACATTAATCAGTTGAATGCGTTCGACTGCATATTACATATCAAAGTTTGTCAGATTCTGGTGCCTAGGAGTGCAACCTTCTCCACATGCACCAAGGCAGATTTAGATCTGATGTTCTTGGCTATCTAGAACCAGAGTATAAATATGGCAGAGGTCATCATAGAAAGGATGAAATTTGCAAATGCTCAGGTTTGGGATAAAAAGAGTAAGTTAAATGTATCTCTTCCTTATGCCCATTTAGTAACCAAGATATTCCAGCACTTTGGAGTAAATTTGAATGGGGCAGTTTCAGAGAAGATGGGCCAAGCTATCCAGTCCAGGAATCTTTAGAAAAGCGGGTTCTCTCTTGGTGGTGCTGTTTGGACCAAGACCTCAGCAGCAGAGGGCGAGACCATTATTGGTGAAGTCCTAGAGGTCCAAGAAGAGGCAGCAGTAGTAGCACCATAAGTTCAAGTTGAGCAAGAGACTGCCAGGCCAAAAGTGCCAGTGGTCCAAGTGCAGCAAGAAGAAATCAGGGCTGAAATTCCAGTGGTTCAAAAGTAACAAGCAACAGCAGCAGATATCCAAGGAAATGTAGCAGAGATTAGAGTTAAAGACTCAGTGGTTAGTGTGCACAGAATCGAGGACATTCCTCCTGAGCAAATTGAGCCCATGGGGCAAGTTGTTGAGGCTGTACCTCCTTCATTCCGTATAGCCTCAGTACTCAGGGATGTACTGGACTCCATTCCCAGCACTTAGGGGGAGCCGAATATTGTCGGTGATCAAGAAGCAGAAGTAGTGGCACCCAGCCATGATAAAGATGTTGCCATGGAAGATGCCCCAGTCAGGGGGAGCAAGGACTTGCATCTAAAGTTGTGGCAGTCGGCCACCATGAAGATGTCTTGATGGAGGATGCTCCTATTGAGGGGGAGCATTCAGTCGATTTGGCAACAAGTCAGGGGGAGCACACTGCTAGTGCCCCTATTGATAATTAGTTTCAAGAAGGAATTGTGGAAAGCGCCTCAGATGAAGAGGCAAATGTTGATAATGTGGAGCCCATTGCTAGGGCAAATGACAAAGGGAAAGAAGTAGCTTATGAGATTCCCCTCTTAACCAGAAAGCAACATAAGAGGCTAAAGAGAAAGCACTTGAAGATCAATATGAAGCCTTTAATTGATAGAATGGATGAACAAGGAAAGATCATATGCTCTGTGCAATCCGACATTGCATCTATCTTTATAAGCCAGAGTACTTCAGCTAAGGCGATGAGCATGGTCAGAAATGCAGTTAGATGGGTGCGAAGTGAGCTCATAAGCATTAAGGAGTCTGTAGCTGCTCTTACAGACTTGGTGAGGGCGCAGGTCATTCATGCCCCTCCTGCTACTTCTACTGCAGAACATGTTGGCAGCCAAGGGCCATTAGGGCCAAAAATTGTTGAAGAGGTGGCAGCTTCAGGGTCAATTGAGGCTGTGGAGTCAGGGCCAGCTAAAGTTTTCTCTGGGCCTTCAGGGGCATCCATTGTTGATGAAGGTCGGCCATCAGAGCCAAGCACTATTGAAGAAGTGGCAGCAGCAGGGTCAGCTGAGGCTGTGGAGTCTGGGCCATCAGGGCTAGTTGGGGATATCCCTGGGCCATCAGGGCCAATGGATTCAGTGGCTGAGCCTGTCAGAGTAGAAGAGCAAGTTGTAGCTCCAGAGCCCCCTGCTCCTTCTCCTCTTCCAACTCCAGCCCCTCCTTCTCCACCATCATCCTCCACAGCACCTCCAACACCTCCCACCCTCAAACAACCCATTCCAAGAACCATTTCCTCTCCTACACCCTTTCCTTCCCAGTCCTCCTCATCTCTTGTTTCCTCCACTCACATTCCTCCTCCTTCTCTTTCATCTGAGGTTCCTCTAGCCTCCTCATCAGCTGGAGCCTCCTCTTCTGGTCCTTCCTTCTTTAGACCATCTGATGTTCCTCCCACTACAACTCACTCCTTTCTTCATCCTCCTACTCCTCCCTCTTTTATCACTATTATTCCGGAGTGTGCTCAAATTGATGCCCCTTTCCTTCGGGACATCAAAGATGAATTTGAAGTAGCTATCCTCCGTTCAGTTTTAAAGGTTAGTACTCATGTTCATAGGATAGGTTCTTCTAGTCCTGTCCCTAAGAAAAGGAGACTAACTTGCACTCACTCCCTTTCTTCTGAACCTTGCTATCCACCCCTTTGGTTTTCTCTTATAGTAGAAAATAAAAACAAACTGCTATATAGAGAATTCCTTCAGAAAACTACCTTTGCCACCCTCCTTGGCCTTCCACATCTCAACTTAACAGACCACCTAAATATCATTCTCCCTCTCACTTCTCTTTCAAAATCTGAGAAATCCAAAATCTTCTCCATGGCTGAGGCCAAAACAGAAGAGCAATGGGCTTGGGGCCATAAGATCTTGTACAATAAGTTTTTGAATGCCAGGTCAGCCAGGTTCCCTCCCCGGGATCATTCGTTGACTCTCTCAGAATGGTTCCAAATTTATCACAAGGATACCTGGGCTCCATTTATTCAAAAGGAGATCAAGATGATCAAGTATTTTCAAATGTTCAATGACTATCAATATCTCAACAATTTACCTGAAATTCAGCTTGGACAATTCCGGCAAGCTATTCGTAATCTTGGTTCCCATGATGCTCATGCCGAAGCCATCAAGGTCGATTTTGCTACACTCCAGTTGCCTGATGTAGTGTTTCTCCCTCCTCTTCATTCTCTGATTATGGACTCCGATGTTGGCTCCATCATTTTCGAGCATTTTTCCAGAGTCATGGGGAGAATACATGTGCAGAAGGGTAATCTTGTCGATTTCAATCGGTTCTTGTTCAGAGAGTACCATCAGAGCCACATAAATGCAGATGTTCATGCCCCCCTCTTGCCAAAATGTGAGAGGTTATCTCCAGCTGAGTGGGCCAATTTTTTATCCTCTTTTTGCTCAGCAGCTTGCAGATCTGAATGCTTCTTAGGCCAAAATTAACAAGCCTCCTATTTTAGCTACTGATTTCCTGGACATGAACTCCATTCACCTTGTTCGCGATCCATTTGCTATTTGGGTTGAGAGATACAAGGTTTATGTTGCCATGAGACTTGAACTGAAGCAGAAGCAGCTCTTCTATCCTATTTCAATTGATTAGTTCCTTCAGCATGCCAGTTTTGGCACCATTTCCCTCCTCAAAATGTCTCTTGGCTAGAAAGCATATGGTCCCTTCCTTTCAGATCAGAGGCAACTGCACATCCTGAGGATGGCTCTTGTCATGGGACCTTCCTATTCTATTGAGTTTGGGGTCTTTCAAGCTCACTTTGAAGAGCAGGAATGCCAGGCTTGGCCAATTATAACCCGCCATGCCTCCCTTTTGTCTCCTGCTCACTATCTCTCTGTACCCCCTCAACATTAATGTAAATCCTCTTCTTTGCTCGCTTATTTATATTTTCTCTATTCTTTGTCTCATTATGGTATCTTTTTGCTTAATGACAAAAAGGGGGAGAAAAATCTGTGTTTCTGGAATACATTTCTAACTTCAAAATCATCTATGCTTTTGTGTTATCTTTTGTCATCACCAAAAAGGGGGAGATTGATGATCAGTTCATCCCCATATAATTTTATGAGTTATATATCAATTTTGGTGATTAATAAAACTTCAATAAAGTGTCATCTAACAAGTTTTCATGAAACTTAGGCACAAGAGGTAAATCATGTAAAATCAAGAAAATATGTAAGTATTTCTTACTTTGTAGCATTTAAAATACAGAGCAAGAAACTTCTCTAAGTTCACATCGACTCTCTATATGCTACAACGATTTCATTAGAATCATATTGATTTCAGAATGATTTGCTCTCACAACGATTCGGTTTCTCATAACGATTTGAAAAGTGAGAACAACGATTTGCTCTCACAACGATTTGATAAATGAGAACAACGATTTGCTCTTACAACGATTCGGTTTCTCATAACAATTTGAAAAGTGAGAACAACGATTTGCTCTCACAACGATTTGATAAATGACAACAACGATTTTCTCTCACAACGATTCAGTTTCTCATAACGATTTGAAAAGTGAGAACAACGATTTGCTCTCACAACGATTTGATAAATGAGAACAATGATTCAGTTTCTCATAATGATTTGAAAAGTGAGAACAATGATTTGCTCTCACAACGATTTGATAAATGAGAACAACAATTTGCTCTCACAACAATTCAGTTTCTCATAACGATTTGAAAAGTGAGAACAACGATTTGCTCTCACAACGATTTGATAAATGAGAACAACGATTTGCTCTCACAACGATTCAGTTTCACATCGATTTGGTAAGTGAGAACAACGACTTGGTCTCACAACGATTTGTCTTTCATAACGATTCGATAAGTTCTACATCGATTTGGTATTCATAACGATTCGACAAGTTACAACAACGACTTGGTCATTACAATGACTCGATAAGTTACACAATGATTTTCTTGCTGTAATGATTCGATAAGTCACAACAATGACTTGGTCTGTGTAATGATTCGATAAAGCAAAACAACGATTTGATCACTACATCGAATCGATAAGGGAGACAACGATATGGTTATAACGACTTGTTCATAACGATTTGCTTATACTCTCATATCGATTTGTCTCTACAAAGATTTGGTTATGATTGTATAACGATTTATGTTCACATCGATTTACTTACACATGTGTAACGATTTACATAAACAACGACTCATTCACAACGATTTCATAAGTTGTACTTACAACGATTTCATGAGCTATAACAACTTGATATTTAAACATATTTCAAATATTTTGAATGTTAAGGTCTTCCCTCGCTTTTCTCCGATATCCATGCATTTATTATGACTGAACATTTCACTGCACAATGCATGCTCAGATATCTTCTATTACTATGCTTATATTGGAAACTTCTTTTTAGACAGCAGAATGGCATTTCTATTCTGATGTATATTCGTCCTAACGTTGACTGACAATAAGAGACAACGTAGCTGTCTATCATTCAGCATTTATTGTGTGCAGGTCTCTGACAGCACAACCATTACAACGTTGGACAAAATGAAAGATAAAGGATATCAAGAAGGATCTTCTCTTTGCATGCATGGAACGTAAAAGACCGTTGACTGGAAGCTCTACAATACCATGCAATCTAACGTATACCAGAGCATAGAGACAACAGACATATCAATGGCTACTTCCTCAAGAGAAGATATATATTCAAGTCTGAAGACTCTAAGAATACAACTTTTGGAAGAGAGCAATCTTTCACGGAAGAAGAGTCATAATAGAAGAGCAATTTTCATTCCAACTCTTGTGTAGCTCTCGCTCCCATCATTCCTGTTCAATTCCTTAGAGAGCACCTTTGAGTTCTGAGAGTTTCTTTCATTGTAGATCTCTTACTCTCAGTCTTTGCCTCAGATCTGGATTTGTTGTGGACCAGGTCTAGGGGCACTTCGCCTAACTTTCACACATTTTTTGTGTTGTTCCTCTTCGGGTTGAAGAGAAGACCTGTAGGTAACAGGTGGTTTTATTCCCTTCGGGTTGAAGGAAGACCTGGGTTCCAATGTGTTGTATTACTTTTCAGGTTGTGAAGAGAAGGCCAGCTGCGGCTGGATGTGTAAGTGTCCTTGAGGGAGACTGTACCCTTGGGTAGTGGAATCCTGAGTTGTTGCTCAGGGGCTGGACGTAGGACTCCTGTGGAGAGGAGGTCCAAACCAGGATAAAATCCTTGTGTAGTGTGATTGTTTGTTTGTGTTTGGCATTGTTCTTTACTACTAACACTAACAGTCAAACGTAGTGTTTTTTGTGTGAACGTTTTTGTTGATAGGTTTAGATAATCAAAGTTTAAGAATCCCATCTACCCCCCCTCTCGGCTTGCTAGCTGGGCAACACTCTCTCTCTCTCTCTCTCTTCCCCTCCTCGCGCTCTCTCTCTCTCTCGCTCTCTCGCTCTCTCGCTCTCTCTCTCTCGATCTCTCTCTTCCCCATTCTCGACGGCTAGCAACTCCTCGATCGACCTCCGACGGCACCGACGGCCGGAGACCCTCCGACGACGCCCTCCCCTCCAGCGGTAGCCCCCATCCCCGGTGAGTCTCTCTCTCCACTTTAGCCCCCACCCCCCATCCCCTCCCTCCCCTCCAGTGGCAGCCCCCTCCCTCCCCGGCCCCCTCCCCTCCGGCGGCCCCCACCCCTCCCTCCCCAGCCCCCTCCCCTATGGCGGCCCCCACCCCTCCCTCCTCTCCGGTGGTAGCCCCCCTCCCTCCCCGGCCCCCTCCCCTCCAGCGGCCCCCACCCCTCCCTCCCCGGCCCCCTCCCCTCTGCTGCCCCCACCCCTCCCTCCCCTCCGGTGGCAGCCACCCTCCCTCCCCGGCCCCCTCCCCTCCGGCGGCCCCCACCCCTCCCCTCCCCGGCCCCCTCCCCTCTGGCGGCCCCCACCCCTCCCTCCCCCCCCCTCCCCTCCGGCGGCCCCCATCCCTCCCTCCCTGGCCCCCCCCTCCGGCGGCCCCCACCCCCCATCCCCTCCCTCCCCGTCCCCCCCTTCGGCAGCCCCCACCCCCCATCCCCTCCCTCCTCGAAGGTGGCAACCCCCACCCCTCCCTCCCCGGCCCCCTCCCCTCTGGCGGCCCCCACCCCCCATCCCCTCCCTCCCCTCCGGTGCCCCCCCCGCCCCACCCGTGCAGCCCCTAGCCCCCATCTTCTCCCTCCCTGGGCAGTGCCACTCCCGCTCCCCCTGCTCCCCTCCCCCCCCCCCCCCCCCCCCACACACCGCGTAGCCCCTACCCCCCATCCCTCCCTCCCCGGGCAGTACCCCTCCCCCTCATAGTGGCACATTGTTAGATCTTCCATTCTTCTATAGAATGAATAGGTAAGCAAATTGGAAATTTCCATGTATAGCTTTTAAACCACTGCTTAGAAAAGGTGATATCTTAAACTAAAAAGATATCAATGTCCAATTGCATTCTCAGGGCTTCACAGTGGAGGTTGGCCTTTCTTGGCTTTCGGTGTAATAGAGAGGGAGGAAAGATGCTTAAAGGCTTATGTACACACATCCTATTAGTTTTGGATAAAGGGGGGATGACAAAATCCTCCCAACTTGAGAAAGAGAAGTGAGGAGGGATGAGAGACATATGCTGGCTTCTTATGAAAGATCTATAAATTTGAAATTATCTGTTTCTTATCTGGAAAAAAATGATTTACTACTTATCAAGGAAAATAAAACAATGGAATGATGGGAAGATGCAAACTTCGTATCAGAAAGACTAAAACAAAAATACTTACTGTACTAGTGACTTAGAAACTGTTCTTTTCTGTTCTTGGTTGACAAGGGGAGCCATGGCTACAGTGTGCTTGCTCAATGAATAGCACCTGTTGCAGCAGAGTTTTGATTTTTGCAAATTAGCACATGAAAAATTAAAGAGTTGATTATACTATAAATATTTAGAGAATTAGAGAAAACTTAGAATTTTATTTGAAGCATGCTAAATGCTACATGGAATAGCGAGAACTTGCATCAAAGACATGGACATGGTTTAATTCTTATTTGAAGCATGCTACTACTTTGATTCCTATTTGTAAATGTCTTCATATTATGTTGTTTAGAATACTTGATTATTTGAGGCTTTTAATTTGTTAGAATTATTTAATTGTTTGAGGCTTTTTAAAAAGGGGCAATTAATTGGTTCTGCCTAACTCTGTTAATTTTTGTCTATCTGTTTTATAGACTATTCTGTTGCTTTGAAATTTAAATGTCAAAGGGTTAATCTTACTGGATCTTGCCTTGGGCAGTGTGTGGACAAAGGTAGATTTTCTAATCCGTACCATTTTGCTGGATCTTGATTACTAGACCATGACTTTTTCTGTTGAACCATTATTTTTTTTTAACTTACATATGCACTCGTATTACTTTTGAGAAATTTGCACAAGCACTCATATTACTTTTCTTGTTCAATGCAGGTATTCATTGGTATAACTTGTTTAGGTTTTGATCTCTTTTCTACTCAGGTAATCCTTCCATCCCCTCTATATATATTTGTTGAACCAGCAAGCCTGGGTGGTGGCTCATATTTTTTGCAAGATGTGATTGTATGTGTGAATGTCATAGATGTATACTTTCTGCGTTACATGATGTATGAATGAGAAGATGGAGAAAGCATGAATATGAATGAGTGAGATGAGTGAACCTTTTTTTCATTTTTGCCCGTTCAAGACTTGTGTTAGGATATATGATTTTACTGTCTTTTGATAGTAATGTCATATATCGAGCATAAAGTCTTGAATTGTCCAAGTTGGACAGTCTATGGATATTTGATTCATCTGTACATTCTTAATTTATTATATGTGTATTGTGATTGTCTTAAAATTTTGGTAGCGTCTCTTCGCTCTTCTCCGATATACCAACTAATTTTAACTGCTCTTCTTGTCACTTGTATTTCATACAAGTGACTTTCTGAGCATAGTTAAAATTAGTAAATATTTGGGGTATATTGGAGAAGTGTGGGGAGATGCTGCCGAAATTTTGATGATAATCTCAATACACATATAATAAATTAAGAAGAACAGATGAATCAAATATCCATAGATAGGCACGATTTTTTGTAGGCACCCCCTTTTTTTGCAGGAATTTATGCAGGCATGTATGTGTGTGTGGAATGTAAATGTGAAAATGCTCCCGATATAGGGGAGGTGCTGTCGAAATTTTCTTTGAATTTTCGGTTAATTCATATTTATTCGATACAACTTAGAGATCATTTGGGTACAACTTAGGCTGATGGGTTATTGTCAATGCAGAACTATTGTATCCTAAAATGACGAGACTCGATAAGAGTTGGATACAACTTAGAGATCATTTGGATCCTAGATATGAGAAATGAGTAGATGAGTTTTTGGATTTTGCTTTTGATGAACAAAGACAATCTTTTAGACATGGACTGAATCATGAGTTTATACAATGTCTGCGTCGTAACTTTGTTAACAGATTGAAGTTGTCCCGGATAGATGTTGAAATTCATCTTAAAGTAGATGGATTTTGGACATGGTATACCAATTGGGTATGTCATGGAGAGGCAGCATTAGTTGATGTTCAGAAAGTTAGCTCATCTGCTAATGAAGCACAAATAGAAGAGCAGATTGGTATGACAATTGAAATAATATATCTGTTACAAGGGGCTGAAACAGAGAGGACAGAAGAGGAATATGAACCAAATGAGAAAGCAATAGATTTTTATCAATTATTAGAAGATGCTGAAACACCATTATATCCTGGTTGTGTCAAATTTTCAAATCTGACATTTCTGTTGAAACTATTGCACATTAAGATCATGAACAAAGTGATAGCTTCTTGTATGGGAATGTTTCTTGAGTTGCTTAGAGAAGTATTACCAGAAGGAGTTGATTTACCTCGAACATGATATGAAGTGAAGAAGACTATGAAAGATTTGGGGTTAGGTCATAAGAAGATAGATGCTTGTGTTATCATTGACATAAAACACCTGTTCCACTTGACTTGCCAGGGCAAATGGTTCATCTGTATTGAGTCTTTGATGAGTGTTCAGACTGATAGTTTCATATTTATCTATTTTAAATCCTCTATCTTTTCTATAAACATCCCACCAGCCACACTCAAATAAAACAACATGTCTTTGATTATCGAAACATATTTCCAATACATCATTTAGACGTCCATAATATCCATCACATCCAGATTCAAGTTCTACATTGACAATAACTCCAGACAACTGAGTGACCTTTGTTGCATCAATAGATGATGTACGAAACCTGAATCCATTGACAATATAGCCCGAGTGTGAACGTGCAAACCTTGAAGGTGTTCGTGCCAGACAGTATATATCAGGAGTACACCGAAGATCATTTGCATCGTACAAATCTTTCACATAAATTTGGAACCATTTCAAGAAATTCCTTTATGTATAGCTTGAACTCTCAACACATCTCCTATGTTCAAAAAAATATTCATCGATATCTTCAATCTGTTTAAGAATGTACAGATGTGCCTTCTCAAATTCTTCTTCAGACAATATACGAGTATTACCATTTCCTGCTAAGAAACGTTCTGAAGACTTGAATATCGAACAACCTCCTTCATTATTGTCTTCAGAGGGGCCATCATTGTTTCTTTCCCTTCAGTTAAAGCGAGTGTCAATACCTTCCATATACATTGAACAAAATGAGATTGTTTCCTCCATAAGATAGCCTTCAACAATTGAACCTTCTGGATGTGCCCTATTTAAATATAGTCTTTCAATTTCTTCAAAAATCTCTCTATAGGATACATCCATCGGTATTGAACTGGTCCGGCAATTCTTGTTTCATATGCAAGATGTACAATCAAATGAACCATGACATCAAAAAAAGACGGTGGAAAAATTTGTTCCAACTTACATAATGTTACTGCAATATCACCTTCCAATGTAAGCAAATGATCAGATTGAAGAACTTTGGAACAGACATCTCTAAAATATATACTTAAACTATGTAATTGGGTCTGTCACATCTTGATTGACAATACCACGAATTGCCAAAGGCAATAATACTTGCATGTATATATGGAATCATGACTCTTCAGCCCTACCAATTTTCGACTTCCAATATCTACACATTTCATCAAATTGGAGGAATATCCATCTAGAACTTTTATACTACGCAGAAAGTTGCACACAGCCGTTGTCTGCAATCTGTTTAATGTATATTCTGCCGCTGGTAACCTGGTCTTATTTTGACTATCTGTCTGTGGATGGAATTCTTGTCTTATTCCCCACTGTTCCATATCTAACCGTGCATTCAGACTGTCTTTTCTCTTTTCCCCACCAAGAAGATTCAAAGTTCCCAACAAATTGTCACATACATTCTTCTCAATGTGCATTACATCCAGGTTGTGCCGAATGAGTAGATTTGACCAATACACGGTAGCTCTCTAAAAAAAATACTTTGTTTCTTCCATCTGTCTAAATTCTTGATATCCTTCTTAAAGTTCTTTCCAAATCTGATATGAGGAAGTTGAAGTTGTTGATTCCACACTGCAGCACCCATTAACACTTCTGGACACTTACGACCTTCAGCCACGCCATCAAATTTGTGTTGATACTCACGCCTTCTCCATCTATGACTGATTGGCAAAAATCGTCGGTGCCCTAGATAACAAAATTTTCGACAATTGTGCAGCCATTTTGAATTGTATCATAATGATAGGATGGACATGCATGTTTTCCTTTGGTACTCCATCCTGATAAATTGGCATATGTAGGAAAATCATTGATCATCCACAGAAGGGCAGCTCTCATTTGAAAATTCTATTTCTTTGAAGCATCATATGTTTCAACACCGTTGTCCCACAAATCTTTCAATTCTTCTATCAACTATTGTAAATAGACATCGATATCATTTCTAAGACTTTTAGGACCTGGAATAAGTAATGACATCATCATAAACGTCTACTTCATGCACATCCATGGCGGCAAATTATAAACTACTATATCACAGGCCATACACTGTATCTGCTACTCATCATCCCAAATGGATTGAACCCATCCGTCGCTAAGCCGAGTCTCACGTCGCGAACCTCTGCAGCAAAATCTGGATATTAATCATCGAAATGTCGCCATGCTCCAGAGTCAACAGGATGTCGCATAGTTCCATTTTCCGAGAGACTTCGGCCATCTTTGTGCCATGTCATCCATTTGGCTATCTTAGAAGACATGAACATTCTTTGCAATCTGTCTTTAACTGGAAAATAACGCAATATTTTGTATGGCACCTGTTTGCGACGTCTCTTCTTCAGGCTACCTTGTTGCGTATTTTCTTTATACTGGGAGCATTACATGCTGGACATCGATCCCTATGTTGATGTTATTTCGAAACAAGACACAGTCATTCTGACAAGCATCTACAAGGATGGATCATTCCTGTCAAATCACGTCCGCGTGATTTCTACGACTTGCAAGATAAGTCTCCTAAGAATGATATAGAACCAAGTGATGAATCATTTCAGGACAATCTGATTGATGTTCCAATTAGAGGAGAAATACAAGATGTGGATCTATGTCAAGAAAGTAGCGTAAGAGTGGACGATTATATTGATATTTAGGTGATTTATTTACGTTAGTATTTATATTTCATTTTTAACATAAATTTACATAGATGTTCATGGTTGAAATTTTTTAACTTGTTATGTTTACATATTTACTAACAATTTTTTTTAACAGATGGTTTCCGATAGTGAGCGCTCTTCTTGTGATGGCTCACGCCTACGGAGGCATCAGACTCATTGGTCCCTCTCCCTCCCACCTCTCAAGTGATCCCTCCCCCTCCCACATCTCAGGGGCTCCCTCCCGCTCCCACCTCTCAGGAGCTTCCTCTCCCTCTCACTCTTCAGCAGATAGCTCCCTCTTCCAGCCCTCGGGGCTCTTCGGCGGCATCTACATCTTCTGTAGCATGTTCATATTTTAATTTCACATAAATTTTATATTCATTGTTTAATAGATATTCTCTAATGATGTTTAATATTTATATTTCAACAAGTCCATCTGCATTGTCTGCACCATCTTGGGGGAGGGGCACTGGCCGTCGAGGGCCCACTAGGGGAGTTACAGAGAGGAGGCTCCCTGATGGACAACAATGGAATGTCTCCCTCGTCCGAGGATATGGCGTGGGCCCTACTGTAGATCACTTTACGAGCCGCATGGGCATTGTATCAAAAATATATTATAAGATTTGGCAAAAAGACTTTGCGAAGCTGCCTGTTGCGACTAAGGAGTTGATATTCAGAGATCTTTAGGTAATTATTGTTTAAATTGAATAGTATATATGTGTATATTTTTCTTATAATTGAGTGACTTTGTTTTGCAGTTGACGTACCAGTGGGAGCGAACAGAGAAAACAGATAGGGAGATGCTTGCTCACATGAGCGCCATGCATCGCAGTTGGCATAGCAAGCAAAAAAAAAAGAGTAAGTTAATATACTATTTCATTTTCATGTGCACTTTATTTTTTAAAATTGTTTATATATTGACAAAAAATTTGTATTTCATGTCAGCATTTTAATGGCAAGTCTTTAGATGATGTGATTGCCTCTGTCCCAGTAGGTGTTGACTCCTCAGATTGGCAATCAATGTGCGAGATGTGGACTACTGGGGATGAGCGGGTAATATTTAAAATGCTTAGAATATAATTGTTGATGATTATTTTGTTTCTATAAATGGAACAATAACTGTCTATTCTTGTCTTTTTAGAGGGTTGCTGACCAAAATAAGCAAAACCGTGCCACTCAGTCTATGCCATATAGATGGGGCAGGACTAGTCATTATCAGTTGATGAATGATTTTATGAGTTATGTTTTATGAATTATGTTATCCCTTTCATTTAGTTACTTATATGTCTTTCTTATTTTGTCTCAATTTAAATAGTCTAATATGCATGGACGTACTCCGCATCGACTTGAGGTTTTCAAGATGGGTCGATACAAAGACTTACTTGATGGCAGCGAGAGCTGGGTAGATGAGGAGAGCAGGAGACGATATGTAAGCAACTTTATTTCTATTTCTTTTATGTGAATATGATTTCATTACAATAGTTGTATCATTAATATTTTTTTCTCTACCTTTTGTTGTAGGAGGCTATGACTCAGATGATTGCTCCTTCCTCAGACGTTGATGTCGAGAGTCACACCCCAACAACTCCCGAGGAAGCCTTCATTTCGGTCATAGGAAAAGATCGACCTAGCTGTGTTCGCTGTGCGGGTAGTGGAGAGATGTTGAGCACATGGTATAGATCTACAAGAACGTCTGTCAGTTCAGAGCGAGAAAGGATAATGCAAGAACAATTAAAAGCTCAAGAAGAAAAGTTGAAAGCACAAGAAGAGGAGATGACTTAAATGCGATAAAGATTTCTCGATTGGAGAATGTCTACGAAGGTAGATGAGATGACCATACTCCTCTCTTAGATTCAGGCGTCATAGGCACGTACCCAGCATGTACCTCCCGCAGTTCAGAGAGAGAGCGATAGCGAGACAGATGAGGCGGTAGATGATTATTCAGATCATGTCTCTTGATTTCCCTCTTATTTTATTACACTTTCACGTACATTTTCTACTTTTATGGATATTTGTATAACAATATTTATGTATTATATTCTATGTGTGTGATTGAATGATCCAGCGAGCCTGGGTGCTGGCTCAATAGTGTGTGATTGAATGATCCAGCGAGCCTGGGTGGTGGCTTAATAATAATATATCTGATTGAATGATCCAGGTGGTTCATACACGAATAGAGTGTGGTAGTAAATAAAAAAAGTTTTTTTTTTCTTTCTGACAACATGTTTGCGGCTGGAAAGCCGCTGACAAAGGTACATATGTCCGCGGCTACAAGATACTGACAAAAAGAAAACATATGGCCGCGGCGCTTATGACTACTGACAATAAATATTTAAGGCAACGATTTCAGCCGCTGAGAAAAGTGACATATGTCTGCGACTACAACCCGTGGCCATAATATTATAATGGCCGCGGCTTACAGCCGTTGCTGTAAAGTATATGGCGGCAGCTGTTTCGACCGTAGCCAATAATACTTTATGTCTGCGGCTGTAAAAGGCGCGGAAAAATGATATATATGTCAGCGGCAACAGTGAACTGCTGACATAAGATTTGTCCACAGACTTTTTAGCAATGGCTGTGGCAGCGTTTCCATAGCCGTGAACATCATAATATGTCAGCGATTTCTTAGTATTTGTCAACGGCTTCTAACTGCTGACAAACGTTCTTTCAGTACGACCTGTCGCATTGTCGCGGCATCCTTAGGGGACGCGTTCTTGTCGCGGTGTGTTGACCCGTCGCATTACAATCCTTAACATGACGCATCGCTCCATCGCGCCTTGGGTGCTGAAGGCATAAGGCCTTGGTTGGCGACCCCTTCCCCCTCTCTCCCTCTTTCCCCTCTCTTCTCCTCCTCCAGTGGTGCTCCGCCTCCCCCTCTCCCCTTTGTGTGTTTCAAGCGAGGAGGAGGGCCGTGCATGGTGTCCCGACATCGTGGAGCTTGCGTGGAGTGAGGAGGAGGTGGTCAATATGACGTGAAGGGCCCTATTGGGGTTCGTTCTTCATTTAAGGTAGGGATTTCTTGAACTCTTCTCGATCCGGGTGGATTGGGAGCCCCTCGGAGTTTGTAGTTAGTGTTTACTGCTTCTCCAAGCTCCCCTCCCCCATGTGGTATGTGTGTGGCTTGTGGGCAGCCCCAGGATGGAGCATCCCATCGGTCTGTCTCTTTACTGGCGTCGCGACCGCGGTGTGCGTCGCGACACCAGAAGAGGCGTCTGCTCGATCGGGCGCAACCTTATCGCGATGCGTTGGCCGGTCGCGATAAGGATCATTGTCGTGACGCATTTTCTTATTGCAATAGGGTTTTCTGTCGCGACACTTTGCCCCATCGCCACAGGGCTGCTTTCACGGTGCCTTTCCCCGTCGCGATGGTATCGCGATGGCCTTGGAGGTCGCGACAGTACCCATGTTGTCTCGGGTGTTTCCGTGGCCCCGGTTGGCATGTCGGCATGTGCCCCAGGGCAGGCTTTGCCCTTAGGACCTTCTGGTGGGGAACGCGGTAGGTTACCTGGCTGCGTTCAGTGACCGAAGGTGACACCTTCGTGGTCGTGTCCTGGCGGCGGTGCCAGGAGGGTCGCGTCTGGCTAATAATCGATTGACCGGCAGTCAATCGATTATTAGCAGAGCGACGAGTTTTCCATACTTCTGGTAGTGTTCTGAGGTTCTGGCTTGCTCGTGCATGCCTTGGTTGGCGGATGGCCTGCTTGAGAGTTCGTGCATGCCTTGTGCTTGCTGGGTTTGTCGTGCATTACAAGCCAGCTATTCGGCATGGTTTTTGTTGTGCTTGCCTCGCCTGTTCACCCAATGCTTGGCACTTGAGAGCTTGTTCCATTCAGAGGTTGTCTCCATTGCCTGGGACCCCCATCCTCGGGAGCCTTTGAGGGAGTGTTCGGGGCTACGAGCGTGCTCGAGTTGGCAGCCGAGTTGGCGGACTCTGGAGCTGAGGGGAAAATGAGGTTTGGACATCAGCACTTAGTCGTTTGTAGAGCTCTCTTGTCTGGGGCAAGACGCCGAGGTTGTTGAGGTGTTTTCTTCCTGGCGTGGCTAGAAAGATCCTTTGTCTCGCTGCCTCTCTCTACATTGGTTCCGGAGCCACGTAGTGGTGCTAGGCGTGGGGCCACAGCTTGGCCAGGCTGCGGTGTTGCGTGCGTTGTGTGTTTCTGTGGCGGCTCTGTCTTGCTCTTCCGCGAGGGGAGGCAGGAGCTAGGCTGGCGAGCAGAGGGAGCGGACGGCATGTCCCACTCTTGGCTGCTAGCGGCGGTGTCTTGGTTGTTGTTGTTGTGACGGCGTTTCCTCACGATGTTTCCAAGTATGCCTCATTGCCCGGGCTTACACGGCGGTTATAGCCTAGCTGTGTCTAGTTTCCTTGGGCATTGTTGGTTTGACCTTGTTGGCCCATGCTTTTGGTAGTTTCCGCTTCGGTGTCCTCTCAGTTCCGTAGTGTCGTTCTAGGGTGCCAGTTCGTGGTGGCACCGGCGTGTGTGGCTTCCCAACCTCATGGTGTGTCCGGGGTTCGAGGTGGTTTTGTTTGTATGCCCTCAACCTTGTGGAGGTCCGAGGTGGCCGTGCTTGTGGTAAGACATCATTCTCACTTGGTTGTTGCGTGGTCTCAGCGGGTGTGCCAAGGGTTGCTTCCGCTTTGTGCCTGACTCCGTTGGTTTCGGTGAGTTGTGTGTGTGTCACGACCTTGGTTGGTGGTCGTGATTGCCTGTTCTATTCCACTGCTTAGTAGTACCCTACTATATGTGGTCCCACTTTACAACTTTCTAGGGTAGTTTCTTGTTTTCGGAGTTCCTGTGCTCTGGCCGGTGAGGACTGGTAATCCTACTAGGCCTTGTTCGCAAGGCTCACCCCCCCTACTTCCTTTAGCTAGGGCTCATCGTCGCGGAGCTCGGTATCGGACGGGTTGCGGAGGCGACTGTGGCACCGTGTGTTGTCAGCAGTAGTGAGAGCGAGTGTTGTAGCTCTTGTACCTGATGGGTGAGGTAGGGTGTTTCTTTGTGCAAGTTTCTCAAGGTATGCCCCTTAAGGGCTGCACCTTTCTTCTTGTACATGTACTTTTATTTGGGACACGTTGTTCAGTTGTTATATTGTTATAGTTATTTAAATTCAGTACTATTCTCACTAGACTATTTCTTCTAACCCTTTTGGGTCTTCGGATCCATGGGTGGCGACGCAAACTTCGGGGTCCCTGGCGGGGGTCCGTGAGGTCGGGTCATTACAGTTGGTATCAGAGCGTGGGTCTACTGAGATTTGTAATGAGTTAATAACTATAACTATCCCAAAGAAAGGTACTAGTATGCTGCTGACACCGTCCGACTAGTGTTAGGCGTGTGCTTTCAATTGTTCTACAGGTGTGCGGCTTCCCTGCAATTTTCGCGTGCGCGCTGCAGTGGGTTGCAGTTGTTGCTGCGTCGCATGCGTGGCGAGTGTGGTCGCTCGGTGTGTTCGTGCTGTGGTGGCACGGTTGGCGCTAGACTCACTGACAGTGATCTTTCCCGTGTGGAGGACGGTTGTAGGCACATCCAGATGCGGTGCTCCTGGTCGTCTTTGGCGCATTTGGGTGTGTGTGTGCCGCTGTGGCTGAGAGAGCCTGCGTGTGGTGTGGCCTTCTCCGATGTAGGGTTGTTGTCTGTGGAATCGGTCGAAGTGTCCTTGCCTTGTAGGTTGTCCCCTGTTGTTGGGGTGTGTGCTGTGTTGGTCTTCTGTGTGGTCTCTTGTCAGTGCGATGTTGGGCACTATGCTCTGCTTGGTCGGCATTGTTGCTCGAGCTAAGCATGTTTCTGTGTGTCGTGTTGCATCGCTGGTTTAGCATTGCGACACTTGCCTGTGGTTGCTGTCAGCCTGGCGTTGGCTGGTTGTGAGCTCTGGTGAGGTGCTCCCAGAGTCTTTCATTGTTGGTTCTGGTGGAAGTGAGGTTTCCCCAGAACTGTGTTGTGCTCGTTTCTGGTTGTTGTTGCGTTGCCCTCTGGGTTGAGGTGCATCACTTGGTTGCCCGGTGTTCTGGTGAGGTTTCCCAGAACCGTTTGATGTTGTCCTGGTGAGGGTTTCTCTCAGGACTGTTCCGTGCTCATTTCTGTCTATTGCTGTGCTGCCTCAGGGTCTGAGGTATGCTGTTGGTTTGGCTGGTGCGTTCTGGCGGGTTTTCCCAGAATGGTGCCTTGGTGGTTCTGGTGGAGGTTCTCCTAGGACCGGCTTGCGTTGCTTCTACTTGCTGCAATGTTCTCTCTGATGGTCCGTGTTGTTTGGTCATTGGGTTGTGCATTCTGGTGAAGATTCTTCCCAGGATCGCCCTTTGTCACTTCTGGTGGAGATTCTTCCCAGAAGTCCTCTGTGTTCATTTTGGGCCACCGTTGTGTTGCCCCTGTGGTTCAAAGTGTGCCGTTTGGTTGGGCTACGTTCTGGTAAGGTTTTCCCAGGACGGCTCTTGGCGCTTTTGGTGGAGGTTCTCCTCAAATCTGCCTTGTGTTTGATTTGGTCGTCGCTGCTCTCTCTCAATGTAGAGATGAGCTGTCACTGTTGCCGATTGGACTATCTGTGTTACAGTCTGCCTGGGCGTTTCCAGTGAAGGTGTGGTGCCTTTGACCGTGTGTCTGGCCGTTGCGTTGGCCAGGTTGCCTTTCTGTTGGTTTCCGAGCTTCTCGGCTGTGCTGGTGGGACTTTGTGTGTCCCCGTGGTGCGGGTGGCTTGCGTCGTTTCTCGCTCCCGGCGTGCTCTTGCAGATGGTGATCTGGTGGGTGTAGTGGGTGTCTGACTGGCTGTGCTTCTTGTGGAAGTGTCAGTCTTGCATTGTGGATTTTCCCTCTCGCTTGTGGAAGAGACTCGTTGCGTTGCGTGTCTCCTTCCTTTGCTTTCCGTTGGTTGCTCGGGGTGGTGATGCTCCACTGTGGTGTTGTGTTGCCAGGGTGCGCATCGTTGTGAACTTTTGGTGGACTCATCTTCCCTTGAGTTGTTTTTGGGTTGAGCTGGTTGCTCCCCTCGTGCCGAAATTTCCTTGTGGCACCGTGGGTCGGTGGACCTATTCGTGCCATTTGCCATTGTGATTGTTTCTTGCTACCTGCCCGAACAATTTGGGGCATTGGGTCCCTGTTGGTTCGGTGTGAGGTAGTACCATTTTCTTGTTGGGTTGCATGCGTGAGCGTTGCTCTGCTGTGCACCGGTTTTCTTGATTGGCTTGATCGTGCAAGCGTTGTTCCAGTGTATGCTCGATTGTGACTCGGTTTGTGCCTTGGAGGCTTTTCGTGTCGTCATTTTGGTGTTTGGCCTCTCTATCGGTCGCAATATGAGTGGTGCTTCTTGCTCTTGCACACCAGGGAGTCAGAGTCGGTCTCCGTGTTTTAGTGTGCTTTTTGGAGCCGACGTGGTTGTTGTACTCTTGATGTTGTCGGCTTTCCGTGTGCTTCTTTTGTGGGTCTCTGGTGGAGTGTCCCCTTCGGTGGGCCATGTGTCGTCTCGGGCTGTTGGTGCGGTTGTGTGTGCTACACCTTGAGTGTTTTTCGATGCTTTGTGTTTTGTGCCTCAAGGGCTGGGGCCAGCGTGGCCTGTTGTGTCCTTTCAGGCTTACGGTCCTTTGCGTGTGGCTTTGGCAGGTCTCTAGTGAAGAGTCCTTCCTATTAGCCCGGTGTGTTGTTTTGGCCGCTGGTGCACCTATGTTGCACTTTGCTTAGTTTTGGTGCTTGTGATAGCACCATGTGTTATGCCGTGTGCCTATTCGTGAGATTTGTGCATTGTTTCATGACTTCGCTCGGTGTTGGAGGCGTTGGGCTTTCCGCCTATGGGACACGTGTGCTAGCCTGAGCCTTGTGGTTGTACCATTACCACTATGGGGTGGCTGCTTTGCCTTGTCTAGGTAGCCCTATCGGTGGTACGCCAGGTTTTGGTCATAGCATGTGTCCGAGTTTTCCCTCTCACTTTGGGAGCGAGTGTGTTCGGTTGTGGTACCCTACTTTGGTTTGGGTCCCTCTGAGGTCGACATGTTGTTCTCGACCTCTGCGGTTGTTTCGGTTCCCATATAGTTGTGCATCTTGTTGGTGGTTGGCATGTTGGTGCCCGCGCTGAGCCCTATGTGCGCGTGGCGGGTGTGCTGCCAACTCCTCGCTGGTTCTCCGGTTGTGCGTGGTGTTGGTGAGTCTGGAAACCAATGGTGGAGTCTCCTATCGGTTCATCTGGTGACAGTGAGGCCTATTGGCTTGCTAGTGCTCGACCACGTGGTTTGTTGACGTTGTGAGGTGCCAAGTTCTGGCTTGACCTCAAACGTCTTCCATGCTTCTGTTGCAATGTGTTGCGCTGTGGAGCATGTGGTTTCCCAGTCTTGTGGCTCCACGTGCGTTTGGTGTTCTTGTTGGACCACGAGGAAGGTCTAGATGAGACCTAGTGGTGACAATGGATGCCATTTTCGCGCGTTGAGGTTTCTCCATGTGCGTTTGCTGTCCATGTTGGACTGCGAGGAAGGTCTGGGTGAGACCTAGTGGTGACAGTGGACGTCGTTCCATGTGTTGCGGATCCTCCGCGAGCGTGATGTTGCTCTGGTTCTCGTCGCTCGTGTTGCTTCTCCGTTGAGTTGGCGACCGATGCTAGCTGCTGCTAGTAGCATGAAGCTATTCCCCTGAGTGTTGTGCTTGACTCTCAGGCGTTTTTCCTGGTTGTTGTCAGCAACTATGTGCTCTGTCAGGTTTCGCTGGCGACAGAGTGAGTTGCTGGTCGGCTGGTCCCAATAGTGGGGTCTGTTGGTGGCTGTAGCCGTGTGGTTTTTGGCAGGCATTTTCTGCTGCCCAGGCTAGTTTTCGGCGTTGCTCGGCACCTGTGGGGTTGTCGTCCCAGTTGGACGCCCCACGTGTGTGGCTGGAGTGAGCCGTTGGTTTCTCGGCTTGGTGCCTCACCTACGTTTGGAGTGTGTTGTAAGCCGTTAAGTTTTCGGTTGTGTGCTCCCCATGTGTTTGGAGCCCGTTGTGTGAGCCGTTGGTTTTCTGGCTTTGTGTGCTCGTGCGCGTTTGGCGGCGTGGTTGTTGCCACGATGAGGTCGTGGTGAGACTTAGTGGCTCTTCGCACCCGCTCTCTCATGTGCTCCGCACGTGTTTGGCGTACGATTGTTGCTACAGTAGTCGTGTTGAGACTTAGGCTTCGTGGCATTGTGGCTTAATTGCATTCTACCGTCGTACTCCCGTGCTTCGTTTCGTGCCTCGGGATCTTTTTAGGCGTGCCTTAAATTTTGAGGATGAAATTGTTTTAAGGGGGGGATGTAAGACCCGGCTTCTCAACTTTCCGTCTAGTGTCTTGGATGACTAGACACTAACACGTCCAGGCTGGAAGATGAGTTAGTGTTGCGTCGTGGGTGCACGATGCGACAGTCATCCTTGTCGCGACGAGCGTGTGCATCGCGTTCTTGTCACGCCCGACTTCTCCATCGCGTCTTTATGTCGCGCCCGGCCAACGGGTCGCGACAACTTTCTGTCGTTTCAGTCATCTGACACCTGTCAGGGTGGCAGGCATGTCAGTATGACCTGTCACGTTGTTGTGGCATCCTTGGGGGATGTGTTCTTGTCGCGGTGCATTGACCTGTCGTATTACCATCCTTAACGCGATGCGTCGCTCCATCGCATCTTGGGTGCTGAAGGTATAAGGCCTTGGCCGGCGACCCCTTTCCCCTCTCTCCCTCTTTCCCCTCTCTTCTCTCCCTTCGGTGGTGCTCTGGCTCCCCCTCTCCCCTTTGTGTGTTTCAGGCAAGGAGGAGGGCCGTGCATGGTGTCCCGACGTTGTGGAGCTTGCGTGGAGCGAGGAGGAGGTGGCCAATCTGACGAGAAGGTCCCTATTAGGGTTCGTTCTTCGTTTAAGGTAGGGATTGCTTGAACTCTTCTCGATTCGAGTGGATTGGGAGCCCCTCGGGGTTTATAGTTAGTGTTTACTGCTTCTCCATGCTCCCCTCCAACATGTGGTATGTGTGTGGCTTGTGGGCAGCCCCAGGATGGAGCATCCTGTCGGTCTGCCTCTTTGCTGGTGTCGCGACTGCGGTGTGCGTTGCGACACCAGAAGAGGCATCTACTCGGTCGGGTGTGATCTTATCGCGACGCGTTGGCCGGTCGCGATAAGGATCGCTATCACGACGCGTTTTCCTGTCGCGACAGGGTTTGCTGTCGCGACGCTTTGCCACGTCGCCATAGGGTTGCTGTCACGGTGCCTTTCCCCATCGCGATGGTATCGCGACAGCCTTGGAGGTTGCGACAGTACCCATGTTGTCTCGGGTGTTTCCGTGGCCCCAGTTGGCGTGTCGGTGTGTGCCCCAGGGCAGGCTTTGCCCTTAGGACCTTCTGGTGGGGAACGCAGCAGGTTACCTGGCTGCGTTCAGTAACCGAAGGTGACACCTTCGTGGCCATGTCCTGGAGACGGTGCCAGGAGGGTCACGTCTGTCTAATAATCGATTGACTGGCGGTCAATGGATTATTAGCAGAGCGACCAGTTTTTCGTACTTCTGGTAGTGTTCCGAGGTTCTGGCCTGCTCGTGCGAGCCTTGGTTGGCCGACGGCCCTCTTGAGGGTTAGGGCGTGCCTTGTGTTTGCTGGGCTTGGCGTGCGTTACAAGCCAGCACTTCGGCGTGGTTTTTGTTGTGCTTGCCTCGCCTGTTTGCCCGGTGCTTGGCACTTGAGGGCTTGTCCCATTCAGAGGTTGTCTCCATTGCCTGGGACCCCCATCCTCGGGAGCCTTTGAGGGAGCGTTCGGGGCTACGAGCATGGTCGAGTTGGCAGCCGAGTTGGCGGACTCTGGAGCTAAGGGGAAAATGAGGTTTGGACAACGGCGCTGAGTCGTTTGTAGAGCTCTCTTGTCTGGGCGGGACACCGATGTTGTTGAGGTGTATTCTTCCTGGTGCAGCCCACATAGTCCTTTGTCTCACTGCCTCTCTCTGCGTTGGTTCTGGAGCAAGGTAGTGGTGCTAGGCATGGGGCCGCAGCTTGGCCAGGCTGCAGTGTTGCGTGCGTTGTGTGTTTCTGTGGTGGCTCTATCTCGCTCTTCTGTGGAGGGGAGGCAGGAGCTAGGCTGCCGAGTAGAGGGAGCGGACGGCATGTCCCCCTCTTGGCTGCTAGCGGCGGTGGCTTGGTTGCTGTTGTTGTGACGGCATTTCCTCACGATGTTTCCAAGTATGCCTCGTTGCCTGAGCTTACACGGAAGTTATAGCCTCGCTGTGTCTAGTTTCCTTGGGCGTTGTTGGTTTGGCCTTGTTGGCCTATGCTTCTGGTGGCTTCCGCTTCGGTGTCCTCTCGGTTCTGTAGTCCCGTTCTAGGGTGCCAGTTCGTGGTGGCACCGGCATGTGTTGCTTCTGACCTCGTGGTGTGTCCGGGGTCCAGGGTGGTTCTGTTTGTCGGCCCTCGACCTTTTGGAGGTCCGAGGTGGCCGTGCTTATGGTGAGACGTCATTCTCACTTGGTTGTTGCGGGGTCTCGGTGGGTGTGCCGAGGGTTGCTTCCACTTTGTGCCCGACTCCGTTGGTTTCTACGAGAGTCATGTGTGTGTCATGACCTTGGTTGGTGGTCATGACATTGCACTATTCTATTTCGCTGCTTAGTAGTACCCTGCTGTAGGTGTTCCTCACTTTACAGCTTTCTAGGGTAGTTTCCTATTTTCGGAGTTCCTGCTGTTCTGGCTGGTGAGGGACTGGTAATCCCTATTGGGCCTTGTTCGCGAGGCTCCCCCCCCTACTTCCTTCAGCTAGGGGCTTGTCGTCGCGGGAGCTTGGTGTCGGACGGGTTGCGGAGGCGGCTGTGACGCCATGTGTTGTCAGCAGTAGTGAGAGGGAGTGTTGTGAGCTCTTGTACCTGAGTGAGTAGAGAGTTGTGCTTTGCAAGTTCTCGGGGTATGCCGCTTAAGGACTGCACCTTTCTTCTTGTACTGTGCTTTTATTTGGGACACGTTGTTCAGTTGTTATATTGTTATAGTTATTTAAATTCAGTACATATCTTACTAGACTATTTCTTCTAACCCTTTCGGGTCTTCGGATCCATGGGTGGCGATGCGAACTTCGGGGTCCCTGGCGAGGGTCCGGGAGGTCGGGTCGTTACATTGACTCTCCATATTTAATCATCTTGGAAGGGCGTTCGGACGTTCTTAAACACGTATACTCGATGACAGAGAGTTGTGCACCGCAGAGATATATATTCTTTTAAATTGTGCTGAGCTTGAGTGTTATGTTGAGTAAGTCCTGAACTCACAACTTATTGTGTATATAACTTATTTGCCCTTCTTCTAGCTATTGTAGGTGGTCTTCCATTCATATTGTGGACAATTTGATTCAGAAATAATTCAAAGAAATCCATATATCAGTGATTATGAGGTTGAAAAAGAATGAGAGATGTCATTGGCCTTATGGCTAAGAAAATGCGTAAGTGTACGTCCTCAAAGAGTCCGAAAGATAAGTTATGTTCACTTTTTAACTAGTCTTATTGCCACGCCCCCGAAAATTTACCATAATTTCGTGGGAATAATTGGGGCACGACCAAGAAAAATTAGACGGATGCATCAACTATTTAGACTGTGTTTAGGAAGGACACACCGAAGGCTTAAGACAGAACTAGTCGACGGAAACCTTTTGGTGTCAACAATCGAACATACCTGATAAAATAGTTTTAAAAGCAGTCGAATGGTGTATAAAAGTTTATAGTTATCTAGAGTCTATTCAAGATCCTACATAATTACAACTTTGGAATGGATCCAAATAAAAGAAAGATTTCCTCTATTCTATCTCCACCAAACGACCACACTGGGGTGCTCTCTTCACTCATGCCTGGCCCCATCCAACTCCTCATGCTCACCTTCACCTCCTGAAAATATTAAAGAATTTAATGAGCTTGTGCCCAGTAGGGATTACATCTCAAGGTGCTGGCAAAAATGTACATGATTAATGCATTAGTAGCAGAACTCAAGGGGGGTTAGGCAGTATAAAAACTTACTACATAAAACTATTTCTAAGTAAATCAGATGGCAAGTGAATAGATGATGAACAGCCCCAATTTTTTGGAACTTTCAAACATTGGCAGAAGTTCAAAGTTCTTCAGAGTACATGGTTCATTTGTGCAATTCTCAAGGCTAGCTTTACAGTACATGCACAACTTAGTCGAATAAATAAGATGTGGGTTTTCAAAATTGATTCAGATCAAGTAGATCACAAGATTTGGCCATTTATCAAAACATAACATGTACAAGCATATCATAACATATTAGGAAGGCACTTTCAAATCATGCAAACATCAGTGTCATGCCAACACCACAAGTCCATACTCCCGCGGTTAACAAGTACATTGAGGTGCTCCTCCCTAGGACCAAACAAGGCCCTTACATTTGTACAGGCATGTGGTTGGTTGGATCGAAGTCTTAAATAGTGCCAGAACATATGATGGCCAAAAGAATTCCAACGGATAAGTCAGTACTTCGTTCAGATTGGAAGTACTCTAGAGGAATAAGAACGACAAGAGTACCATTTATAAGAGTGCCAAAGGTTCAATGAGCGATGTAAGAGAGAGGGAGCCTAGGGATCAAGTCATGCCAGTGGATCATAGGGGTTTCTACATATATATTTCTATCACTATTTTGGGGTTTTAATTCAAGAATAGGCAGATCCAAGGTTGGAATTTCAGATGAGTCGCAAAGGAATAGAAATCAAGATGATTAAGAGTAGAAAATCTCCTTTTGAGTAATCTTCACATTATTACAACTCTTAACAGCTATAAGGTGCTTAGGCTAAAAATGGCTAGTTGTCCTTCTACCAGGTAGCTCACAGGCTACCGAAGTTGGAGTTGAAGGGTACAACAATTTGGAAGAGACAAAAAGGATCTTTTACAATGGGATGAGGGTTAGGAACCTCTAACCACTCTACTGGATGAAATTTAAACCATTCAAGGTATAGGACTTGAATCAAAATCTCATATAGTTAAAATACTTAATTTGTGCCCGAGAAAACCTAGCTTAGTCTCTTCAGACCTCTTGCTCCCTCTTCAAACCAAGAAGAAACAATGGATGAAGCCCCAAGGTCTCCAAGCTTCCGGGTTAGTCATTGCTCTTGAGGCTTCTCCCACCAGCTCAACTTCCTCTTCTCACGACTAGTGAGGGTTAGAAGGGAGCGTAGGAGTTTGTCTTAAGGGTCCTTATGATCATGGTACAGATGGTGAGATTTTGTCAAAGATTCACCCTACCTAAGGCCATGCCCCCAAACCATACTCCTGCCATACCCATTATTGACTTAGTCCACCAAAAGATCAGACCACCATACCTGGCCATGTTTATGTTGACTTATTTCAGGGAAAGGACAGGGATAGGTAAGGACCACCCATGCCTCGCCATAATTCTTTTGTCCTTTTGTTACCATGGATTTGAGACTAGGCTCTTAATCGTTTGATGTTCAAGGCGACATTGATTCTTAAAGAATCAAGGAGAAAAATCGATTGCATAGAAGTAATTGATGCTGAAGGAAACATAGATTATATAAAACATCGATTATATATAGAAGTAATTGATGTTGAAGGAAACATCGATTATATAAGACATTGGTTACATAGAAGTAATCGATGTTGAATGAACATCGATTATATAAGACATCAGTTACATAGAAGTAATCGATGCTGAGTGAAACATTGATTACATTTGTGTTAGTCCCTGGCTTATTGGAGGTGATTTTAACAGTATCCTTGACCCTCATGAGAAAAGGGGTGGTAGGAAGGCTTTTGAGTGATCCATGTTAGACTTCCAGGCTTGGTAGCTGCTGCAGGCCTGGAGGATGCTGGATTCTCTGGGTAGTCGCTTCACCTGGTTCAATGGTCAGGCTTCTAATGGTATCTGGGCAAGGCTGGATAGGGTGCTTTTAAATGGTGATGGTTAGTTACCTATCAGGATTACAGGTCCAACATTTATCTCGTGCCTGTAGCGACCACTGCCCTTTGATTGTCTCTACTTTACCCCCTGTGCAATGGTTGCCTGCTAGATTTTGCTTTCAACAAATGTGGACTGCTCATGATAGATTATGGTGGATGCTCAGCAGAGTGGTTGCAGCTCCTCACTCCTCCTATCCTTTGCTCACAATGGCGATGAAACTCAAGCACATGAAGTCCTTCCGAGATTGGAATAAAAATGTGTTAAGAAATAAGAGACACGTTTTGATTGCGGAGGATGAATTTCAGATTGCCCAATCTATGTTTGATGTTAATGCTTCTCAGGAGAACAGTGATCTCCTTCATGCAGCTCGTCAGTCTCTTGTGCGTACTCATGCCCAGAAGGAAATTTTTTGGAGACAAAAATCCATGATGAAATGGATGAAAGAGGGTGACGGAAACACAAAATTCTACCATGCTTATGCTAATTCTCGTAGAAGAAATTCCATGATTACTCAAATAAATAATGATGATGGTGTTCCTGTGGTGAATAAAGATGATATGTTACCTTATTGTCTCGCACTTTACCAAGGCCTTCACTTCGGATACTCATAGCATCAATCAGGAGTTACTTGGTGTTATCCCTTGCATTCTGGACAACAATCAGAATGATATGCTTTGTATGATTCCTTCCAATAAAGAAATTAAAAGGGTCGTCATGTCTATGTCTCCTGATAGCGCCCCGGGGCCTGATGGTTTTACAGGTCATTTTTTCCAATCATGCTGGAGTTTCATTGAGCCTGATGTTAGTTCTGCTGTGCAAGCCTTCTTCTGTGGCCATGCTTTACCTAGGGGGTTTACCTCTTCCTTAATTTTTTTGATTCCGAAGATTGATATCCCAAAGGTCTGTGCTGATTTTCGGCCTATCAGCCTCTGTAATTTTTTCTACAAGATCATATCTCGTATTATCAATGATAGGCTTGCACAACTTTTTCCCATTTTAATCTTTGAGGAGCAGGGTGCCTTTGTTAAGGGGAGGAATATATCTGAAAATGTTTCTTTGGCTATGGAAATGGCGCAGCATCTAGGTAGGAAGTGCAGAGGTGGCAATGTGATTCTGAAGCTGGATATGGGTAAGTCCTATGACTGTTTAGAATGGGATTTCCTCTATGATGTGTTGCATAAGTTTGGGTTCTCATTCAGATTTATATCCCTTGTCGAGCCTCTTCTTTCTAACTGTTGGTTCTCGGTGCTCTTGAATGGCGAAACTCATGGCTACTTTAAATCTTCAAGAGGTATTCGCCAAGGGGATCCTCTGGCTCCGGCCCTCTTTATTTTGGCTCAAGAAGTTCTTAGTAGGGGCGTGTCAGCCTTGTTTTGCGGGAGTCTTGGTGGAGCATATCAGACCATGAGACGGTGTCCTCTTGTTTCTCATCTTTTATTTGCTGATGACACTTTAATTTTCTCCAATGGTTCGGCAAGGCATATTAAGCGGCTTATGGTTTTCTAAGGGATTATGAGGCTTCTTCTGGGCAATTGATCAATGTGGGCAAGAGTTCTTTTATTCTACATGAAAGGGCTCCTTTAACTCTTAGCCGATCCATTGCCACATCACTGGTTTTGTTGGGGTTCTCTTCCTTTCAAGTACCTTGGTGTTTCATTTACTCTGGAAGACGAAGACCTATCTATTCTCTCATATCCTGTCTAAAACGGCTATTAAATTGCAAGCTTGGAAGTCAAAATTTCTGTCATCCCGGCGGCAGACTGGTCTTATTAAGACATGTGCTATTAGCTATTCCTATATACACTATGTCCTCCTTATCCGTCCCCAATACGGTCATCAAGTCTTTTCATAAATTGCTTGCTAATTTTTTCTAGGGTTCTTATGAAGGTTTCCGAAGAAGCATTGGGTTTCATGGGAAAACATTGCTCAGCCCAAGGAGTGTGGGGGCCTTGGAATTATAATCTGCAAGACATGCAGATTGCTTTGAGGACTAAATTGTTATGGAAGGCGATTACTGGTTTTCCCTGGGGGCAATCTTTTCAAGGCTAGATACCTTCATAACAGTCATTTTTCTGATTCTATGATCTGATGTCTGCCGCTGATAGCCGCCTTTGGAGACTTGCGTCTTCCTTAGTTGCATCCAATCATCGGGTATTTCTTGCTAATATGGAATCTAATGCTAGCTTCTGGTTTGATGTTTGGACAGGTTCTGTCCCGTTACATAAATTTATTCTAGAAAACATCTGGCGGAACCTTGCAGGGAAACACTTATCTTTAATTAAGCAGTGTTCATGAGCCTGGGGGTAATCATCTGATGTTGGCCATCGGTTCTGCCCGGCGATGGTCCTAATAATTCTATTGCGGTTCATGGAACTTGGATAAGTGGATTTGGTGTCCAAATCCAGATGGCATTTTCACCTCTTCTCTGTGCGCAAGCTTCTCAAGGCATCGTCATAGCTGGCTGGGACAAATTGTGGAGCTCCGCCATCCCATTAAAATGGTCCATCCTTGCTTGGCGTTTGGTGAAGGGCTATGTGCCTACTGATGAAGTCATAGCGGGTTGTGGTATCCCTCTCTGTTCCAGGTGTTCTTGTTGCTCTTCCTAGTGCTGAATCTGGTACCCATTTGTTCTTTCATAGTGAGTGGCTAAGGATGTGTGGGGGTCTCTCTTTGATATCCTCCAATTTTATAACATGTCGGTCCAAAGTGCAGCGCAAGGAACTATCCTTTCTTTCTGGTTATTCTGGCAGTGTTCCTTGGAAAGATGGCTCGGTTTATTTTCCTCTCTGTCATTTGGGAGCTGTGGTGCAGTCGCAACCGTGACAGATTTGATTCAGCTCCCATGTCCAGCTTTCAGGTGCTGTTTAAGTTCGGATGAATATGCATGATGCTATTAGCGCTTCTTTGTTTTCTCTGAAAGATTTGGCACCAGCTCAGCTTAGGAACTTATCTCAGCTGGGGATTCACCTTCCTCAGCCTCGTAATCCATGTCCAAGGATTGTTAGATGGTTACTTCCCCCAACGGGGAGATACAAGCTCAATGTTGATAGCGCCCTCAAGCACTCTACGGGTATTGCAGCAGGTGGTGGTATTCTCCGGAATGATCGTGGAGATATTATCTTCTCCTTTGCCAACTGCTATCCTCAGATTCATTCCAGCCTTGAGACAGAAGCGCTAGCTCTAAGGGATGGACTCTCTCTGTGCTGCGATCGTGGTTTTACCAGTCTGTTGATTGAATCGGATTCTTTGGTTCTAGTGCAAATTATCAGGGGTCGATTTCTTTGTCCATGGCGGCTGGCTTTCCCTGTTCATGACATTTTATCCAAGTGTTAGTCTCTTCACGTCTCTATTTGTCATGTATTAGGGAGGCCAATCAGTTGCGGATGCTCTTGCTAACTTTGGTTGCTCTTCTCCACATTCTTGTAATTCTGGTCTTCTTGGGCGGATCTCCCCCCTTCTGTAAAGGGACCCTGCCGTCTTGATAAGGCAGGGTTCCCTTCCATCAGGCCCTAAGACCTTTGTGTTCTTTTGATTATCGCTATTATTAATAAAATTCCCTGGGGAGTTGTCTGGTGGTGGAGTGGTAACCTCATCCCTTCTCTGAGGGGGTGAGCACTCTCTCTACCTCTTCTAGGTATTCACCAAAAAAAAAAAAAATAGAAGTAATCGATGCTGAATGAAACATCGATGACATAAGACATCGGTTGCATAGAAGTAATCGATGCTGAAGGAAACATAGATATATAGAAGAAATCGATGCTGAAGGAAACCTAGATTATATAAAACATCGTTTATATATAGAAGTAATCGATGCTGAAGGAAACATAGATTATATAAAACATCGATTATATATAGAAGTAATCGATGCTAAAGGAAACATTGATTATATAGAAGTAATCGATGTTGAATGAAACATCGATTACATAAGACAACAGTTACATAGAAGTAATCGATGTTGAATGAAACATCGATTATAAGACATCAGTTACATAGAAGTAATCGATGCTGAGTGAAATATCGATTACACATCGATTACATAAGACATTAGTTACATAGAAGTAATCGATGCTAAGTGAAACATCGATTACATAAGACATCGGTTACATAGAAGTAATCGATGTTGAATGAAACATCGATTACATAAGACATCGATTGCATAGAAGTAATCGATGCTGAGTGAAACATCGATTACATATAACATCGGTTATATATATAAACTATGCTTCGACCGACTATGTTTTGTTATATTTTATACGAAGTTCTACTTCGTCATCCACTTCATCACATACGAAGTGTCGCTTTTACTGACTGTTTTAGATTTCTTGACCATTCAAAATGCTGGTAATTAATATTCCCTTTTCTAGGTACTTCCTCGCAATATAAAAACTTTATTGGTTTTGCTTCATTACTTTAATTATTCAAATTGAGTCTTTACTCAATTATCCTATCAGGTTACCCCTATTTATTTGAGATTAAAAATCTAGGGCGTTACACTTCTCTACACGTAGGTTGAATAAGGTTTAATTACTGATGAAAGAGTTCGTCAGATAGCCTATGGCCTATCAAAAATCGCACAGAACTACCCTGAATTTATTGTGAATGGGTATAGATTTCACATAAGAGACAATGGGCAGAGTAAGTCTACCATGAACATCGGTGTATGTGTTAAAGGAAGTACGTACAATGAAAACGAATATGATTACTATGGTATTGTAGACGAGATCTTACAGTTGTAATGTCTAGGACAAGACAATCATATGTTCTTGTTCAAGTGTCATTGGTTTGATCCGAATTCCATTCGAAATGACACAACGCATGAGATTGTCGAGCTTAAACATAAGTCTAAATTAAATACTTATGAGTCGTTCATTTTAGCCACACAAGCCGAGCAAGTGTACTATACAAGCTATCCATCATCTACGAACAAAGAACGAAATGGTTGGTGGACAGTTTATAGAGTTAGATCAAAACTATTCTCTAATTATGAATTGGACATGACTGATCAGACATCTAAAGAGGTCAATGCTGAATTCTTTCAAGCAGACTTGGTTGATGATGTAGAGTTGACAGCTCATACTGGAGTAGAAGAATCTAAAGAGCCAATTTGCTTGTTTAAAGGAAATGAAGTCGAAGAAGTCGGTCCACATGAGATAAAAGGGAGTAGTTGAAGGCGAATAGATATTGATGTAGGTCAGGTGTCTGGTGAAGATTATGATAAGGAGGAGGAACATACCAGTGATGAATGTGAAGACGATGATGAAGATGGGGCAGAATTAGATATATCGTCATCATCTGAGGAGGAAATGGATATCATTGAAAAATTGGTAGAAGTTTTTCACATCTATTTAGTATATTTAAAGTTGCACACTTTCAATATAAGCAATTGACTAATGAACATGATTTGATGTTCCTTATGAAGATATGGTGCGTGGAGCATGATCGAGCTAAGGTTCTAGGAGGAGGTTGAGTAGTGGGAGGGGTTCCTCTGTGGCCTAATGTATGTATATTTAAAGTTGTATTTTCCTTTGTGCATTATTTATACATATTATTTATGTCATTTAAATTGTTACATCTTCTGGTCCTTCTATGCCTCCTCCTCTGGCAGCAGGTATGTATATTTAAAGTTGTAGTTTCTTTGTGCATTGATTCACTTGTATTATTTATACCATTAAAATTCTTACAGGCTCAGGTCCGTTTACGCCTCCTCCACCTAAGGTAGGAGGTATGTATATTTGAATTTTTAAGTATTTGTATAGTCGTTATTTATATTCTTTAACATTTTATATTCTTGTATTTTTTGTGCATTATTTATGTCATTTAAATTGTTACAACTTCTGGTCCTTCTGTGCCTCCTCCTATGGCAGTAAGTAAGTCTTGTTTAAGTTGTAAGTAATTGTATATTGCTAATATATTTTCTTATTTAATTCTCATTGTCACGCCCCGACGTGAAATATCGGAACGTGAAGCAGTTGCAAGTAAGCGAGTATAGAGCGTATAATAGACATCAAACCTTTGGACAAAGAATAATGCTAAATCAAATGTACTTCATTAATAATTCCTCAAATGTCTCTTACAACCACTAATCTCAGAGCCATTCGATAGGGCCCGATTGACATCATTACATTGAATGAAAGTAAAAGACTAATGTGACGGCCCTGAATATTAATACCTAGTAAGGCTCCATATTCAAGTCCGCCTCCCGCGATCGCACTGAAGTCTCTCAAGGGATATCTCACACAAGTGCCCAGTAGGAATATAAAAGACAATCACAAGAATATTAGACACAAGAAAGTACATGTTCTTATATTCATTCACAACACATTACACTGTCCCAATACATTATTACATGTCCAAGAGAAAAGTACAACTACCTGAGGCATACCCCGAGGGAGAAAATATCACACAACACTAACTACAACTCAACTGCTGGTGGTACAAGTCTGCCACAACGCCGCTGCGAGCCCACACACGGCTAACACATGAAAAGAACTGTAAGGGAGTCAGCTTCAACAAGTCACTGGCTCAACAGGGACCTCCCAAAAATAACACCTAAAAAGGAAGAGACCCCAACCACTAAGGGTCTCACTGGCAACACCGATGGCCAAACCATAACATAGTCGCATTAGACATAATTAAACTACAATTAAATAAAATTCACTATCTAGCACAATCTGCAGAAACTATAGAAACCGGGAGGGTTGGTACAGAAACACCAGACCACAACAACAACAGTAATGCCTAGGCCACAAGCCTCAAAGGCAACCTACCCATGTAGGGTAATAGGACTGACATCAGCAAGCCAATTACCACAACGGTAAAACCTCAACCAGCAAGTCACTACACACAAGCCACAACCACTGGCAAAGCACGAGTCGGAAAGGAACGATGCCACCACACAGGAATGAACTACTGGTTCATGACGTCAGTATCCAACACGGACAACACAACACAAGAACCACCTCTCAGTCTCGTAGACTTGGACACTCCAGTCCAGCTACCGCTCCACAAACACACAGAGTAAGCCAACCAATAGTGGAGACCAACCAACACCACACCTGCAGACCACACAGCTGCAGACCCATGCCTAGCACCTTTAGGGACTATGGCCTAAGCTCCCTAAAGTGAGGCACTGGAAAATAGGACTAGTTGGGGCCCAATATGTCTATTGGTGTCTGTATCCTCAACCACTAGCGCGCTACTAGCGACCGCACACCCACAAACACGAGTCGCTGCCCTCTGTCGTCTTTCCCTCAGCCAGATACAACTCAAACCCAAGAGTGTGGGTGTCCAGGAAGACGACACAGACCTCAATGGTACACACAATACCAGGACACTCCTCAAGCACAACGTGCCTGGCTCGCACTAAACCTTGGGTACCCGAATGGAGAGGCATTCCGGAATAGGCGCCAGACCACCAAACTCGGCAAACACATAAACCACACCAGTCATTTAACATTACCATAAAACTTATATCACGGTACATATACCACAATTAGCATGTCACTAGTCACCATGTGACCTCCAAGCACCCATACACTTAAACAGACGTGAACCACATAAACATCTAATAATCTTGCCTGTCACTGGTCATCTCATGACCTACATAGCAACACACTAAACCATAATGCACATTAACCACATAATTAACTTAACTCAGTAACCATTCATAATCTAAATCACTAAGCCTATAACATGCTTTACTAATTATGGAGACAACTTAAACACCTTAAAAACATTTTAGAAAACCAGGGCTAGGTCAACACTGACCATCACAGCCCAACTATCATAAACACACCTCGGACGCCAAATCGCGACGAACACAGACGTCGCCTTTAAGAATGCGATGACCTACCCCGACGTGATTCAAAGCCTAATGTGACAGGGCCTAGTGTCGTGACTATATCGCAGCAGCCCGATATGTTGCCTTTAAGCAAAATGGTCAACACTGATAGTCAAAGAGCAAATTCTGACGCAACGATATGTTGCGATAAAGACCGCACTAAACTGTACACAAAATTACGACGGACCACACCGACGCGTTCAACCAGAACGCAGAGGGACCAGTCGGTCCAACCCAATCAGAACACATGAACGCGACGGCCCAAGGCGTCACATTCCAAACCAAAACGCAACGGTTGAGTCCATCGCCTTCTCAGGCAGGTGGCTGAACCCTCCTTCCTCCTCCAGAAACCCATTCCATACACCATACCATTCATACATAAGAGACAGACTTGACCATCGCCAATCACACCGCCCACTGGAAAGGCGGTTGGTGAATCGCGACGTTGGAAGGCATCGCGTTCAAAACGCGATGACACACTCTGTCGCCTTCTTCACCAGAAAACCTGCGGGCTAAATGGGCTGAGAGCTAAAGCCCACAACGCCCACGCAAGGCACAATGGCCATGAACAAGGCTCTATGACCCCACATTGGTCATGAGCACCACACTCACAACCCGTTAAATCGGATTCGAACGATTACGCTGTTACATTACTATCACCTAAAAAGGAATGTCGTCCTCGACATTCAGAACGAAACCACGGTAAGTCGGACTATCACCTAAAAAGAAATAAAACCATATACAGAACAAGTAGGATACACTTTCTCTGCGCTTGCTTTACAAACATTATGAGCTGACTGACTCATCTGTTCATTTTCTTGTCGATTCTACTTTTTCCTTTCTCTCTAATTCATTTCACAACTGCTCTACTCTATTGATTCAATCCGCCTTTCTTTACCTTTTGACTGTAGGTGATTCTACATTGTTGTTGGTGCTTTATCTCCTTGGACTCAACCTATTTCCACATTTTCCCAGCTGTGTTTGCAACATTCTTTTCTATGCTGCTTCACTTAAAACTATTTACCATAAACTGCCACCCTTAAGTGCTCTGCCATATTAAACCATCTTCAAATTTTCTGATTTCTTAGTGCTATTCCTTTCTCGTCCTATCACTGTCAACTGTTACTCTACCTTACTCGTACTCTCAACTATTAGTTCCTTGAAGAAAATCAAAATACTATATCTAATTTTTTTGCCTCTGTATATCAATCTGGTTATGCCTCTTTAACTCATATCTTATTAAGAACCTCTGCCTCTTTAATTAGTTCTGTAAAAACCTCAAATTCCTTTTTCAAACAATCAAACTTCTGAAACCTAGGAGTCTTGAATATTCTATGCTTCTGCTGCACTGCTCTGATTATATCAGATATTTGCCAAAATGTTCCATAAATTCTGCTTTCACTATTGCCTTTAATTCTCTTTATTTCCACGACTACTCTGACTCTAACTGAGGTAACTTCACTTACTTATCAAATCATCTTACCCAATTAATTACCACTGAAATAAAATAATTGAATTCCTATGCTGCTTTCTTTAATGCTTCAACTTTATATATGACACACTAAATTTTGACATACTGCTATTGATATGCTTTACTCTTTACATACTTACCTTACTTTGAATAATATTCTCTAACTGACTCAACAAACCAAATTCATAACTCTTCACAATTTCCATTCTCATTGCGGTGACACTGTACTCTCTGATTAGGAAATAAAACTGCTCAACTAACTCTGCACATACTCTGCCTTCAACTATACCAAACTCTTTCTCATGCCATTTAACTCAAAATGCTTTACTGCTTAATTCATCACACTTTTCCTTTCGATATTCTACAATCTACTGACTTTAAAAAAAATCCAATTCCTATACATTTCCTGCTCTATTCTGCCATACTTTAATCTACTCATTATTCTTTAACTGATCTGCTGTAACTTCTACATCAAACTCTGGAAATACTTTTATAGTAAAACTCCTCTATTCACTTAAATCATTTATTTTACACTACCACATAAACTCTTACTGCACATTTCTTAAACCATCTATCGTCATTTTATAATCTGCCACATTCTTTTTTTCCTTTAATCAATAACACTGCGCTTTAATTTTACTGACAACTATATTGAATATAATACCATCTCTGCAAAAAGGCTTTCCTTTAATTATTCCACTATCTCGCTAATCTCATTGTGCCACTTGCACTATAACTTTTCTTAACACACAATTTCCTTTCACTGTAACACTGCTAAAACCAGAATCTGAATACCTTTTTCTTAGACACAATAACCTACTCTGCCTGATTCCTCTGTTCCACACTGCTACTTTACAACCTCAGCATCTGCCTTTCCAATTACCTTACCATAACCACTTATTATCCAAATTACTTCTTAACACTTACTAACACAAATCTCAAACATATCAATTACCTCTGCTGAATTTCTCAATCACAATCCTTTCATCTAACAATCTTTAACACCCACTATTCCATACTGTAGTATTGTTCTTGCTGTAACTCTATTACACAACTACCTCTGCAATAACTTCCTGCTACACATATTCACAACCATTAACTTATACCTGTCTCTGCTGATTCTATATCTTGCTAAAAGCACCTTCATCACACTAAATCATATCCTTCTCAGAACATAGCTCTATCTTTCTAAATATCACAACTGAGCTTACCAATTCCCTCAATTCTTTACAACTGAAAAACTCTACACAATCATACCTTTCTGCAATAAATCAACTTACTAGCATAACTCAACAAGCTATACCTTTACCAACCACACCATGTCTCTGCCCACTAGCAATTGCCACTTTGACAGACATAAACACAAAATTCACATACAAACACTCATGTGGAAACCCCACTAAAAATCACACAAAACGTAGACTTTCTACCAACAGTGGACATTAAACCATGTCTTGAGACATTGCAACCTTAATGCCTTTTCATATTCTCACTAGACCATGCTTTGATACCAACTGTGACGGCCCTGAATATTTATGCCCAGTAAGGCTCCATATCCAAGTCCGCCTCCCGCGATCGGACCGAAGTCTCGCAAGGGATATCTCACACAAGTGTCAAGTAGGAATATAAAAGACAATCACAAGAATATAAGACACAAGAAAGTACATGTTCTTATATTCATTCATAACACATTACACTGTCCCAATACATTATTACATGTCCAAGAGAAAAGTACAACTACCTGAGGCATACCCCGAGGGAGAAAATCTCACACAACACTAACTACAACTCAACTGCTGGTGGTACAAGTCTGCCACAACACCGCTGTGAGCCCACACACGGCTAACACCTGAAAAGAACTGTAAGGGAGTGAGCCTCAACAAGTCACTGGCTCAGTAGGGACCTCCCAAAAACAACACCTAAAAAGCAAGAGACCTCAACCACAAAGGGTCTCACTGGAAACACCAATCGCCAAACCATAACATAGTCGCATTAGACATAATTGAACTGCAATTAAATAAAATTCACTATCTAGCATAATCTGTAGAAACTACAGAAATCAGGAGGGCTGGTACAGAAACACCAGACCACAACAACAACAACAATGCCTAGGCTACAAGCCTCACAGGCAACCTACCCATGTAGGGTAACAGGACTGGCATTAGTAAGACAATTCACGACACATTAAACCACACTCTGAAGCTTACCCAAAGAAGGGTAAAACACACCGAGTGGAAGGTCACACCACATGACCTCCACGAAACTCAAATTTACCTCAACACCTGAAGAGGCTGGTACACGACGTACCACAACACAAAGCTACCCACGAAGGGTAAGGGTACCTACCACCACGAGGTACCACCATAGAGCCACAACCACAATGGTAAAACATCAACCAGCGAGTCACTACACACAAGCCACAACCATTGGCAAAGCACGAGTCGGAAAGGAATGACGCCACCACACGAGAACGAACTGCTGGTTCATGATGCTAGTATCCAACCCGGACAACACAACACAAAAACCACCTCTCAGTCTCGTAGCCATAGACACTCCAGTCCAGCTACTGCTCCACAAACACACAGAGTAAGCCAACCAACAGTGGAGACCAACCAACACCACACTTGCAGACCACACAGCTGCAGACCCATGCCTAGCACCTTTAGGGACTCTGGCCTTAAGCTCACTAAAGTGAGGCACTAGAAAACAAGACTAGCTGGGGCCCAGTACGTCTACTAGTGTCCGTACCCCCAACCACGAGTGCGCTACTAGCGATCGCACACCCACAAAAATGAGTCGCTGCCCTCTGTCATCTTTCCCTCAGACAGATGTACAACTCAAATCCAGGAGTGAGGGTGTCCAGGAAGATGACACAGACCTCAATGGTACACACAGTACCAGGACACGCCCCGAGCACAACGTGCCTGACTCACACAGAACCTGGGGTACCCGATTGGAGAGGCATTCCGAAATAGGCGCCGGACCACCAAACTCGGCAAACACATAAACCACACCAGTCATTTAACATTACCATAAAACTTATATCACAAGACATATACCACAATTAGGTCGTCACTGGTCACCATGTGACCTCCAAGCACCCATACACTTAAACAGACGTGAACCACATAAACACCTAATAACCTTGCCTATCATTAGTCATCTCAGGACCTCCATAGCAACACACTAAACCATAATGCACATTAACCACATAATTAACTTAACTCACTAACCATTCATAATCTAAATCACTAAGCCTATAACATGCTTTACTAATTATGGAGACAACTTAAACACCTTAATAACATCTTAGAAAACCAGGGCTAGGTCAACATCAGACCATCACAGCCCAACCATCACAAACACACCTCGGAAGCCAAATCGCGACGAACACAGACGTCGCCTTTAAGAACGCGATGACCTACCCCGACACGATTCAAAGCCTAATGCAACAGGGCCCAGTGTTGAGACCATATTGCGGCGGCCCAATATTTCACCTTCAGGCAAAACGGTCAACACTGACAGTCAAAGAGCAAATCAAGACACAACGATACGTCGCGACAAAGACCACACTAAACCATACACAAAATCGTGACGGACCACACCGACGCGTTCAACCAGAACGCAGCGGGTCAAGTGGTCGCGTCTAGACCAGTCAGTCCAACCCAATTGGAACACATGAACGCGACGGCCCAAGGGGTCGCATTCCAAACCAAAATGCGACGGTTCAGTCTGTCGCCTTCTCAGGCAGGCGGCTGAACACTCCTTCCTCCTCCAGAAACCCATTCCATACACCATACCATTCATACATAAGCTTATAAAATGGAAGCTAAACTACCACATGTCATTCTATCATGCTTTAAAAGCTGTAAGCCAATTAAATAACACAAAATAATAGAGGAAGTCTCTGTACCAACTCGGAGAGCCCGCAAAAGGCAAAGAACACCACACCACCGGCGCACCCACGCTTCGGACACCCTTCTCGCGTGGAAACTGTGCCGCACGAACCACCTAGAAGTCAAAATCACCAAAACGCCGCACAACAACCTCCCCCTCACGCCGGACAGAGCTCCACTGCTCTTTCTGGCCAAAATAGAGCAATTAAACACTCAGTCAAAATAGCGACGGAGGAAGACGTTGTGTTTAAAACACCTTAAACATGATAGACTTGACTGTCGCCAATCGTGCCGCGCACCGGAAAGGCGGTTGGTGAATCGCGACGTAGGAAGATGTCGCGTTCAAAACGCAATGACACACCCCATCACCTTCTTCACAAGAAAACCTGTGGGCTAAATGGACTGAGAGCTAAGGCCCACAATGCCCACGCAAGGCACAAAGGCCACGAACAAGGCTCTATGACCCCACATTGGTCATGAGCACCACACTCACAACTTGTTAAACTGGATTCGAATGATCGTGCTGTTACAACTAAACTAAGAATCTAACATAATACTAATGCGCTAGGGTACTCTAGAATCACTCCTGGTCATTCCCATCCTCATGAGTGTAGGTATCTTCTTCAATTTCACCTGAGAACACATATCAAATAACGCAGAGTGAGCGATAATGCCCAGTAGGACTTACATCTCATGATCAGGTATGCTTTAAATGATTAATGTATTAAAGAGCAGAGTAAATGATGATAAAGAACGAGAGTCAAGTATTGTAAAACAAGTGATAGCACGATAGCACGATTCATATAGCAAATGTGTCAAGTATAGCACAAATAGCACAATAGATTTCACGATAGCACAATGAGTCATGTATAGCATAGCACTTTGATTGTCATATAGATAGCACTTGAGTGTAATGCCAAACACTCTGGTCAATTAACTCCCTCAGGCACTAGCACTTTTGGGTGCACCTCCTAGGACCAGACCAGACCCTTTATATTGCCAAACATTAGTCATATTGTTTATATTTAGACAATCAGTCAAATGGCCATAGAGAGTACCAAGAATAGATGAGAGTATTTGATGAATAGATGGGAGTGTAGAGAACATGAATAGATGAGCGAATAGAGTATAGATGAGAACTAGGGGTCAATGCACACGAAACATCATTAAATAGGCGATAGTAACGGTTGCACAACACACATGATTGGTGCTGGCAGTCAGGTAGAATTCACTAACCAACCATTGGCTATGCCACACACATAGGCCAGAGGTTCAGCGTGATCTTGTGGTATGAGAGAGAGCATTCTAAGGCCGTTTAGATCATACTGATCCCTAAAGGGTGCTATGGGTATTGAGGGTAGAACCGGCTCATCGACCATGTGAGAATCCATGGAGAGGAGACTTACGGAGGCCTTGAGCAAGGATTCACTAGTATGGTAGAAGGAATATCCGACGGAGAGTTTGTCTAAGTCAAGAGAAAGTGTATATAGAAACCAGTTGCTCGACGTTGTAGAGGAATTCTAGAACAGTGAAGTGTCGGTAATGGTATTCCAAAACCATGAGAGAAACGTAGACAAGTCCATTATAAAATAGGGCAATTATGTAAAAGATTGAAGTAATTTACCAAATATATTATGAGATATTTGATACCATGTCACGTCATAATGGATGGTTGTAAGTGTGTGCACATGGTAACAGAATCATAGATATGAAAAGATCATGTGTATGGCTTTTAAATCAACTATTACATATCCATGATCAAGCATCCTCTTTTACTGCATTGAGACAGTTAACAAGAGGTATAGTCAATGTAGAAATACAAGAAACACCAAACTTTAGGGTTTATGTACAAATGTCTAGAAGGCGACGTACCATTGTAAGGAACGCGATAGGGTACATTCAGAACGCGGCGGGGTCTGTCAAAGATCACGACAGGACCATCTGGGACAGATAGACAGAACACGACACACAAGTCTGTCGCGTTCAGAATGCGACAGACTCTTGGTAGCGACCTACTCCTGAGAATGCGGCCTATCGGGCCGTCGCATTCTCAGGGTCTATGCCTAAGCCCGAAAAGGAAAAGACCTTGCCTTGGATTGCGGTCCAGGCTTTCCAAGGATTGACATAGGGTTGTTTAAAAATTGAAATCTTGGTGTACAAATGATGAAAAATCATGAAATAAGTTTTAAATGAAACTAGACTTGCGAGGGTATAAACAGTAAAAATTGCATAGTTCGAGATCAATTGTAGAGGGAGATCTAAGGTGAACATGAGGGTTCGCAAGCATGTTCTTAACAGAACTTCCAACAAGAAACTCTCATGATAGGGTTGATAGAAATTAGGGTAAATATAGGGCTTTTATTCCTAGTTTCAAGAAAAATCTACAGACGAGAGTAATTAAGTTTTGCTTGTGAGAATGCCTACCTTTGTGTCGATTTGGCTTCTAGGACTTAGAACTCGAAGAACAACTTGTAGATCTTTAAGCAAGCCTTCTCCCCACGATTCCCTTCTCCTTTGGCCTCTTCTCCATGTTCAGGAAGTCTCAGCAATGCAATAGGGTCATCCATGAAGAGGTTGGGGGTGTATTTAAGCATCTAGTAAGTTTAATTCCTATTACAACTCTTACTTCTATTAATTCCGAATTTCCTTGCTTCCACCAACCTTCCTAGCTTTACTCCTCCTAATTGGGTTAGGTTGGGTTCCAATTTCATACCTAGCTAATTAGGGTAGGGTTAGGAGTCCAATTCCAACATATATTATCTATATTAATGATTTACTTGCTCTTTTCAATTTAGGAAATAACATGGTTACGAATTTTAGGGTATTTTTCACTTATTCCATATTTCAGAACTCCTATTTTGGCCCAATAACTTTTATATGAACTATTTAACATAGCTCATTACTTCTTTTTGTTTAATGGGTTTTAATTAAATCATTTTCCTTTATTTTTTTCCCAATTTATTTGTTTAGTAAAATATCGGGTTGCTACATCCTCCCCTCTTAAAAGAATTTGATCCCCAAATTCACATGATCGTAACAGGGAGAAGGTCTTACCAATATGTCGGGGTAATTTCGCCTCATTGTTCCTTCGGGTTCCCATGTGGCTTCTTCTACTCCATGATTATTCCATAGAACTTTCGCCACATGAATAGTCCGGTTCCTGAGTTGTTGCATTTTTTGATCCAGTATCTTGATCGGCTTTTCTTCGTAGGTCATATCTTTATGTAGTACTAAGTCCTCATGGCGAATGATATGTGTAGGATCGTACACATACTTCTTGAGCATAGAAACATGGAACACATTGTGTACGAAGGCTAGGTGTGGCAGTAGTGCCAATCGATATGTGACTTCACCAATCCTTGCGAGCACTTCGAAAGGACCGATGAATCTTGGACTTAGCTTTCCTTTGACACCAAACCTCTAAATTCCACGAGTGGGAGATACCTTCAAGAGTACATGATCTCCTACTTGAAATTCCAAGTCTCTCCTTCTCTTGTCGTCATAGCTCTTCTGTCTGGATTACGCTATCTTGAGTCGATCCTGAATGACTTGTATATCCCTGGTTGTGGCTTGTACCGTGTCTAGGCCTAACCATTGCTGTTCGCCAACTTCATTCCAGCATGCAGGGGATCTACAATTCCTACCATAGAGTGCTTCAAATGGAGCCATTTTTATGCTCGCCTGGTAACTATTGTTATAGGCGAACTCGATCAAAGATAGTTGCTCATTCCAGTAGCCTTCAAAGTCTATGGTGCAGGCTCTTAACATATCTTCCACAATTTGATTTGTTCTCTAAGTCTGTCCATTTGTTTGTGGATGAAAGGTAGTACTAAAATTGAGTTTAGTACCTAGTGCAGTTTGAAGTCCTTTCTAGAAATGAGAGGTAAATCTTGGATCTCGGTCCGAGACTATAGATGATGGCACTCCATGCAGTCTTACTATCTCTTTTACATAAAGGGCGGCTAACACATCCATAGACCACTTACTCTTGATGGGCAAGAAGTGTGCAGACTTAGTTAGTCGATCAACGATGGCCCATATGGCGTCGAGTCCACTACGAGTCTTGGGTAAACCCATGATGAAATCCATGCCTATAATTTCCCACTTCCACTCTGGGATGTCTAAAGGTCTAAGTACACCAGTAGGGCGCCGATGTTCAACCTTTACTTGTTGACAAGTAAGACAATGAGTAGCATGCTCAGCTACTTCCCTTTTCATATTGGGCCATTAAAATATTCTTTTCATGTCCTGATACATCTTGGTACCACCCGGGTGAATAGTGTACTTGGTTTTATAAGCTTCATCCATTAGCTTCCTCTTCAGTTCTTCATTGTTCGGAAACACATGTCCTCCCCTGGGACACTAACCTGCCATCCTCGGTCATAGCAAAGTATGGTTTTTCTGCTAAGGTTTCTTTAATACGAACCAAGAATGGATCTTTATCTCGTTGGGCTTTAATCTCTACATGCAAGTCAAATTGAATCTTGATATTGGCAACTAAGACTCGATCATCTCTATGTTCAATATTCAAGTCTAACCTTGCGAATTGTTCTAGCAGTTGCATCTCACCAAGAATTAGACTAGATAAGGATGCCATCGACTTCCTACTAAGAGCATCGGCCACATCATTCCCTTTGCCTGGATGATATTAGATGTTGAAGTCAAAGTCCTTTAAATATTCCAACCATCTTCTTTGCCTCATGTTGAGTTCCTTTTGAGAGAATAAGTACTTCAAGCTTTTATGATCTGAGTAGACAGTGAATTGCTCACCATATAGATAATGTCTCCAGATCTTTAATGCGAAGACTACAGCAGCCAGCTCTAGATCATGCATGGGGTAGTTGACTTCATGGGTCTTTAATTGTCTTGAGGAATAGGCAATAACCTTCTCTTTCTGCATCAGTACACAGCCTAACCCAATTCCCGAAGCATCAGTATAGATCGAGAAACTTGCTCCCTCTATAGGATGAGTGAGAACAGGGGCCGCGGTCAAGCATTCTCTTAATGTTAAACTTTTCTCACACTCTTTACTCCAAGAGTAGGGATTCTCCTTCCATGTATGACGAGTGAGAGGGACAATGATCTTAGAGAAATCCTTTATGAACCATCTGTAGTAACCAGCTAGTCTTAAAAAGCTCCTGATTTCTATGACATTAGTTGGTCTCTCCCAATTTAGTACAGCTTCAACTTTGGAGGGATCAACAGAGATATCGTCCTTGGAGATGACATGGCCCAAGAAGGACACTTCTTCGAGCTAGAACTTGCACATGCTCAGCTTAGCATATAATTGGTTGTCTCGTAGAACTTGCAGAGCTATCCTCAAATGTTCTTCATGTTCTTTCTTGGTTTTGGAGTAATCAATGAAGACGACCACGAACTTATCAAGGTATGGCCAGTATATGTTGTTCATGAGTTGCATGAAAGCTGCAGGAGCATTGGTCAGACTAAAAGGCATAACAATAAATTCGTAGTGTCCATACCTACTCCTGAAAACCGTTTTGTGGATGTTGTCATCTTTGATCCTCATTTGATGATAGTCAGATCTGAGATCAATCTTGGAAAAATATTGTGCTCCAGATATCTGGTCGAAGAGTTCATCGACTCGAGGCAACAGATACTTGTTCTTGATGGTTAGCTGATTAAGTTGCCGATAGTCGATGCATAACCTCATAGATCCATCTTTCTTCTTTACGAATAAGACAAGTGCTCCCCATGGGAAAGTACTTGGTCTAATGAACCCTTTTTCTAACAATTTCATAAGTTGTGCCCTTATTTCTTTTAACTCGGCAGGTGACATCCTATATGGTTGACGTGACATTAGTGCAGCTCCAGGGATTAAATCAATAGAGAAATTGACGTCTCGTTCAGAGGGGATTCCTGGTAGCTCCTCGGGGAATACGTCAGGGTAGTTCTGGACTATGTGTATGTCTTCTATCTTGGATCCTTTCTTTTCAAATACTACGGCTGCAAGGAAAGCAATGTAACCTTTCCTTATCATATTGTGGGCCTGTATGACAGAGACTAGAGACATCCGCCTTTTGTGTCTAATTCCAGTGAATGCTAACTTAGGGAACTCACTAAACATAACCTTCCCTTTCTTGCAGTCGACACTTGTCTGATAGGTGGACAACCAATCAGCTCCAAGAATCACGTCATAGCCTTCCATGGGCATGCACACCACGTCGGCTCATAGGTTAAGTTCTCTGATCATTACATCAACTAATGGGAAATATTTGTTCAATTTTTATTTCTCTCCCATTGGTGTTGTAACAGAGAATTCAGAACCCATAGACACAGGTTTAACATTTAGAGTATCAGTAAAGTTTTGAGATATGAACGAATGTGTAGCGCCAGTATCAAACAAAACAAATGCTGACTGAGAGAAAACTTGTAATGTACCTTCCACCATGCCATCTTCCTCGATGGTTGCTTCGTCTCGTAGGGCTTGCAGTCTACCCTATTTCTTTGGCACCATTGGGCGTTTCTCATGTTCTTTGAGTAGCGGGCATTCAGGTATGCGATGCTCACAACTGCCACAGTGCAGACATGCGCCGACCTTCCTCCAGCACTTATCGGCGGTGTGACTAGGCTTGTCACAATGTTTGCAGTTGCCTTTAGCCAGAGTAGTGGGGACAAATACCTTGGGCTTCTTTTCTTGACTAGATCTTTCCGTAATGTTGAAAGGATGCTTCTTGCCGATAATTGGCCTTGCACTTGATGAACCAGGAGTCAGCTCCTTTCTTACGAACTTTTACTTTATACGGTTAGTGAAATCTGTAGCAACTTCTAGTAGCTGGGCCTCTTTAACCATCTCGGCATAAGTTGGGATGTTTAGAGGGGCTAGTTGTGTGATGTACTGGGGCTTGAGGTGATTAAGGAAACACTTAGCCTTCATCCTCTCAGTGTTTACTAGGTGATTGGCGTAGTGTGCTAGCTTGGAGAATTGAGCTTCATAGTCAGCCACAGAAAGGCTCCTCTGCTTGAGAGTGGTAAATTCCACAGCCTTCTTTTCTTGTACACGTTCTGAGAAGTATTTGGAGTTGAAGGCTTCCTTAAATTCATTCCAGGTGAATTGACCATTTGCTCTGGTCGCTTCCACTGACTCCCACTAGGAATGGGCATCCTTCTCTAGTTGAAAGGTAGCAAGCAACAGCTTATCCCCTACCACACATTACATAACATGGAAGATTCTTTCCGTCTCTTTAAGCCAGTGCTCATCTTCATCGGGGTCAGTGGTACCGCTGAACCTCGGTGGATTCATGCTTCTAAAGTGACACCGCAATTTCCTCCACCTTGTGCAGCTTGCAGAAGTGCACGGATGAGCTCCTGAATTGTTTGTTGCAGCCCCCTCATCTGGGCACGTTCAGCAGTCATCTTAATTGCTTAAGTTCAATTCCCTTAAAAAAGGAAAAGATAGTTTAGTAGGTTATAATATCCTTAGTTTGTGCGTGTGTGAGTTTATTTTAACAAGTTACCCATGGTTCTATTCATATCTCACATAGGTAGAATAACTAACTCTAGTCGAGGTAGGTCAACCTAGATCATCCTATACTTAAAAACAACCTAGGCCTGATACCACAAAACTGTCATGCCTCGACGTGGAATATCGGAACGTGAAGCAATTGCAAGTAAGCGAGTATAGAGCATATAATAGACATCAACCTTTGGACAAAGAATAATGCTAAATCAAATGTACTTCATTGGTAATTCCTCAAATGTCTGTTATAACCACTGATCTCAGAGCCATTCGATAGGGCCCGATTGACATTATTACATTGAATGAAAGTAAAAGACTAAACTAAGACTCTAACATAATACTAATGGGCCAAGGTACTCTTGAATCACTCCTGGTCATTCCCATTCTCATGAGTGTAGGTATCTTCTTCAGTTTCACCTGAGAACACATATCAAATAACACAGAGTGAGCAATAACGCACAGTAGGACTTAAATCTCATGATCAGGCACGTTTTAAATGATTAATGTATTAAAAGCAGAGTAACTGATGATAGAGAATGAGATTCAAGTATTGGAAAACAAGTGATAGCACGATAACACGATTCATATAGCACAAGTGTCAAGTATAGCACAAAGAGCAGGATGGCCATAGCACAAATAGCATAATCGATTTCACGATAGCACAATGAGTCGAGTATAGCATAGCACTTTGATTGTCATATAGATAGTCGAGATAGATAGCACATGAGTGTAATGCCAAACACTCTGATCAATTAACTCCCTCGGGCACTAGCACTTTTGGGTGCACCTCTCAAGACTAGATCGGGCCCTTTATATTGCCAAGCATGAGTCATATTGTTTATCTTTAGACAATCAGTCAAATGACCATAAAGAGTACCAAGAATAGATGAGAGTATTTGATGAATAGACGAGAGTATGGAGAACGTGAATAGATGAGAGAATAGAGTAGAGATGAGAACTAGGGGTCAATGCGTATGAAACATTGTTAAATAGGCAATAGTAACGGTTACACAACACGCATGACTGGTGCTGGCAGTCAGGTAGAATTCACTAACCAACCAATGGCTATGCCACACACATAGGCCAGAGGTTCTGCGTGATCTTGTGGTATGAGAGAGAGCATTCTATGGCCGTTTATATCATACTGATCCCTAAAGGGTGTTATGGGTATTGAGGGTACAACCGGCTCATCGACCATGTTGGGAATCTATGGACAGGGGAGACTTACACAGGCCTTGAGCAAAGATTCACTAGTTCGGCAGAAGGAATATCCGACAGAGAGTTTGTCCAAGTCAAGAGAAAGTTTATATAGAAACCAGTTGATCAACGTTGTAGAGGAATTCTAGAACAGTGGAGCGTCGGTAATGGTATTCCAAAACCATGAGAGAAACGTAGACAAGTCCATTATAAAATAGGGAAATTATGTACAAGATTGAAGTAATTTACTAGATATATTATGAGATATTTGATACCATGTCACGTCATAATGGATGGTTGTAAGTGTATGCACGTGGTAAGAGAATCATAGATATGAAAAGATCATATGTATGGCTTTTAAATCAACTATTACATATCCATGATCAAGCATCTTCTTTTACTGCATTGAGACAGTTAACAAGAGGTATAGTCACTGTAGAAAGACAAGAAACACCAAACTTTAGGGTTTATGTACAAATGTCCAAAAGGCGATGTACCCTTTTAAGGAATGCGACATGGTACATTCAGAACACGATGGGGTCTGTCAAAGATCGCGACAGGATTGTCTAGGATAGACAGACAGAACACGATGCACAAGTTTGTCACATTCAAAACGCGATAGATTCCTGGTCGCAACGCACTCCTCAGAATGCGGCCTATCGGGCCGTCGCGTTCTTAGGGTCTGTGCTTGAGCCCGAAAAGGAAAAGACCTTGCCTTAGATTGCGGTCTAGGCTTTCCAAGGATTGACATAGGGTTGTTTAAAAATCGAAATCTTGGTGTACAGTTGATGAAAAATCATGAAACAAGTTTTAAATTAAACTAGACTTGTGAGGGTATAAACAAAAAAGAGGAATTAGAAACTTATCATGGCGTTGATAGACCTTGATCTATTTCTTTCACGATGAACATAGAACATGATACAGTGATCGAAAAAGAATTAATTCGAGCAAGATACTCAATAGAAATTGGGAAAAAAGATGGCAAACGATTCCTGACAACATGTAGTATGTACAGTAAAAATTGCATAGTTTGAGATCAATTGTAGAGGCAGATCTAGGGTGAACATGAGGGTTCGGGAGCATGTTCTTAACAGAACTTCCAACAAGAAACTCTCATGATAGGGTTAATAGAAATTTGGGTAAATAAAGGGCTTTTGTTCCCAGTGTCAAGAAAAATCTACAGATGAGAGTAATTAAGTTTTGCTTGTGAGAATGCCTACCTTTGGGTCGATATGGCTTTTAGGGCTTAGAACTCGAAGAACAACTTGTAGATCTTTAGGCTAGCCTTCTCCCCACAATTCCCTTCTCCTTTGGCCTTTCCTCCACGTCCAGGAAGTCTCAGCAACACGATAGGGTCGACCATGAAGAGGTTGGGGGTGTATTTAAGCATCTAGTAAGTTTAATTCCTATTACAACTCTTACTTCTATTAATTCCGAATTTCCTTGCTTCCACCAACCTTCCTAGCTTTACTCCTCCTAATTGGGTTAGGTTGGGTTCCAATTTCGTACCTAGCTAATTATGGTAGGGTTAGGAGTCAAATTCCAATATATTAGCTATATTAATGATTTACTTGCTCTTTTCAATTTAGGAAACAATATGGTTACGAATTTTAGGGTATTTTTCTCTTATTCCATATTTCAAAACTCCTATTTTGGCCCAATAACTTTATATGAACTATTTAACTTAGCCCATTACTTCTTTTTATTTAATGGGTTTTAAGTAAATCATTTTCCTTTAATTTTTTTTTCCAATTATTTATTTAGTAAAATATCGGGTTGCTACACTCATTCTAATAGGATCGAGTCCTCCTACACCTCCTACGTTTCCTACCCTTGTGACAGGCATGTATATTTAAAGTTGTAGTTTCTTTATGCATTGATTCACTTGTATTATTAATGCCATTAAAATTCTTACAGGCTCTGGTCCGTTTGCGCCTCCTCCTCCTCCTAGTGTAACAGGTATGTATATTTGAATTTGTAAGTTTTGTATAGTCATTATTTATATTGTTTAAAATTTTATTTTCTTGTACATTGCTTCTGTCTATCAAATTTTTGTACAGGACCGAGTGCTTCCGCACCTCCAGTTTTTATGGCAGGTGCATCTACGGTGCTAGAGGCAGAGGATGTTGTTAGTATACATGAGGGGGGAGGCAGTTTTTATGATGGCACTCTGTGGGAGATGTGGATAACTGGGTACATAATAAATTTATATGTATCATATATTAAGGACAGTTATTTAGTTCATAAATTCATTATAACAAGTTACACAATTATAGGGATAAAATAGAGCGCGCCCAAGTGTCTCAATTCATCACAAGATCAATTCAGGGACACTTTCTTGGGCCTTTTCATAGATTCAACGATTTCCCGATGGACGTCTAGCAGTTGTTGTATCAAATGTTCATGATATGTAATTTCTTATTATAATCTATTTATTTTCTTACTCCTACATTTAGTAAACTAACTCTTATCTGTATAGAGCAATCATCGATTCACGCGTCCTTCGGACGAGGCACGGTCTCGATAAGTATGGATGGCCACCACCCGATCAAATTTTAAACTTTTGTTGTATTATGCGAGGAAAAATGCACAGAGTTTGTCAGAGTCCAGACCCAACTCTTTGGTGGGAGCGCGCACCGACATGGATGAGGAGAGACTACTGGCAAGGTTTCCGCAACATATGGGCACAGAGAGATGGCAAGAAACCTCCACAATAATGAAAGTGAATCGGGCCTTCAATCTAGAGGCCAACAAGCATACGAGTGGGTCAGTCTCCTTTGCGACCCATCAGTACAGATCGGTAAGTCATATGTTCATTTGTGGTATATTTTATTTATATAGCTACTCATTTATGTAATGTTTTTCTGTAAAATAGGAAAAGGAGCTAAAACGGCCTCCCACATTTTAGGAGGTGTTTGATAAGAAACATAAGAAAAAGGGGATGGATCAGTACATTAGCAACAGAGCTCGGGAGGCTGCGGTAATTATTTACAGTCTATTCACTATTTATTTTTTCTCGTTATAGATTAATATTAAATTGACAATTTTATGTTTTGCAGGAGTCATATAGCCAATAGATGACAGAAAAGTACACCAGGGAGGAGGAGCAGCCGTAGTTAGATCTTGAGGTATGGGTTGCGGCATCTGGTGCCTCAAAGAAAAGTCATGTGTATCGTTTTGGGCACAGTATGGACACGAGCAGGGTCTTATATGGTGCCTCAAGTTTAGGCTCATAGTCGACTAGTGCATTCACCACACTTGGTGCTCTAGGTACTTCTCCCAATGAGGTGACGGGCTTCATTCGAGATGTGATCTCTGGTTTGCAGTCTCGTCCGGTCCACACGATACATACGCAGGTGTCCGACGTTGTCCAAGTCTAGCTCTCCCAGGCTCTATCCCAGGCTCTCTCCCAGGCCCTCTCCCAGGTCAACATTTATGATGGACCACATCGTTCAAACCCGTTAACCTAATAACGAGCTTGATCTGACTCCGCCTCCCGCGAACAAGCCGAAGCCTCGCCAGGGATATCACACACAAGTCCGTGAAAACACAAAGGAACACACTGATATATATATATATAATATATATATATATATATAAGATTCAACATCTCACACATATTTACAATGGATTTACATAGCCAAATTTCAACAAAAGTCTAACTCAAGTACACAGGCCTAGGGCATACCCCTGGGCACAACAGAAAAGTAAATTACACTGCTGGATGTGTCGGCCCAACACCGCTACGACGCGGCTCCAGACTAGAAGACGGTTGAGAAGCCTCCTGCTCTCCCTCATCTGAAAGCAGTAAGGGGTGAGCCTCACAAGTCACTGGCTCAGTAGGGAAACTCCCCAAAAAATTGAGCAAACCAAACTCACAAGTAGCAAAAGCAGGAAGCTACGCTAGCAGTTTATAGAACTATCTAGCAGGATATTAAAGCTATAAACACCACTTACCACCTACTATTAACAGAATCAACTTAAATAAATAAACGGTAAACCACAACCAGGTGTACGTGCTAAAGTAGGAAAACGCCAAACTCAGGCCACGAAGACTGGTTCGCAACACCAGCAACCGACCTGGACAAACCACATAGGTCTACCTCTCAGTCTCGTAGCCAAGGATGAAAGGTCCAGCTACCGCTTCACCACAACGGAACCAACAAACTGTGGAGACCAACTCACACCACAACTGCAGCTCACACGACTATAGCTCCATGCCTGGCACCCTTAGGGTCTCTGGCCCAAGCACCCTAAAGTGAGGCACTGGAAACAAGGACTAGCTGGGGACCAGTACGTCTACCGGTGTCTGTCCCTCAACCAAGAGCGCGCTACAAGCGACTGAGTACACCCACAACACGCAAGCCACTGTCCCATTGTCATCTTTCCCTCGACCGGACGTACTACTCAAACTACGGAGTGAGGGTGTCTAGGAAGATGACACAGACCCTAGTAGTACACAAGTACCGGGACAAGCCCCGAGCACTCACATGCCTGGCTCACACAGAACCTGGGGCACCCAACTGAAGAGGTAACCACGGTAGGCGTCGTACCACTCGCCACGCACACATAAACCACGTGCACGCCGCACAAACCACGTGAACACCACGCTCGAAGAGCGCTACAGGTGCCAATGCACAGCTTACCAATGCCTTGCACAACACACACCGATAATTGGATAATTACGCTATCATGAACAACCAAACAGCCTTCGGAACTGTTAACACGACATGGGGTCCTGTCGCCTTCTGAACGCGACACCCCGATAGGCTGCGTTCAAAACCAGAATGCGACGGGTCGGTCTGCCACATTCAGAACACGACAGGAGGGTCTATCGCCTTCACAGGCAGGAACCCTAATCTGGGTTCCCATCTCCGGATCCCTCACACACACCGTAAAAAACCATGTAAAAACTCATTTTTCATGCTCCATGCAATGCCCTATCATGGTATCTATCACTTATAAAGCATTTAACAATCCATACATGCTTCACATGCAATCCATGGTGTAAAAATGGGAGAATCTCCCTACCTTTGCAAAGAACAGTCACCACCCGGTGTTTCCCCGCTCCATGCGACGTCCTCGCGGCGAGACCACGCCGAAAACGATGCTAAAACCCCGAATCGCTCAAGAAACCTCTGCAAATGCTCCTTCCTGGCCGAGAAGAGCTTCCTCAGCTCTGTTCGATCGACCTCAACTAAAAACAACTCACAGTTGAGAACGCGACGTCCCCTATTATCGCGACAAGAATGCGACGTAGAAAGACATCGCCTTCCCACTACCGACGTCAGCAGGCCCGCCAGGCACGCGACACGCGGCTGACATGCTGACGAAGACCGCTCCGCGGCGGCAATTGAAACACGACACCCAAGGCCATCACGTTCAGAACGCGAAGCCCAGCCCTGTCCCGTTCACAGACCGTGAACCAGCGGGTCCTTTGGGCCCGACCTATCAGCCCACAAAGCCCCCAAAACCTGTGTAGGTACCTGTAACACTCATCATTGGCCACACACTAGCCTCCACAACCATTAAACAAGGATCCAAAAAAAATGCGCGACGTTACAACATTCCTCCTCAGGTAGCGCCATCGACATTAGCATGGACCCCTCATGTGAGTAAATTGATTTTATTTTAATTTCTCTATTATAATAGTCAATTTTTAATCATTAAGTTTAAAACATTGGAACTTAGGTTTGGTGGTCCAAAATAAGGAATACCTATTAGATTGGTGTCTAATTTGTTCCAACATGGCCGGGCCGATGAGCAACACTTGTGGAAACTGACAGAGTTCAAATCGAACTTTCGGTTTGCACTCGATGTTCAAATACACAATTGCCAAATTAATTAGTTAGAAACTATTTGAAGTTGAATTTAGGGGTCCAAAATTAGAAATACTAATCTGATTGGCCTCCGGTTTGTTCCAGTATGACTAGGGCGATAAAGTGTGACTTGTGGAAACTGACGGAGTTCACATCGGACTCTCGGTTTGAGCTCGGCGCTCAAATTCACATTAAGCAAGTTAGTTTAGTTTAGTTTAAAAAGGAACTTAGGTTTAGGGATCCAAAATTAGAAATACTAATCTGATTGGCCTCCAAGTTGTTCCAGCACGACCAGGGCGATGAGTGTGACTTGTGGAAACTGACGGAGTTCAAATCGAACTCCCGGTTTGAGCTCGGCGCTCAAATTCACATTAGGCAAGTTAGTTTAGTTTAGTATAAAAATGAAAAAAAATAGGTTTGGGGGTCCAAAATTAGAAATACCAATCCTATTCGCATTCAATTTGTTCTAGCATGGCAAGGGCGATGAGTGTGACTTGTGGAAACTAACAAAGTTCAAATCGGACTCCCGGTTTGAGCTCGGTGCTCAAAGTCACATTAAGAAAGTTAGTTTAGTTTAATTTAAAATGAAAAACTTAGGTTTAGGTGTCCAAAATTAGAAACACTAATCCGATCGGCCTCCAGTTTGTTCCAACACCACCAAGGTAATGAGTGTGACTTGTGAAAACTGATAGAGTTCAAATTAGACTCCCAGTTTGAGCTCGGTGCTCAAATTCACCTTAGGCAAGCTAGTTTTATTTAGTTAAAAAATGAAAAAAAATAGGTTTGGGGGTCCAAAATTAGAAATACTAATCTTATTGGCCACCAATTTGTTCCAACACGGCTAGGGCGATGAGTGTGACTTGTGGAAACTGGCGGAGTTCAAATCAGACTCCTGGTTTGAGCTCGGTGCTCAAATTCACATTAAGCAAGTTAGTTTAGCTTAATTTAAAAATAAAAATTTTAAGGTTTTGTCGTCCAAAATTAGAAATACTATTCCAATCGGCCTCTGGTTTGTTCCAGCATGGCCAAGGTAATAAGTGTGACTTGTGGAAACTGACGGAGTTCAAATCGGACTCTGGGTTTGAGCTCGGTGCTCAAATTCACATTAAGAAAGTTAGTTTAGTTTGGTTTAAAAATAAAGAACTTAGGTTTGGGGGTCCAAAATTAGAAATACTAATCCAATCAGCTTCTGGTTCGTTTCAACACGGCCAGGAAATGAGTGTGACTTGTGGAAACTGATAGAGTTCAAATTGGACTCCTAGTTTGAGCTCGGCTCTCAAATTCACATTAAGAAAGTTAGTTTAGTTTAATTTAAAAAGGAAGAACTTAGGTTTGGGGGTCCAAAATTAGAAATACTAATTTGATCGGTCTCTGATTTATTCCAACACAGCCAGGGCAATGAGTGTGACTTGTGAAAACTGACGGAGTTCAAATCGGACTCCCGGTTTGAGCTCGACACTCAAATTCACATTAATCAAGTTAGTTTAGTTTAGTTTAAAAAGGAAGAACTTAGGTTTGGGGAGTTCAAATTTATAAATACCAATCTGATCGGCCTCCAGTTTGTTCCAACATGACCAAGGTAATGAGTGTGACTTGTGGAAACTGACGGGGTTCAAATTGGACTCCCAGTTTGAGCTCGGCGCTCAAATTCACATTAAGCAAGTTAGTTTAGTTTTGAAATGAAGAACTTAGGTTTGGGGGTCCAAAATTAAAATACTAATCTTATTGGCCTCTGGTTTGTTCCAGTACGACCAGGGCGACGAGTGTGACTTATGGAAACTGACGGAGTTCAAATCAGACTCCCAGTTTGAGCTCGACACTCAAGTTCACATTAAGCACGTTAGTTTAGTTTTAAAAGGAAGAACTTAGGTTTGATGGTCCAAAATCAGAAATACTAATTCAATTGGCCTCCGGTTTATTCCAGCACGGCCAGGGCGATGAGTGTGACTCATGGAAACTAGTAGAGTTCAAATCAGACTCCCAGTTTGAGCTCGGCACTCGAATTGACATTAATCAAGTTAGTTTAGTTAAAAAATAAAAAACTTAGGTTTGGCGGTCAAAAATTAGAAATACTAATCCGATCGTGCTCCGGTTTATTCCAGCATGGCCGGGGCGATGAACATGACTCGTGAAAACTGACGGAGTTCAAATCGGACTCCCTGTTTTATTTTGGAGTTTAAATTTATATTCATCAAATTAGTTTAGTTTAAAAGTGAGTGAATTATATAGAAAAATAAATTCTAAAAATGTGAATATTTATTTCTTATAGTATTTAATTTTAATTTATTATTGTTATATATCTATTGTAGGTTCCTTCATCGAGTGGCGTCGGAGGAGACAAGGACGAGTACGAGGAGGACAAGGACAAGGATGAGGACGAAGATCCATGATTTTCTTTTCAATGTTATGGACATTTTATGTATTATTATTGTGGACATTTTATGCACTTTTGTATTATGTTGACATTTGTCATAGTGGACAGTTTTTATTAAATGCACAAGTTATTTTGTTAATATATATATATATATATATATATATAATTAAAGAATTAGAGACCAATTAGTGACTGATTGTATTGGTCACTATTTCAGTCACTATATTGTGACCGGATTTATGACTAAAATTATCGGTCGCTAGTTTAGATTATAGCGACCGATATGTCTCGGTCACTATTTGTTTTAGTGACCGAATAGGGACCGAATTTATCGGTCGCTATTTCCATTTTTTCTTGTGGTTAGTAGTAGAGCTCCCAAGTCCTTGATGGCAAAGGTCTCCCCAAGGTATTGTAGCGACAGAGTGATAGCTTGACATTGTTCCCTGTCAGAATTATGTCGTTGACATGCATAAACTAGTAGGAACATGATAACGTCGTTAGATGCATATAAAAAAAGTGAGGAATCACAAGAGGATGCTATGAATCCAAGAGCTTGTAGATCATGGCAACTGTATATGAGGATTATGCGGATGATTGTGGGCTTTATAACAAGACTTAAAGTATCAATGTTGTTTTGGCCATGCTGTTGATTGTATCCTTTCACCACCAAGCGTGCTTTGTAGCGCACCAAGGAACCATCTGCATTACGCTTGATGCGATATACCCACTTGCAACCTATAATATTTGCATTATGTGGAGGAGTAACAAGAGTACAAGTTCCATCTTTGAGGAGGGATGCAAATGCGATATATTGCAACCTCATATGCAAGAGTACTTCCATCTTTGAGGAGGGATGCAAACTTATCACTCATAGCCTGTCACCATGCTGGGGACCCGTTGGCGGTCATGAACAAGGTTGGCTCAATGTCGTCAACTTGGCAATGAGAAGTTATTTGGTGCTCTGCTAGGGTTAAGGGCCGGGGTATGGGCGTGGTGGTAGCCAGAATATCGGCTATGGGGCGAACCATACATAGAGGGGTGGAGACAGAGTTTGTACGATGAGGCATGGTCGGTGGTGGATAGTGGTACAGTGCGTGGTGTGGTCAGTGCTGGGTTTGCAGGTGCACATGGAGAGGCATGGGTGAGGCACTACGGTGGCATGTGGGTGTGTATAGGTGTAGACTCAGTGAAGGTAGGTGTAGCTGGATTATGGGCGGTGGTGATAGATGTGTATTAGAAAACATGGGAGAAAGGATTTAGGCTCACTATCTTGTGAGCTGATCTGTGATCCTTGTATTTATACACAACAATGTACGACTAATATACATCCATGTATAGGTCATGTCTCGCAACATACGGGACATTTTCAAAAAACTTATCTACGTAACCATATGTAACACCCCATATAAGAATATGTTAAATGGACTAAATCAGCAGACTACCAACAACTTGGACTAGTCATTTTCGGAGCTCGAGTAGGAAAAGAACTCCGAAGTTAAGCGTGCTTAGTTGGGAGTAGTCCCAAGATGAGTGACCTTTCTGAAAAGTCTATCAACTAGCATGGTTGTTAGGCCAGTTAGCTAGTTGCGTCATCACAAATACTAAACTGTCACGTCCCAAAGCATGGCAGTGAAAGAATTATTTGATCGTTGAGATGCGAACAGTTAGCAAATAAGCCTCTAGCGAGCAATCACATATAACACAACTAATTTGTGCTAATCATAAAGCTCAAACTCTTTATTTCATTTCAATGATGAGAACTAGTACATACTCTATTTCAAGTTTGAACTACAGGACTAAGACTCAATAAAAAGGAAATTACATACTATCCTCACTCCTACTATATTAATCTAGTACTTTCTTACTCAAACTATAATACTACGATGCTAAGATATCACGACTCCAATACTAAGGCTTGAGAATGATCTTCACTCTTGTTCATCCCCAGTATAGCCTTGGTTCTTGTCCTCATTGATTTCATGTTTTCCTTAAATGTTGGAAAGTAGGTAATGAGCGCACTCGCCCAGTAAGAATTACATCTTCCAGCAATGATATAAGTATTTAACATTTTAAAAGTGAGAAGGCGTGAACATGACATGAACTATGTAATTAAATCAATGATAGTAAAATGTGACTGGTGTATCATGCAAGATAGCAATGGTAAGTTCAAGAGAAATAACTATCAGTCTAGTAAGAAAGTTGTATTCAAGATTCCATGATAGAGTGAATAATGATCTAGCAAAATGGTAATTTCACGAGCAAGAGCAAGATAGCACATAACAAGATTGGCCAATTCACAAGCAAGCAAGCAAGTATGTAACAAACATGTATCTTTCACGAGCAAGAAAGTTAGTTCACAAGTCATTGGCATGCACTAAGGATCTATGCCACCTTAGAATGCATATCATGAACACCTGTAATGTGGTGTATGTATCTAGCGTTTACACGCAAGTACTCCCAGTGCAGATGCAACGCTAGTAATCATTATACCTATGTTAACATTATATTCTCGACTCTCTATCAAGGGGGCTAGACTGGAGCCCTTGGACGTTGGTCGTGCCCGATCCAACATCATAAGTAATTTAAATGTAGATATCCACAATCAAGTATGGCCGTTTAACAAGACTTTCAAGAGTTCAATGATAACAACATAGTTAAGGCAATAGTTCAAGAGTTTAGTTTGGCAACATAACAACGTGTTTTCAATTTAGTCTAATCACTTATATATAACTTGGTCTTATGTTCAATAAAGGTGTACTCCAGAAGTCAAGATGAGAAGAGAAAGATCTCGTCAAGAATGTCAAGAGAAGAGAGATACGTGCACACTATCTTCTGGGTACTTTAGTGGTACAACTTGCTCATCGACCATGTGGGAATCCATTGTCAGAGGAGACTTATGGAGGCCTTGGTCAAGAAGTCACTAGTCCGATAGAAAGAATATCTGACAGAGAGTTCACCACAAGCCAAGAAGGGGCTTTCCTATTGTGCTAGAGTATATGTGCATGCCGCGCGTGAGAATCACTCAAGTGCGTGTGTGAGTGACTTGTAAATCCGATTATGGAAACTCTATTTATGGAAAGTATCATGAGTGCGAAATCAGGAAATAATAGTCATGCATAACCACTTTTAGTAAGTTGCTATATGTTAAGTTTAACAAGTTTCATAACAAGGCAAGGAGAGAATAATCGGCAGGTAGAGAGCATGATCATTGACATAAGAGCAATTAAAAATCATGTAAAAATATCTTTAACTTTTCCATGGGTTGAGTAATGCATGTTTATAGTGTATACCATAAACAGGAACAAACGGGACCTTGAAACGATGCAAAATGGGGCGAAACGGGGCGAAATGACCTTCTGGAGCAGAAGGCGACCCATTCACTGTCACCATCTTGAAGGCGACAGTGGGGTCGTCGCCTTCTCACTGAGAAGGCGACCATGACCCTGAGAAGGCGACAGTCATCTTGTCGCTTTCTTAATGCGACATGTCGACTCGTCGCATTCAAGATCTGGGTGTTGGGGTGACTTAAGAGGGTATTTTTCTATTCCAACTCAAACTAGGTTTGATACCCAAGCGTTCAAAAAATCAAAACAAGTGTTGTAGTGGCCCAAAACAGATGAAACCACTTCTATTAGTTAGAAGACTTCTTGACCAATGTACAATAACAATTAATCGAGAAACAGTAGTCGTTTAATAGAGTAACAAAATGTATTGTGACTGTCTATGTGAATCTAACACAGTACTAATGTATGAGCTAATACTATTTGTTTGCCTAATAAATTGGGGGAAATAGTTTCAAATGAATCTAGACTCATAGAGGAACAAGTTTTGTGTTGAGTGCTCAGTTTGGAAATGACTCCACAAAAAGATATAGAACTCGTAAGACAGACTAGAGTTTAAACAAGATAGCACAACGTTCTAACATGCAATATTTAATTCACAAAATCCACATGATAGAAATAGGGGAAAATAGTAAGAACATGATCTATAAACATATATGGATGCATGTACATGTTTAATTAGAGTTTGGCATGGAGAAAACATACCTTTAGGTTGGGAGAAAAGTCGTCCTCCAGAAAACCCTAGTTTCAACCAGTTGGAGAAGAACGCCTAATACTTACGAACTACTAAGTAGAAATTTATAAAATAGTATCATAAGAAATTAGACTCGAAGATCTTTTCAGGGGTATAATGTTTGCTAGGTTTGGTCGAGGTTTTACTAACCTTTGGTGATGATCTTGAAAGGTCTTGTTTGTAGGTCGCAGGTGGAGATGAGCATGAATTTGCTTCTTGCCCACCCTTCCTCTTGCGATCCCAGCCTCTAGAGACTCTAAGCACGACCTCAGCAACTGTAGGGGTCGTCCCATGGGAGAGAGGGGGCTTATTTAAAGGGGGATGGGTTTTTAGTTTCCTAATTTGATTAGGAAACCCTTAGGCATGAATTTGGGTGTATCCTTCCTACAATTGGAGATTTCTCTCCCCAATTCGTGATGGGAGTCATATGAAAACTTACTTTAGGTTGTAACCATGAATTTCGACTTGAATTGAAGCCTAATATGTGTCTATTGGGTGAGAATTAACCCTTTTATGGTCCATTAATGAGAAATTCTGAATTTTGGGTTATTTTCCTAACAAGAATTTATTTGTGGCCCAAAAGATATCTTTGGTCTTTTTGTTTCAATGGGTTCTTAATGCCCATTGTTTGAAGTCCATCTAAAATTTTTATTTTTATTTTTGGACTCCATTAAGTAAATGTGATAATGATTATCCGACTTATTTTCTAATTACAATAATAAGTCACAAAACACCTTAAATTTGGCCAATCAAATTTTTCTTTGCATGAATTTCATCATGGGTCATTTGGAAATATTATTTAGAGTTGAACTATGATTTTAACAAAATTTTCTGAAGTGTTTTTGTACGTACGATAATGACACCTATGTTTTTACTATTTCAAGAATATTAAATTATTATTTCCAATTAATTTCTAATCTTTATTTAATAAAATTTTTGGGGTGCTACATCCTCCCCCACTTAAGAGAATTTGATGCCCAAATTCACCAATCATCGTATGGTTATGGAGGGTGGTTACACTTACTTGTGAATAATTTCAGATATCTTCTATGTATTGCTTATTCTGTTTCCCAAATAACTTCATGTTCTAGACATTCATTCCATTGCACTTTAACCATGGAAATGGTCTTGCTTCTCAACTAACGCACCTCATGGTCTATTATCTTCCTTGGCTTCTGTTCTTTTGTCAAGTCCTTCCAAACTATCAGGTCAACATGTTGGATGACGTGGTACAGATCATGCACGTACTTCTTGTGCATCGACACATGGAACTCTTTCGAGGATCTCAAAGGGACCAATGAATCTTGGTGTCAGCTTGCCTTTGATCCCAAATCTTCAGATTCCACGGCCTGGAAATATCTTTAAGAACACATATTCGCCGACTTGAAACTCCAGATTTCTTCTCTTGGTGTCAGCATATGCCTTTTGTCTGTTCTGTGCCATGACCATTCTTTCTTTAATAAACTTCACCTTCTCAGTGGTTCCTCACACCATGTCTGATCCCAATAATTGCTTCTCTCTGACCTCGAGCCAACATATTGGGGATTGACAACTTCTACCATAGAGTGCTTCAAATGGTGCCATCTAAATACTGGCTTGGTAACTATTTTTATAGGCAAACTCAATTAGGGGCAAGTGTTCATGCCAATTTCCACCAAAGTCCAAGACACAGGCTTTGAGCATGTCTTCTATCACTTGGTGGGTTCTTTCCGTTTGACCATTGGTTTGAATGTTGTGCTAAAATTTACATTGGATCCCAAGCACTATGGAAGCCTTTCCAAAAATGGGATGTGAATCTCGGATCTAGATCAAACACAACTGAAATAGGAACCCCATGTAGTCTAACAATATCCTTAACATATAATGCTGCTAAGATGACTATCCACTTACTCTTAATTGGTAAGAAGTGAGCGGATTTGGTTAAGCGATTGACAATTACCCATATCCCATCTATTCCACTTCTAGTCTTGGGTAGTCCAAAGATGAAATCCATCCCAATACCTTCCCACTTCCATTCAGGGAATTCTAATGGTTTAAGTTTACCTGCTGGTCGCAAGTGCTTCGCCTTGATTTGTTGGCAAGTTAAGCATCGGGCGACGTAATCTGCCACTTCTCTCTTCATATTAGGCCACCAGAAACTCCTTTTCAAGTCCTAGTACATCTTTGTGGTTTCAGGGTGAATAGTATACCTTGTCTTATGAGCTTCATCCATGACAATCTTCTTTTTCTCCGCATGGTTTGGTATATAGGTTTGTCCTTGGAACAATAATTTTCCCTCTCCTGTTACAGAGAAGTCCAGTCTTTGCTCAAGATTTGCTTTTATTTCCACGAGCATTAGATCATTGTCCTACAGTGCTCGAATATCTTCAAGTAGTGTGGGTTGTACTCTCATATTGGCGATTAGACACCCCTTTCCCTTTTGTATCAACATCAATATTCAGCTTGGAAAAATCTTCTAGTAATCACCATTCGCCTACCATAAGGTTGGATATTGTGGCCATGGGCTTCCGACTAAGACCATCTACCACGACATTTGCCTTGCTTGGGTGATACTGGATGGTGAAGTCGAAGTCCTTCAAGTGCTCCAACCACCTCTGTTGTCTCATGTTAACACCTTCTGAGAAATAAATATTTCAAACTTTTATGGTCATAAAATACAATGAACTTCTCATCATATAAGTAATGTTGCCATATCTTCAGAGCGAAGACTATAGCAGCCAGCTCCAGATCATGTACAGGATAATTATCTTTGTGCTTCTTCAATTATCTAGAAGCATAGCATATCACTTTCTCGTTTTGCATCAATACACAACCAAGGCCAATTCCTGATGCATTTGTATACACTTCGAAACTTCCTCCAACTACAGATAACGTCAGTACAGGTGCTGAAGTTAAGTGCTCCTTCAGTGACAAGAAACTATCTTCACATTCGACCATCCATGTGAATGCATTCTCTTTTCTAGTGAGTCTGGTCAATGGTACAACTATCTTTAAGAAGTCATTAATGAAGCGTCGATAGTAACCAGCCAGACCTAGAAAACTTCTAACTTTTGACACAGTTGTCGGCCTTTCCCAATTATTTATTGCTTCTACCTTCGAAGGATCTACACAAATTCCTTCCCGAGATAAAATATGGCCAAGGAATGACACTTTCTCTAGCTAGAATTCACATTTACTCAACTTGGCATAAGGTTGGTTATCCCTGAGCACCTGCAAATTAGTCTTCAGATATTCTTCGTGCTCTTCCTTTGTCTTGGAGTAAATAATGATATCATCAATGAACACCACTATGAATTGATCCAGATATGACATGTATATATTATTCATGAGTTGCATAAAGGCCACTGGATCATTGGTCAAACCGAATGGCATAACCATGAACTCATAGTGACCATATCTACTCCTGAACGCGGACTTGTGTATGTCCTCATCCTTGATGCATAGCTGATGGTAGCCTAACTTTAGATCAATCTTGGAGAAGTATTGTGTGCCAGATATCTGATCAAACAGCTCATCTATGCGCGACAGTGGATACTTATTCTTGATTGTTAGTTGATTCAATTGACGATAGTCAATGAAGAGTCTCATTGTTCCGTCCTTCTTCCTGACAAATAATATCGATGCACCCCAAGGGGATGTGTTGGGCTTGATAAAACCCTTGTCCAGTAATTCTTGTATCTACCTTTTCAACTCCTGTAATTCAGTAGGGGACATGCAATATGGTGCTTTGGATGTAGGAGCTACTCCATGTAGCAATTTAATGGTGAAGTTTACCTCCCTTTCGAGTGGCAGTCTAGGTAAGTCCTCTAAAAAGACATCAGGTTAGTCCCTGGCTATGGGGATTTCTTCCAGATTAGGTTTCTTCTTTTCAATCACAATGAAAGAGACCAAGTAAGCATTACAACCCTGGTCGATCAGCTTGGAAGCTTTGAGAAAAGATATTAAGACAGGGTGTCTACGGTGACAGATGCCAAGGAAAGATAGTTTTAAAAGATTTGGTCTTGCAAAGGTAACCCTTCTATAACAACAATTGATATCCGTGTCATACTTAATCAACCAATCAACACCCAAAATGACATAACCTTTCATGTCTAAGCTTATAAGGTCAGTAGGTAGATTTTGTCCTACAATCTCTATTTCACTAGTGGGAAAATAGTGTGTGAGTTTAGATTCCGAGCCAAGGGGAGAGGCTACGGTGATCTTTGATTTCATGATGATAGGTTTTACTGGAAGCATTGCAGCAAATGCAGATGAAATAAACAAATATGCAGCTCCAATATCAATAAGGGCAAAAGCAAGTTGAGAATAAATAAGGATAGTACCTTCCACCATACCCCCTTCTTCAGGGAGTTCAGCTTCCACAATGGCATTTAGACATCCCTGACTCCTTGGCACGTTCTATCCTTTTCCGGGCTGATCCCTCAGCATAGGGCAATCAGGTATGCGGTGATCGCAACCCCTGCATCTAAAGCATGCTCCGAGCTTCTTCCAGCATTCTTCAGCTCGATGTCCGGGCTTTTCACAAAAACGACAGTTCTCAGCTAGGCCTTCCTTCTACTTTGACCTTCTTTTTTGGAGCGTAATCCCTTCCCACACTCGGCCTCTTGTTGTTGTTGTTATTGTGAAGGGTCCTAAATGTATTGGTTGCCCCTTTCTTCACGAAGGTCGGCTTTACTGTCTCCTTCCCTTGATAACTTTCCAACTTGGCCAAGGTATCCTCGACTAGTTGGGCTCACTGGACCATCATTGTGTAGGTATGGATGTTAAGTGGCCCTAACTTCTCAACAAACATGGGCCGCAGCCCATTCATAAACTTTGTTTCCTTCAGTTTCTCCGTGCCCACAAGATGTGGGGCATATTGGGCCAAACGAGAGAATTAGGCCTCATATTCGGCCACCGACATTCCTCTTTGTCTCAATGCGGGAAACTCGACGGCCTTCATTTCCTGCACTCGCTCGAAGAAAAATTTCTCTTTGAATAGTTCCAGGAACTCCTCCCATTCCAGTTCATTAACATTAGGTAGATGGGCTAATGTGGCCTTCAACCATGCTCTAGCATCTTTACTTAATTGATAGGTCGCCAGTAGGGCCTTCTCCCTCTCAATACACTGCATCACTTGGAAAATTCTTTATTTCCTCCTACCAATTTTCAGCCTCATCTGGGTTGGGAGATCTAGAGAACCGAGGTGGATTCAGACTTCAGAAACTATGATGCATATCGCCAGCTCCATTCTTGGCTCCATCTTGGTTCCCAGCTTGTACTACATTTTTTGTAGGGCCTATGTAAGTCCTGCCACGTTTCTAGCACCACTTGCCACTGATTATGGACCATTGCAAGCAAATGAAGGTTCCTACAAAAACAACAACCCATCATTGTCTTAGTTTATGAAGTACATGATAGGAGTGGGTTGTTTTTAGCATGTGTTGTGAGCCTATGAATTTAGCTTATCCCTGGCTCTACCCATACTCAATGGGTGACTTATAGGAATCATCCATGATGTAAGTTGTTTGGGCATGCCCTAAATCTTGGACTTAAAATCTTTGTTTGTTCTTAGGCTCTGATACCATTTGTGATGATCCCAACTTTCCAACTTGGCCAAGGTATCCTCGACTAGTTGGGCTCACTGTACCATCATTGTGTAGGTATGGATGTTAAGTGGCCCTAACTTCTCAACAAACATGGGCCGCAGCCCATTCATAAACTTTGTTTCCTTCAGTTTCTCTGTGCCCACAAGATGTGGGGCATATTGGGCCAAACGAGAGAATTAGGCCTCATATTTGGCCACCGACATTCCTCTTTGTCTCAATGCGGGAAACTCGGCGGCCTTCATTTCTTGCACTCGCTCGAAGAAATATTTCTCTTTGAATAGTTCCAAGAACTCCTCCCATTCCAGTTCATTAACATTAGGTAGATGGGCCAATGTGGCCTTCAACCATGCTCTGGCATCTTTACTTAATTGATAGGTCGCCAGTAGGGCTTTCTCCCTCTCAATACACTGCATCACTTGGAAAATTCTTTATTTCCTCCTACCAATTTTCAGCTTCATCTGGGTTGGGAGATCCAGAGAACCGAGGTGGATTCAGACTTCAGAAACTATGATGCATATCGCCAGCTCCATTCTTGGCTCCATCTTTGTTCCCAGCTTGTACTACATTTTTTGTAGGGCCTATGTAAGTCCTGCCACATTTCCAGCACCACTTGCCACTGATTATGGACCATTGCAAGCAAATGAAGGTTCCTACAAAAACAAAAACCCATCATTGTCTTAGTTTATGAAGTACATGATAGGAGTGGGTTGTTTTTAGCATGTGTTGTGAGCCTATGAATTTAGCTTATCCCTGGCTCTACCCATACTCAATGGGTGACTTATAGGAATCGTCCATGATGTAAGTTGTTTGGGCATGCCCTAAATCTTGGACTTAAAATCTTTGTTTGTTCTTAGGCTCTGATACCATTTGTGATGACCCAACCAACTCACTGGCACAACATCCATGCTACTTGGTAGACTTCTCAGAAAGGTCACCTATCTTGAGACTGCTCCCAACTAAGCACGCTTAACTTCAGAGTTCTTTTTCTACTCGAGCTCCGAAAATGACTAGTCCAAGTTGTTGGTAGTCTACTGATTTAGTCCATTTAGCATATTCTTATATGGGGTGTTACAATCTACCCCTCTTATATAAGTGATATCCTCGTCACTAGGCACAAAGGTAGGCAGGATTCTAGAGGTGGCCCTCACAGGCTCAAGAGGTGGCTCCCGCTATATAGCACTTTGCATCGTTATGGCCTCAAGAGGTGGCTCCCATAGAGTAGCACTTTTCCCTATGTGGAACTTAGTTTCTGCACTTCTAGCCGGGTAAGGCTCTGATACCATTTGTGATGACCCAACTAGCTAACTGGCCCAACAACCATGCTAGTTGGTAGACTTCCCAAAAATGTCACCCATCTTGGGACTGCTCCCAACTTAGCATGCTTAACTTCAAAGTTCTTTTTCTACTCGAGCTCCGAAAATGACTAGTGTAAGTTGTTGGTAGTCTGCTAATTTAGTCTATTTAACATATTCTTATATAGGGTGTTACAATCTACCCCTCTTATACAAGCGATGTCCTCATCGCTAGGCACATATAGCACATAATCAAACCCCAGGTAGGTAGGATTCTAGATGGCCCCTACAGGCTCAAGAGGTGGTTCCTTCTATGCAGCATTTTGCACCGTTATGGCCTCAAGAGGTGGCTCCTATAACGTAACACTTTTCCTATATGTGACACTTAGTTCCTGCACTTTCAGATGGGTAAGGCTCTTATACCATTTGTGATGACCTAACTAGCTAACTGGCCTAACAACCATGCTAGTTGGTAGACTTCCCAGAAAGGTCACCCATCTTGGGACTGCTCTTAACTGAGCATGCTTAACTTTGGAGTTCATTTCCTACTCGAGCTCCGAAAATGACTAGTTCAAGTTGTTGGTATTCTGCTGATTTAGTCCATTTAACATATTCTTATATGTGGTGTTACAATCCACCCCTCTTATATAAGCGACGTCCTCGTCGCTAGGCACATATAACACATAATCAAACCCCAAGCAGGCATGATTCTATAGGTGGCACATATATCACCTATAGCACAAATGGTATCAGAGCCTTACCCAGCCGGAAGTGAAAGAACTAAGTACCACATAGGGAAAAGTTCTACACTATGGGAGCCACGTCTTGAGGCCATAATGGCGCAAAGTGCTACATAGCGGGAGCCACCTCTTGAGCATGTGGGGCCACCTCTAGAATCCTACCTACCTGGGGTTTGATTATGTGCTATATGTGCCTAGCGACGAGGACGTTGCTTATATAAGAGGGGTAGATTGTTACACCCCATATAATATGTTAAATAGACTAAATCAGCAGACTACTAACAACTTGGACTAGTCATTTTTGGAGCTCGAATAAGAAAAGAACTCCAAAGTTAAACGTGCTCAGTTGGGAGTAGTCCCAAGATGGGTGACCTTTCTGAAAAATCTACCAACTAGCATGGTTATTAGGCCAGTTAGCTGGTTGGGTCATCACACCATATACATATATATCCTCCGCTTAGCCCGATTGAGTGGATGAAGATGGCATCTGATCAGTTGTAGTGGAGGATGAGATATCTGACTGATCCGACACAGGTGCGGATGTGTTATCGCTGTTGCAAGTCGTGTTCTGACTTGATCGAAGAAGGTTGTTGGCCAATAAGGTGGAATGTACCTATGCAGAAGCAACTAAATCTAACTTAGAAATCTCCTTGGCAGCCGAATGTTGACATAGCTCTCCCGAAAAGGAAATGATAGTACCATGCAAACATGGGTGTGATGGAGGGGGAGAAAAGCTAGAGGATTGAACAATGGAGAAGGGAAAAACTATTCATCAAAGACTACATTATGACCCATGTAGATGGGATTAGTGCTGGGATCGAGGTAGTAGTAGCCTTTGTGGGAGGCACTATAGCTGAGGAAAACACATTGTTTGGAGCGAGTGGCAAATTTGTGGGTTTGGTATGGCTATAGAAGAGAGTAACATGCACAGTAGTCGGGTGGATGACCAAATAATTTTTGAAAGGGGGAGATGTTACCCAGGACTGGTGTCGATAAACGATTGATGAGATACCTCCCAAAAATGAAATGGAAGATGCACATGGGTAAGAAGAGCGAGGGTGGTTTCAATTATGTGTCGATGCTTGAGTTTCGCGATACCATTTTATTGGTGATTAGTGTGGGGGAAAGCAACTCAATGAATGATACCAAAAGTATCTAGCTATCGTGAGACAGAATGGAATTCCCTACCCTAATCACTCTAGAAGAATTTGATTTTTATGGCAAACAAGCACTACAAGAAAAAATGGGTTTAGAGATCAAAATAGAGACCGATATTTTCAGTCACTGTTCGGTCACTAATTAGTCACCGAATTAGGACCGAAACTTATCAGTCGCTAAATAACTATTATAGTGACCGAATTCAGATCGGTCACTAATCAATAACTAATTAGTCCCCTATGCGTCCTTCTCCTCCTCCCCTCCCCTGCCGCCCCCACCCCCCCCCCTCCCCCCCCCCCCCCCCCCCCACTGCAGCCCCCTATCCTCCTCTACCCCTCCCTGCTCTCCCTGCTCCCACCCTCCCTCTCTCATTCTCTCTGTAAGGCCCTCTATTTTCCGTCGCATTATTTGTATTTATGTGTGAATATTTGTGCTTGTGTATGTATGTACATACTTACGTACGTATTAAATTAGTATAATTACATGTACATGTGTTTATATTAAGTATAAATAATGTATATATTGCATGATGATAGTGTGGATATAATACCATATACATATTGCATGTATATATGCTTGATATGCATGGTTTTCTGCATAATTAGGGTTCTGGCCGAACGCCACCTTGGCGTCAACCCTAGGCCGTTTATCTGGTGTCAGCGTCCAGACCTGGACGCCAACACTAACTCCGGCGTCCAGCGATATGGACGCCAACTTCTCTGACCTGCATGCGTTGCAGAGCCAGAAAATCCGGGAGCAAGGCATGGCCTCCATTGGGGGGATGTCCCCCAACGGCTCTAAGGCTGTCAAATCGGTATGGTGAGTGGGTGAGGGGCTCTCATTAGGTCTGAACCTGAATTTGGCCTCTCCCACTTCTCACTTCACCTTGCAAGAGGAGAAATAGAGGAGAGAAAAACCCTAGGTGAGCTGTGAGAAAAACCCATTTTAGAACCCTCAAATCCGACCCCTTGGACCTAGATCCGGCGTCCCCCTACTGCAAGGAGGTTGCTGGACCAACGAGGAAGGCTTCCCCGACATCCCCTCGGCGTGGAGATCATCCAGGAGCCCGGAGGAGAGATCGTTTGGGGGCACTTCTGCAACTTCTTGGGACTGCCCAAGGAGGTCTTCACCAAGCCTTTAAATCCCTTAGAAGAATTTTTGAAAGGCAAGTGACCTATCCTCGATGTCCCCTTATGAGTCTAGGATGGTTTTGTGAATTTTAAGGATTTTTCCTCGAGTCCTAGACCCTCCAATTCACCCAAGATTCAGAGCTCGGGTCTGTGTTTCTGCACAGACCTGGTTAGACGGCAAGGTCCCTGGACGTCCAGATCATCCTTGGCGTCCATCGACCATGCCGCTGACTCTGAGTCAGCGGCCAGAGACCGCCGCCAAGTTCTTCTGAACAGAACAGTGAGCTGTTCTGTCCCTCTTATACATTAATTTCGGTATGTTTTACGTGATGAGGATATATGGTAGACCTTATACTCTATGTATATTGTGTTTTGCGGTGTGTGGATGAATGGTGTGTGTTGGTGGATGTGGGAAATGGTGTTCCTTAAACTTGTGAGCATGAAGTGTTGATTTTACAAATTTAGTTTTCCTGATTAGAATGTGTATGAATGCCATGGTTTTAGCCTAATCATGAAGATCAGTGGGTTAGCATATGTGTTTGCAAATTTTGGTAATTTATCCATGCTTGTGTAATTTGCGAATATATTTGGTTCGGTAAAATAAAAGCATGCAAGAATGATTTGTAGGGCTCAATCCATAGATGTATGAATTAGGGAAATTTTATATTCTCAGTTCATGCATATGTGTTTAGCTTATGTATAAACAGCAAGTGGTCAATTTGCAAAATGTGTTAGACCCATGTTAATTTAAGTTGTTCATAGTATGCTAATTAGGCGTTTTATTTTCTGTAAATCCTATTTAGCTCAGAAAAATCTGAAAAATTGAGGGTATCATCTAGAACCCGAAAACAGCATGTGGTTAAAATTTCGGATCATTTGGATCAGTAAATAAAAAGTTATGTGTTTTCTTGTGAAATGTGATAATTCGTGCATATGAACGTAATGTGATTAGATTTTGTTTAAACCCAGCATGATTAGTGTGTTTACTGTGTATTAAACCTTGAAATTTTGTAGTACCATGTTAGAAAAAAAAACAGAGGTATTCATGTGAGTGAGAAAGTAGATGAGATGAAGTGTTATGTGTAAAACCAAGTGTAAAACGGTAAATATGTAAATGTGTAACTGTGCCAATGTGACACTGCTTCCGTAGAGGGCAGTGGAGCTGTATCAGGGAAAAGTCCCCCTGAGAAAGTTCATTGTGTTAAGTGACCCTAAGGGCATTAGGGGGAAATCCTGGAGGTGGACAAGTACCACTGGTTAGGGTGGAGACTTGTTCTCCCGGTCTGCGCAGTCCAAGAGTCGCCATTGGAATGCCTAGATGGCGTCTATGTGTAATGTGATGTGTATATATCCTTCTTTGGTGGTTTGGACTATGTGTCACGGCACCTAAAAATGTGTAAAGTGTAATGTGAAATGTGTATGTGACCACGTGTAAATGTGTAAGTGACAATGTGAATGTGTATGTGTAAAGTGTAACCATGTGAAAAGAGGAAACTAGTGTAAAGAAAAATGTGAAATTCTAGATGTGTAAATGTGTTATTGTAACCCATGTGAGACTAAATCTGAAACCATGTGAATTCAGAAAATGCATGTTATTATTCTTATGTTTATGTGTGCAAAAATGTTTAGAGTCCATGTTAGGGACAACTAATGAATATGTGTGCAAATAGCATGATAGATTGTTCATATGATATGTTTTAAGTAACATTGTAGCCCTCATGTGTAGATTTATAGCCATTGAATCATGTGAAATCAGCAACCTAAAGCATGTAAAAAGGTTCATGTATGTGTTTAAAAATGTGTAAAACCCATGCTAGTTGCGTTACCTTTCATGCATGTAAATTGTTCATGTTGATAGCTCTCATATTTGACTCTTTAAAGATTAAAGTTTCATGAGTAAATTGAATAGAGACCATGTGATAGGTGAAGTTTATTTTAGAAATCTGAAAGCATGAGTTATGTATAAAATTGTAGAATGTTCATGATAGGTTGAAAACATGAAATGACTAGCATGCTATGTGTTGCTAATTGTAATGTGCATGTAGAAACCATTAGGACTTCTAAGTGTACATCATGAGTAGTGTTGCTTGTTGAGTCCTTGGAGTCACTCCTTGCTTCGGCGTACAGGTATAGTTGGTGACACGACACCGCTTGAGGAGACGGTGGAGACGGACTCCGAGCGCGGAGACTAGCTAGTTGTTGGAGCTTCTTTGTGATTTATGTACTTCATAGTATGTATTTGAACATTGTATTAGAATTATCATGAAAGGAATGTATTATGTGGACATTTTGTAATTCTATTTCAGCAATTTAAATTATGTGAGCTCTTAGTTCCTCATTGTTAATTGCGAAAATTCATGTATGGTTAATGTGGATGATGAATGAATGGAGATAGTTCTCTTTTACTTCCGCTACTCTGTTGTATATTCGTGTGTATCTCAGCTGTATGTATCGTTTGGGTAAATGTCCCACTGTGGTAGCACTTGTTATACCGACGTGGGTTGGTATAACCGTACCGGTATAATGTGGGCCGTCACACTCTCGTCTCCCATGGGTGCCAGTCCCTTTTCCTCCCTCCCTTTCATCTCCACCAGTAAGCACAGTCACATGATTGTGCTTACACAGTCACAAGAGTGACTGTCTCTCAGTGACACAGTCACTTGACTGTGGTCACTGTGCAATTTATTTTATGTAGCTTTTCCTGTAATTTTATTTTATGTAATTTTTCTGTAATTTAATTTTCTACAATTTAATTTTCTATAATTTGTTATAGTATGACATGGTGTGGCAAATGATGGTGTGGTGGTAGAAGTAATTAACTTAAGAGTGTAATGGTGGGTTGACAAATGTCTAATAAGAGATAGACTAATAATAACGATGACGATGATAATTGACAATGAGTGGTAATAATTATTAACGACCAATAACAAGATGACAACAAAGTAATGACCATTGATAGTAATGTTAATGAAATAATATCATCATATGCTATGTTTAGAATGACATAGTACTTGAGGAACAGCAGAACAAACAGGACATATTTCAGAAACAATGTGTCACCCCTTTTGGCTTGTTGAAAATTAAAAATAAAGCTTTGGGGTCAATTTGTTGGAAATGTGGTTCCAAGTAACACACATAGATTAGTTTGACAATTGAAGAGATATCAAAACCATGTGTTGCCATGCCCCATCACTCTAACATTAGAAATACCTCAGTTTGACAGAGTTAGGGGATGTTACTTATTGACAGAATTACTTACTAGGTGCCCTTGATCCAACATATCTAAGTATACATTTTTTAAGGTGGATTACAACACACAATTATAAAATGAGAAGTGAATAGAATGTACAACTATAGAGAAAGGTATCAAGAAACAAAAAAGTCCCCTTCGTTAAAGTGGTATGGTGAAAACACAGTATAGACATTGTTATTTGGATAAAAACAAAATGAGATGCAAGCTAAGAGTTGATTCACTTGACATGAGATGCAACCATAAAGGATAATCAACATATTTGTTTGATGATAACATTTTAGGGGGAGAATGGGCAACTTTACATTTGCTTTAACGGTAACAATTATCAAAAATACCTTTGGCTAATCATCATACAATGTGCCTCCTCCTATAATTATTTATAAATGGCCTTCCAAACCCCAGGCACCCACCAAATGTGACAAACATTAGACAATCCATATGATAAAGCAGTAGTCACAAATAGGAAAAAAGGAAGATTAAATAATCAAACAAATAAATAATGCAAATACAAAGGGATTATACTTATTTCTTTCACAAGTGAGGAAAAAAAAACTAAACCCACACGCCATAGCTATAGCATTCTTAAACATAAGCTATGTACAAGATGATATGACTTGCCATGGCATCCTAAATTCTACTTTGTCCTCTCCTTCTCATCAAAAAGTGAAATACCATCATATAAATGAATATACTGAATACATAATATTTTACCTTTGAAAATTTCACTGGATCAATAAGTGACCTTTACATTTGGATTTTAAGCAAATATGAAAGTCTATTTATTTCTACTTTGTTGTGATATCTCCAATGTCATATTACACGTACATAGCTAGGGAATTAGTTTAGAACAATCATAATTAAGGTGAAAATAATAGAAAAAACAAAAGAAAACAGAAACAAAAATTTTATCCCTTAGAAAGTGGGTTTTTGTTAGATCCTCTCCCCAACTCCCTTGGAGCCATGGGATAGGCGTTAGTTTAATGTGCAGAAAGTCATAATCCTCTCCCCTTCTCAACTCCCTTGGATCCATTGAGGTATACATCCCAATTTAGGAAAAAAAATTTAGTACAAACTTTTATTAGTTTAGTTTACGTTTAATTGTTTACTTTCAGTTTAATGATTAGTATTGTACTTCTTATTTTAATGTAATTGTTTAATATTGCACTTGTTTAATTGTAATATTTCTTGCAAGGTGTTGAACAACTTCAAAGGGGAAAAAAAAATAAGGTTCACTGGCCCTGTATTCCTGAATTTCACCTACTTACACGGGAATCAGTAGCTGATAGGAAAAGATTTGGGAGAGTCAAGTTCGGAGAAATGGAGAGGGATTGCCTACTTCCCACCGCTGCGAACCTTCACAAGCGCCTATTCACACTCAGTGACTCTTCACAGATGTTTGGCAAACATGCATCTGTGTAGAGTCACTGAGTGTGAATAGGCATTTGTGAAGGTTTGCAGCAGCCCCATGGGCAAGTAGGCAATCCCTCTCTATTTCTCCAAACCTGACTCCCCCAAATCGTTTTCTATCAGCTACTGGTTGCCGTGTAAGTAGGAGAAATTCAGGATACAGGGCCAGTGCACCTTTTTTTTTTCCTTTTTTTTTTCTTGTCAGCTACTGGTTGCCATGTAAGTAGGTGTAATATTTTGTTTTCATTTTCCTTTCATATTTGTGTGGTTTTTAAATTTGATGTATGCATGTATAGCAATTTATCACTGCACACACCTCACGAGAGCGTGTTAATCCCCGTGTCAATGAACCTTCCCATTCAAGACTTTGGGATTGATGTGCACGAGTCTTATTTTCAATGATGAGAATGTGTATATCTAACTCAAAGTCTTGAATTGTCCCGTTTTGGACAGTCTGTGAATGTTTGATCGTAGTTAGGTGGTCATTTACTATGTGTTTGTATTATTTGTTGAAAATTTTGGTTGCGTCTACTCACTCCTCTCTGATATTCCTTTATTGATTTAGAATATTTTCTTAACCACTTATTAGTAAGTGTTTAAGAAAATATCTTAATCAATAAATTTTTTTGGTATATCAGAGAGGTGTGGGGAGATGCTGCCGAAATTTTCAGCAAATAATACAAACACATAGTAAATGGCTAGCTGAGTGCGATCAAATATTCACAGATGGGTAAAAAGTGATAATGTAAATAATATATCCTTCCTATTCATTTCGGTTGCGTCGAAGGATGTGTGACTTTCAATTTTAAAGTTATTTGTCTATTAATATTGGTTGGGCATAGGAAAAAAATGGCTTCATACCATTCATGGATGTATCGTAGAATAGTTGATCATGTGGTGTTTGTGGAGTTTAGGGTTGGAGTTGAGAATTTCATTCAGTTTGCATTGGGGAATCCAAATGTAGCAATAGACAGCGAAGGTGGCATCTGATGTCCTTGTATATTTGTAAAAATTTGAAGTGGAATTCACCATGGGAGGTTCAACGCCATTTATATAGAAAAGGGTTTGTTGAAGGTTATATGAATTGGACATGTCATGGTGAGGATCTCTAGTCGGACAAGCCTAGTAATGTGGAAGGCACAAGTACGTACGTGGATATGGTTGTAGATGTTGCTGGTCCAACATTCAGTGTACATGAGGATCTTGCAGTATATGCTGAAGATGTGCCGAACAAGGGAGCCGAAAGATTCTATCAGTTACTAAAGGATGCTGATGAGCCATTGTGGGATGGTTGTCAAAAACATACTCGGTTGCCAGCGGTGTCACAGTTTCTGAACTTGAAATCTGAATTTCATATAAGTGAGAATTGCTTTGATCGTCTCCTCCTCATCATCAAGAGCATGTTACCTCCATATGAGAAGCTACCTCCAAATTTTTATCGTGCCACGAAGATGGTCAATGATTTAGGACTTGGATATGTGAAAATAGATTCATGTCCTAATCATTGTATGTTATATGACAAAGAGGATGTAGATAAGGTATCATGTTCAGTTTGCCATCATGATAGGTTTAAACCTAAAAGAGAGGCCAATTCTAGGGGAAAGGATATACCCTATGCGTCATTGTGATATTTCCCCCTTACACCCAGACTGCAGCAGATATATATATCTTCAAAGACAGCTCGACATATGAGGTGGCACGCAGAAAGAGTACGTAGGGATGAGGATATTATGAGTCATTCTGCAGATGGTGAAGCTTGGACTCATTTCAACCATGCTCATCCTATCTTCTCAAGGGAGTCACGTAATGTGAGGCTTGGTTTGTGCACTGACGGCTTCAATCCATTTGGAGGTTCAATTGCTTCCTACTCTAGCTGGCCAGTGTTCGTGACACCATACAACCTTCCTTCGAACATGTGCATGAAGTGAGATAATTTGTTCCTATCCTTATTGATTCCTGGTCTGAAAAGTCCTACAAAAAATATAGACATCTATCTCAGACCTTTGATTGATGAATTGAAATTATTATGGATTGAGGGGTCAATACTTATGATGCATCTAGAAAGCAAAATTTCACCATGAGGGCAGCATTGATGTGGACGATAAGTGATTTTCCTACATATGGAATGTTGTCACGTCCGGAGAATTACGCAGCGGATATAAATTATTCAAAAATAATTCGAGTCGATATCCCGAGACGTGAACAGTCGGCAAATAAGCCTCTAGCTAGCACACACTAAATGTAATACAACATACATCATCATAGGGCCCAAATATTGAACTCAACTAATCTTGTATTCAAATCTCATATTTGTCTCAAAAAAACTAATACAGGACTAAGACTCAATAAAAAGGGAAATTACATTTATTCCTCACTTCCTACTACACGTTCTAACACTCAAAATAAACTAACTACAGATAGACTCATAGTTGGAACACTCATCACTCGGACGCATTCCCATCCTCGACTTGCTCTTCCTCTTGAGCTTCATAGTCACCTAGATTGGGTAAAAGTAGTGTAGGATCGAGAAATGATGTGGACAAGATCTAGAAGGGGGGTTGAATAGATCTGGGCCAACTATTGCGGAAGCTTAGCCAATTTTGTAAAACTCTTTGAATCAGAGACAATTTGAAAATGAATTTCACAGATCTGAAGAGAAATTAAGTGAGTTGTGCAAAGGGAGTGTGTGAACAAGTTAATTAGATGTGAATTCGAAAGATCCTATGCATGCATCTAACGCAAGGTAAAGTCAAACCACAATCAGACCACTGCACAGAGATTTTTAGGTGGTTCGAAAATCACACCATGTGATTCCTACATCCACCCCTCACACAGTGAGGATCCACTAAACAACCGTATACACCACACACACAGGAGCTTGACAACTCCAACACAGAGTTTTACAACTCACACAACCTCTAGAGCAAGACTACTCTATAACCTGAGCACAATTGCTCAACCACAACTGAGTACGATGACTCAACACTGAGCACACAGGCTCACAACCACTTGCTAGATCACAAACATAAAGATTCAGATCTTCTAGCAATGATCTGATCTAAGGAGGTTCATTCAAGAAGATTAATGCAACAGTTCATGCACAATCTCTAGAATGACCAAGAAGAAACAAGGGGAAATGAGGAATGGGGTGAAAAGTCCTTGTTCTTCACGAAAACTCCCTTGTAGAGGCTGAATTGAGAAGAGGCTCGATCACTTGAAGTCCCAGGCCGATGCTCTGCAACTTGGTCTTTGGGATCTTCCTTGAATTCTTCACAATGGTCTGCTTCTACTCGATCTGTATCCTTAGAAGTTGATCACATGGCTTCATCTTAGATCAATCTTCACTTCTTGTGCTTGGAGATGTGGAAATTGGGTTGAAGAAGCACAAGAGGAGCAAGAACAGGGAGGAGAGCTCTTACTGCCGCCAAAAGGATTTCTGGAAGGCTCTTGGAGGCTCTCTCTTGGTTGGATGGCCAATTAGGAGGGTATTTATACCTAAAATGTCCAAACGTACCCTTGGGGGTCGTGGGCACATGATCCAAGGCCGATCCACCCATTCCCTAGGGTGCCACGTGTCCAGGAGAGACTTTAAGTTACATAGTTTTCGGAGTGTGTCGACCTGACTTGATCTAGTGTCGACACACTATCCCAGACTGGCAGACTAGCTTTCCTGGGAGAGGTCTCTAGTGTCGACACCACTTCATCTCGTGTCGACACACTGGAGAGTGCTGCAAAACAGGCCTTTTGGGAGAGGTCTCTAGTGTCGACATCATCTGGCTTAGTGTCGACACACTATCCAGGCCTGTTGAGAGGGCTCACTGGGAACTGGGTCTAGTGTCGACTTGACTTGATCTTGTGTCGACACTACTGGACCATTTCTTCATCTTTTGGCTTAGGGCTTGGAGCATTGTGTTGACACCAGTATGGGGTGTGTCGACACTACCCTTGAAGAAATTGTGTGTCCCTGAGAAATAAACATATAAATCATTAGTCCATTGATTTATCATGAATATAAATGATAAATATATTTGGAAACATGCTTTTTAAATGTGGTCATAACATGTGTGGTGCATCTAACATGTTCCAATTATTTTGCATTAAAATCACACCTTGTCATCATCAAAATATGAGGGGAAATGAATTGTCTTCACACTCAACCCAACAATCTCCCCCTTTTTGATGATGGCAACATTAAGTTCATATGAAAATTCAAAGTTTCAATGAAATGTGATTTTAAGCTTTTTAGTTACTCAATCACTCAATTTGAAAAACATTGTTAGACATGAGCTATGTTTCATTTCCTTTTTATTCACAATTGTCAAAGACCTTTGAAAATATTTTAGTAACATTTGAAATTTGCACACATTAGAGACACAATGTTACTAATGAACTATTTTCACAAAAGGCCAAGCAGCTTGACAAGCATCCATTCATTCATGACACTCATTCAAAATTCAATCACATTCAAGAAAATGATGTTTCTTTTCATTTCATCCAACAAAAGTCATTTCATTCAAAAAGATATGTGCATTACAATCTTTCAAAAGGAGACATTTCAGAAAAGCTTTACAATCATCCAAATAGAAAAACATCATTCCAACAGAAACTTTCTACATCATTCCAAAAGAAACTTTCTTGCTTTCTATCTTTCTCCCCCTTTGACATCATCAAAATAAGATACATTAGGCAGGAGGAGGAGGAGGAATAGGAAGTAGAATGGCTTCGATGGACTTTAGTCTAGAGTCCATAGCATGAAGACTTGTATGAAGTTGCTTCTGCATGGTGGATAGTCTAGTGTGGACAATCTCTTCCAGCCGTTGAGTATTATCAGACAAGGTATACTGAAGAGATGACAAGTCAACTGAAGAGGGTTGTGCACTAGAAGATGAACTTCCAAGTTCATACTTGTTGATGTTCTTCAGCTCCTTCTTGAGGTCAGTCATTTCACTGTCAATGTGAGCTGACAGATTTTTCATACTTTCCAAGTCATCAACCAAATGAGCAAATGATAATCTTGTCTTGGAAATCTGGGTCAGTGTTTCCTTGGTGTTGAATACATCAGCCTGGGAATTTGCCAAAATTCCCTGAAGGACCATTTCCAACTTATCTTGATGTTCTTTCAGCTCAATAGAAGCATCTGCCAGGGTTCCAATCAACCTATTAAACCTTTGGACTGCATGGTCTGAGGCTGCTTTTTGCTCAATGAATTTTGCAGACATTGTATTCTCCAACCTCTATACCTTCAATTCAACATTCTCTGTCATGTGCTGAATTGAGGTGTTGAAGGCATCGAATTTTTCATTCAGAAATGAGTATAATTCTGGTGGTACAGAAGGTCCACCAAAAGCATAGGAGGTTTGAACTTGAGGTTGGGGAGTGAAAGTAGGAGTATCCTTGGCAAGATGTGTGGGTGAAGAGTTGTGAAATGGAGGAGTGAGAGGTGCATCCTGGGGTAGTTGAAGTTCAGGTTCAATGTGAGGCTGATCCTCAGGAGCTAGAGGTTGTTCCTCTGGAATGTGAGGCTGGTCCTCATTAGCTTGAGGCTGGTCCTCATTAGCTAGAGGCTGGTCCTCAGGAGGTGGTATCACTGCCTCTGGAGCCTCAGGAACTTGGGCCTCAACAACTACTGGCCCTCTCCTCACTTGGTCACCCTCAAGCCTGAATCCCATAAACTTTTGAACATGCTTGAAACAGTAGATGTTGGATTTTGGAATCGACTGAGATTTCTCATTAACTAGAGACACACCGAAATGCTTAAAGACTGGAGTCAAGTGAGCTGCATAAGGAAGAGATCTATGGAGATCTTTCCTAGTTGTCTCAGAAATGATTTGGTACATTACGACATGGAGATTGACCTTGATGTTCTTTTTCATGCAATAAATGACAAACCACTGAATATCCGTGAGTCTATCCCTGCCACCACCTTGAGGTGTGATGATAGTGGTGAGAATGTGATGGATAAGTCTCAACATAGGTGGAAAGGTGTTTGTGTTGAACTTGGTGACATGTGTCTGCCTGGGATCAGACTCATCAGCTTGCAATCCAGTCAAGATAGTGTAAGCTTCATGAAGATCAAACTCAAAACTGTGGTAATCGGCTTCTTCATCTGGAATTTTAAATAGGGTGGCTGCTAATGCTGTGGGCATATCAATCACAACACCTTTGACCTCAGACTTATAACCGTCATCAGTGCATTCCAAATTCATGTAGAATTCTTGAACAAAACGAGGATAAATGATCCGAAATTCAGAGATAAAAGGTAACCAAGTCTGGAATGAGAAGAAACTGTGAATTTTTGGAAATGCAGCTGCTAACTGAGTATCCGCCAAATCAACTGCCCTAGGTTTCAAAATCATCTTCCCTTCACTAACCGACTTGGAAGGAGTGGCCTCAGAAGATGAAGAGGATGATTCCTCAGAAGCGTCAGGAGAAGAAACCAAAATCCTTCGTCTAGGGTTTGCGGACCCCCTACCTCGAACAGAGGATGTCCTACCTCTCTTGGCAGAGGAAGGAGATGCAGAGGAAGGCCCTGGCTGCTCTGCAGGGTCATGGTGCCTCTTGCTTCTCCTCTCAGTAGGAGGTGCTTCTTCCGCCGGAATGGGCCTAGTTGTGGCCCTGGACCTTGCTCCACGGCGAGGGGCTTGCTTGGGTGCCATGGAAGCAAGGGAGAGTGGAAGAGACGAGGATGGAGAGGAAGGAATGAAAGGAAGAAGACAAGGATGGGTTGGAGGAGGGAAGAAGGTGGAATGGTTGCCGTATTCAAAGGTGGAAGGCGGCCATGGGGTCGACCTTGCATAGAAAAAGGGTTTCGAAGGTGCAATGTCCCGCAGGAACAAGAATACCCTTAACCGGCGCCCACGCCTTGAATCACCCTGGGAGGGGTATGTGTCGACACTGGAAGAGGTTAGTGTCGACCTGGGCTGAAGTGTGTGTCGACACTAGATGGGGTAGTGTCGACCTGGCCTGATGAAAGGTTGAGATGTGAGAATGGGAAAAATTTGGTGTGCTTGGGGACACCTTTAAAATGATAAACAATGGGTGGAATTAACATTTCAAGGATTTTTAAGAGGCTAAAAAATTCATTTGTCATATTTTGCAGAAATTCAACATAATTCAAGTTTTACACAACATCCAACAGGATATGATCATTCAGAGACTTGAGCCATTAAAATGATAATTTGAAGGATATAATACATCCAACAATCAACTACAAACTACTATATTCTTCAAATCCAAATAAATAAAAAATCTTTTAGAATGAAATCAAGTGTGTTGAAAGTAAACAAGGTTTTTGTAAAAACAACTTGATGATGGATAGGGATGATTCTTTTAAACAATTCTCCTTTGATAGACATTTTGTTTTTGAATCAAACTATCAAATGTGATAAATCTTGTTCACTCAAGAACTAATACTTTTTACACACCATAGTCCCTGGATACTAAAGATTTACCTATTATCAAGTCTCAAGGGGTAAATGATGACCTTTTGACATGAAAATATACGTTTATCAAACGCTAATATTTCCAGTTACTCAGTCATCATCAAAAAGCAAATTTTTTTTTAAGTATTTTGATTTTGAACCCCTTTGAACAGAGATAGCAATAATGCCTCATGACATACATGGCACTTCATTCATTATGAAGGTGTGTAGTTTCTCAGCATATGTGCCATTGCTCTGTTGAATTATGAAGTTTTTGGAGAGTTTTGTAAGATTGAAATCATTTATATCCAACATCAGTTGCAAATAAAGAAATGTTTAAATTCAAGGTACACATTATCTTTCAGTCTTTGAAAGAAATTTGAATTTCTGTAATTTTGAAGAATATAGGTGAGAGTTGACAAAAAAATATAGTAGATCACTCAAAGAATCATTTTGAGTCTCTAGACACCTAAATGAGGACATCATGCAAGGAAATTGATGTAATTTAAGAAGAGTGTTGAATTTTTCAAAAGAAATGACTTGTGAATTCTCTAGCTCCCCCTGAGATGAGGATTCCAACCACTTTTCATCAAACTAAAGATATGCAAGTATTTTGAAATCAGTAAAGATTCTCTTTGAACAACAAAAGCTCCCCCTCAATGCATATTCATTTCTTGGTACTTGGCGGAGACACATACTCTCGCATAGTGAAAGTGTCCAGACAAGCATAACTTGTCCTTCTCCAAGTCACCATTTGATATACCAAAAAAATTCAACACAATGTGAGTTGAAGAATCCATTGTCAAAAAGAAATGGAAGTGAAATTGAGAGAGATATGAACAATATGAATCAAGAAAGCAAAGGATAATGATGATGCAAAGAACTCCCCCTCAGAAAATGCCGAACACTCAACCCAAACCCAATGAGAGAGATCAAGAAAATGGACATTTACAAAGGCCAAGCTCTCTCCTCAAAGATGAGAATCTACTGTCAGGAAGAGGTTTGGTGAAGATGTCAGCAATTTGTTTTTCAGTTTCTATGAAGTGGAGTTCAAAGGATTTTTTTGCTACCTCATCTCTCAAGAAATGATGCCTAATTTCAATATGTTTTGTTCTTGAATGCTGAATTGGGTTCTTAGACAGATTTATAGCACTTGTTCACATAGAATGGGAACACAACCTAACTCTTGGTTATAATCAAGAAGTTGATGCTTCACCCAAAGAATTTGAGTTCCACATCTACCAACTGCAACATACTCAGCCTCTGCAGTGGATAGAGCAACTGAGTGTTGCTTCTTAGAAGCCCAAGAGATTAGGCACCCACCTAAGTATAAACACAAGTCACTTGTGCTTTTTCTATCTAATTTACATCCAGCATAATCAGCATCACAATAGGCAATCAAATCTAACTTGCAACCAGCAGGATACCAAATTCTAATATCACATGTTCCAACAAGATACTTGAAAATTCTTTTAACAGCTAACATGTGACTTTCCTTAGGGTTTAATTGAAATCTAGCACACAAACACACACTAAACTGAATATCAGGTCTAGAAGTTGTAAGATATAGTAGAGAGCCAATCATACCTCTGTATGTCTTTGGGTCTACTGACTTACCAAGTGAGTCTTCTTCTAGCTTAGCATTAATTGCAATGGGTGTGCTTGAATGCTTGAGGTTCTGGAAGGCAAACCTTTTCAGAAGTTCTTTGACATACTTGGTTTGACTTATGAAGATCCCCTCATTTGTTTGGTTAACCTGCAATCCCAAGAAAAATTGTAAGTCTCCCATTAAGCTCATTTCAAATTTAGTTTTCATTTGATTTGAAAATTCAGTACACAGGCTTTTATTGGTTGATCCAAATATTATGTCATTAACATAAATTTGGACTACAATTATTTGTTTATTAACTATTTTGTGAACAATGTTTGATCAACATTTCCTCTAGAATATCCTTTTTCGAGCAAAAAGTAACTCAAACGGTCATACCAAGCTCTTAGAGCTTGTTTAAGACCATAGAGAGCCTTATGAAGCTTGAAAATATGATTAGGATGTTTTTCATTTTCAAATCCTGGAGGTTGTTCAACAAAAACTTTTTCCTTTATGTATCCATTTAGAAAAGCACTTTTGACATCCATTTGATAAACTTTAAATTTCATGGAGGATGCAAAAGTAAGGAAAATTCTAACAGCTTCTAGTCTAGCTACAGGGGCATATGATTCTTCAAAGTCAATTCTAAATTCTTGATTGTACCCTTTTGCAACTAGTCTAGCTTTATTTCTAATGACTTGACCATTTTCATTCAATTTATTTCTGAAAACCCATCTAGTGCCAATGACTGTTTGGTCACTAGGTCTAGGTACTAATTCCCATACTTGATTTCTTTCAAATTGATGAAGTTCATCATGCATTGCATTGATCCAATCAGAACTTAATAAAGCTTCATCAATTGACTTTGGTTCAATTTGGGAAATTAGAGCTAGTGGGTCTTCATCAATAACATGCAGGAATGATGATCTAGTCCTAACTCTATCATTCAAATTGCCAACGACATTTTCCAATGGGTGATCTCTCAAAAATCTATGCTCAGAAATTACCTGTTGAGGGGTACTTAATTCTGGAACAACATTACCTGATCCACTTGAAGATGGTGACTGGATGTTCAAGTTCTCACCAATGTCTTCAAGTTCCTCAACAGTTGGTGAAGAGTCCACAATGAAATCATCCTCTTCACTGTCTTGACTTTCCCTGCAAGATTTAGAATTATTAGTTGAAAAGGAATTTTCATCAAAGATAACATGTGGAGACTCTTCAACAGTTTTGTTTTTGAGGATGTACACTCTAAAAGCTCTTGACACTTCTGAATAGCCAAGAAAAATTACTTCCTGACTTTTAGCATCAAACTTGTCAAGATTTTCTTTATTATTGTTGTGTACAAAACATTTACACCCAAAGATTTTGAAGTAAGACACATTTGGCTTTTTATCTTTCAACAATTCATAAGGGGTTTTCCTGATTTTTGGTCTGACCAATGCTCTATTGAGAATGTAGTTTGCTGTATTTACAGCTTCAGCCCAGAAGGATTTGGGCAAATTACTTTCAAGGAGCACGGTTCTAGCCATTTTCACAAGAGTTCTATTCTTTCTTTCCACAACTCCATTTTGTTCTGGAGTTCTTGGTGAAGAAAACTTGTGAAATATGTGAAGTTCAGCACATAAATCAGAAAAGGATTTGTTTTCAAACTCACCCCCATGATTAGTCAAAATGCTTTTGATTTTATATGGATAATTTGTTAAGGCAGTGGTACAGAAATTCCTAAACTCAAGGCAAGTATCACTTTTGTGGGACAAGAAGATAACCCATGTAAATCTGGTAAAATCATCAATGATCACAAACCCATATCTCTTGCCATTTAGACTTAGAATTCTTGTTGGGCCAAAGAGGTCCATGTGAAGTAATTCTAGTGGCCTAGATGTGAGTACCTCATTGAAGGTTTTAAAAGATTTCCTGGTTTGTTTTCCTTGGGCACAAATCCCACAAACTTGATTTTCAATGTTAGAGAAAGATTCAGAAAGACCCTTAACCAAATTCAGCCTTAACAATTTATTATTGTTCTGAAACTTGCATGGCCAAGTCTTTTGTGCCAAGTCCATGCAATTTCATCTTTATTGGCAACAAAGCAAAGATTTTCAGAAAAGTTTTTATTGAGGTTGATCATATAAACATTGTTTTCCCTTTTTCCAAAAAAAATTATTTTATCAGTTGATGAATCAATTATCTTACAGAAATCAGATTCAAACACAACTTTGTGACCTTTGTCACATAGTTGGCTAATACTCAGCAAATTGTAATTTAACCCATCAACTAACAAAACATTATCAACAGAGTTTGAGGAAGATTGACCAACCTTTCCAGATCCAATGATCTTTCCTTTATTTTTACCTCCAAAAGTTACTGAACCTCCCTCCTTCTCAATCAGGAATGAAAATTTGGCTTTGTCTCCAGTCATGTGTCGTGAACACCCGCTATCAAGAAACCATACATTTGAATTGGGTGCACGACCTTCCTACAAAATCAATCAGTGGAGAGAAGATTTTGGTACCCAAACAGTGTTGGGACCATCAGAATGTTTGAACATAGTCATCAAATCTTTTCTCACCCAAATTTGATTTGTTTTTATTTTTGTTTTATTACAGTGGTGTTCTCTGTCTTTTTCAATTTATTCTTTCCCTTAGGAATGAAAACACCAGTGTTCTTGTTTTCAGTAGGAGGGGAGATTTTCATTTGAACATGAGAGTTTAGATGAGGAGGTGGAATCCAAGGATTTTGTTGGTACATCAAAAGATTTGGATAGAAGAATTGGGGATGATACCAACATGGGTTGTTATACCATTGGTTCCAAGAATTGGTCCATTCAGCTTGATATGATGTCTTGGAGGTCCAAGGTTTTTTATGAATGACTTCCTTTGAATTTTCTTATTTTTTAAATTTTTTTTAAATTTTATTTTTGTGGTTTGTGTTTGTTGATGTTGAGCAGGTCGACCTTTCCTTGACTGGTGTCAACACAGCAGTCACAGAATCCTTCTTCTTGTGGACTGGTGTCGACCTGTCAGGTAATTGTGTCGACCTGGTTGACTTTGATGATCAATCTGTCCCCATATAATTTTAATTAACTACATATGTATTTTGGTGATTAACAAAACTAAAGTAGATTTATCAATAATATCTAATGAATATTTCATAAGTCTTAAGTACAGGAAAAATACCAAGGTCAAACAAGCCAATAAAGGTATGCATTACTTCTCTAAGCTTTAATCTTTTCAACATGATATTTCTAAGTCCATATCGATTTCTGCTGAAGATCATAACGATTTCCTTATAAGACTGAAAAGTCATGTTGTTCAAACAAGTCGATGCTGTAACGATTCTATAAGTCATCGCAACAATTTCTTTAGAAAGCGTAACGGCTTGCCTGTCATAACGATTCTATAAGTCATCGCAACGATTTCTTTAGAAAGCGTAACGGCTTGCCTGTCATAACGATTCTATAAGTCATCGCAACGATTTCTTTAGAAAGCGTAACGGCTTGCCTGTCATAACGATTCTATAAGTCATCACAACGATTTCTTTAGAAAGTGTAACGACTTGCCTGTCATAACGATTCTATAAGTTATCGCAATGATTTCTTTAGAGCTCGTAACGACTTGCCTATCGCAACGATTCTATAAGTCACCGTAACGATTTCTTTAGAGCTCGTAACGACTTGCCTGTCGCAACGATTCTATAAGTCACCGTAACGATTTCTTTAGAGCTCGTAACGACTTGTCTGTCGCAACGATTCTATAAGTCACCGTAACGATTTCTTTAGAGCTCGCAACAACTTGCTCGCCGTAACGATTTCGTAAGTTATCATAACGATTTCTTTAGAACACAACGACTTGTTTTCCATAACGATTTGATAAGTGTTTCACAACGATTTCTTCAGTGAACACAACAATTTGCTTTGTATAACGATTTGATAAGTGTTTCACAACAATTTCTTCATTAAACACAACGATTTGCTATGTCTCATAACGACTTGGTCAATCTGACTTATTCATAACGATTTCATAAGTCATATAGCCATCGATTTCATATCTTGTTATCGTATTCATCTTAAAAGCGTTGACTAGTCAAAGTCCACGTAGATATCTCTCTGACGCTTCTGCATTTATGAGATCTGAACGTATCTCTGCATGCATGCAGACGATATCATCCATTATCGTGCTTACTCTGATTACGTCTTATAAACTTAGCTATTTGGCATTACTATTTTCATGTCTATTGCTACTAACGTTGACTGACATCAGAGACAGCTTAGCTGTCTGCTATTGGAGATTAACATTTGTGCACACCTCTGATCCGGCTCCACGTTACAACGTTAAACAAAATAGAAGCCAAAGGATATCTCTGAAGATCTCATCTCTTTGTGTGCTCAAGTGATCAAAAGACTGTTGACTGGAAGCTTCCAAGACTCCAGGTGTCATTCAGTCTAACGGCTACTCAAGAGAGAGAGACAACGGACACTTCAACGTCTACATTTCAAATTGAAGATATAAATACAAGTCAGAAGAATAGAAGAAATATACACCTGAAAAAAAGACTAGATAGATACAACAATATATCAACTTCGTTCAAGCTTTCAAGTCTTACAAAAAGAAAAAGGATCTCTAGAGCCAAGAATTTTATTCCTCTTTGCTGTAGCTCTTTGCTCTCCACTTTTTAGTGAAAAATCTTGAGAGAGCTTGTGTAGTTCTGAGAGTGCGTTTAGCTTTGATTTCTTCCTCTCAGTTCTAGTTGCTTCAGATCCTTGCTTGTCAAAAGCTTGATCTAGGGGCTTGAATTTCATTCAATTCTCATTGAGGAGTTTTCCCTTCGGTTGTGAAGGAAGACCTGGTGGTATCCAGGGTGTAGTTCCCTTCGGTTGTGAAGGAAGACCTGGTGGCATCCAGGGTGTTGTTTCCCTTCAGTTGTGAAGGAAGACCTGGTGGGGTATCTAGGGTGTTGTTGTTCCCTTCAGGTGTGAAGGAAGACCAGCTGAGCTGGGTGCTGTTGCGTCCTTAGGGGGACTGTACCCTAGTTAGTGAAATCCTGAGTTGTTGCTCAGGGACTGGACGTAGGACTCCTAAGGAAAGGAGGTCTGAACCAGGAAAAACCTTGTGTTGTGTGATTGTCTTCATTGTGTGTTTGATATTTAAACTAACAGTCACTAACCTCCTTCGAAGAACGTTTGTGTGAATGTTTTTAGTTACAGGTATCTTCTAGATTATTTTTAAAAAGACCCATTCACCCCCCCTCTGGGCTCGTCAACTAGGCAACAAGTGGTATCAGAGAGAGTCTCTTCGACAAAGAAAAAGGATCCAACGACTTGAAGAGTAAAGATCCATGGCAGCCCAAGGTAACTTTGAAGGTCAGTCTGTCAACCGACCCCCTCTCTTCGATGGTGAAGAATATCCTTATTGGAAGACCAGAATGGAATACTTTCTACAAGGCCACGACTATCAAATTTGGTCCATAGTAGAAGAAGGTGATCTGGTAGTCACAAATGAGAAAGCGCAATGGACAGATGATGACAGAAAGAAGATCTCCTTGAATTGCAAAGCAAAGAGCATCTTATGCTGTGCTCTAAGTAAGAAGGAGTTCAACAGAGTTTCAGCCTGCAAATCCTCAATGGAAATGTGGAAAAAGCTCAGGATCACATATGAAGGCACATACAAGGTAAAGGAAACAAGAATCGACATTCTTGTCACTCAGTATGAGAGATTTCAGATGCAATCAGGTGAATCCATAACTCAAATGTTCAGTCAGTTCACTGACATCACAAATGGACTAGCTGGTCTGGGGAAAACCTATGAGATGGGAGACATGGTGAGGAAAATACTTAGATCCTTACTGTCCTCATGGACCCCAAAGGTCACAGCAATAGAAGAAGCTAATGACCTGAAGAGAATGTCAGTAGAAAAGCTCATTGGGTCCCTCATGGCCCATGAGATCAACATGGAAAGGCTAGGAGAGTCCTCTAGCAGAAAGAAGCACTCCAACGCCTTAAAAGCTGAAGAAGATTCACCAGAAGCAAGTTCAGATGAGAGTGAAAGTGATGTGGACAGCGAGAATGAGGAAGCAATGCTATCTAGAAGATTGCAGCGGATTTTGGCTAAGAAGAAGAAGTTCCAATCTGGTAGAAGGCACTTCAAAAGGAATAAGGACTTCAAGAAGCCAGATGGAAAAGAGATGAAGAAAGGAGAACCCATCTGCTATGAATGTAAGAAGCCAGGACACATTAAAGCTGAGTGTCCAAAATTCAAAAAGCCGGAGTTCAGAAAGAAAGAGAGCTCCAAGAAGTTCAGAAGGTACAAGAAGAAGGCGATGGCAGCAGCATGGGAAAACAGTAGCGACTCAGACAGTGAGTCAAACTCCTGCAGCGATGAAGAAGAAGCCCATTTGGCTTTCATGGCAAATACTGAAGATAAGGTAACTTCTGACTCCTTTTTGATTCATGTAATGATTCTGATTCAGATAATTTAGAGGAGGCATTTAATGAACTATATAATAAATATAAAGAAGTAACTAAACTATTAAAAGCCAGTAAGAAAAACAGTACTTGTTTAGAAAACACTAACTCTGATCTGAAAACAGAAAATGAAGAGTTAAAAAACAAATAACTAAACTTAAAAGAAGAAATGAATTATTATGTGAAGACTTAAAAGATAAAAAAAACAAATAACGGAATTAGTAAAACAGGAAAATGTAGATGAACTAAGAACTGAAATCAAGACTCTAACAGAAGAAAACATAAATTTATCTAGCACGTTAGAAAAATTCACAAATGGTAAAAACTCCCTCATATTAAAAGGTGCTAGAAGATCAGGTAAGAAGAAAAATGGATTAGGATATACACCCCCAGATAATGAAGAAACCATAGTTTATCCTAAAACATATCCAACACCAAAATTTGTACCTGAACAAGATATAGCATACAAAGCTGATTTCAAATATATAGAAAAGGTAACCAAATTATCATGTTGTAGTCACTGCAACAAGTTAGGACATATCATAACGACATGCCCAACAAGACATAAGAAATGGATAATAAAAAGTAAAATCAATGATACTAACCAATCAGGACCCAAAAGAATTTGGGTACCTAAAACTTGATGTTTTATTTCATATTAACCCTCGAGCATCCAAATGGTATTTGGATAGTGGATGCTCAAGGCACATGTCAGGAAACCAGAAGTTATTCTCTCATCTCCAAGCTAAAGAAGGAACAGTCACTTATGGAGATAATGGGAAAGGAACAGTGATAGGCAGTGGCTCTGTGAATAACAAAGGAAAAACAGTCATAGAAGATGTGTTATTAGTCAAAGGATTGAAGCACAATCTCATTAGCATCAGCCAGCTGTGTGACAGAGGCCATCAGATCAAGTTTCAAGAGTCAAAGTGCAGCATACTGAAGGATGGAGCAGTCATCTTTGAAGCTAATAGAGAAAAGAATTTGTATGTGCTCTATCTTGAGGAACTCAAGGAACAAAACGTCTGTCTGGCAGCAAATAAGGATAAATCTACTGAATTATGGCACAGACGACTAGGTCATTGCAGCATAGATGGCATGAGAAAATTGCTGAAGAAGAATCTTGTGGAAGGTCTACCTAAGGTCAGTGCAAAAATGGATGGTGTCTGTAGACCTTGTGCTAAGGGAAAGCACACCAAGAGCTCCTTCAAGTCAAAGACAGTGGTGACCACCTCAAAACCCTTAGAGCTCCTTCATATGGATCTATTTGGGCCAATGAGGACTACCAGTCTTGGAGGAAAGAACTTTGGATTTGTCATAGTTGATGACTACTCAAGATTCACATGGGTATCATTCCTAGAGCATAAAGATGACACTTTCGAAAACTTTGTCAGTTTCAGCAAGAAAGTCCAGAAAGATCAGAAGTTCAGCATTGTGTCTATCCGATCAGATCATGGTGGTGAATTTCAGAATGAAAAGTTTGCTAGATTCTGTGATGATCAGGGAATTGAGCATAATTTCTCAGCACCAAGAACACCACAGCAAAATGGTATCGCTGAGAGAAAGAATAGAACCTATTGGATATGGCAAGAACTATGCTCTCAGAATATATCTGCCAAGATACTTCTGGGCTGAAGCAGTCAACACAGCAAGCTACATTATCAACGAGTAATGATCAGGCCAATCCTGAAGAAGACTGCATATGAACTGTTCAAAGGGAAGAAACCAAAGATCAGCTACTTCAGGACATTTGGATGTCCTTGCTTCATCCACAACAATGGAAAAAGAGACATTGGTAAGTTGGATGCCAAATCAGATGAAGGTATCTTCATGGGGAAGTAGTTAGTGATAATGATGATGCAGATGAACTGTCCAAGAAACTAAAAGACACATCAATTGAGGACAAGGATGATCCACCTCTGGAAGACTTGCAATAAGAAGAAATTACTCATGAAAATCTTCCAAAGGAGTGGAGATACAAGAAAGATCACCCACTTGAGAATATTATTGGTGATCCATCCGTAGGGGTAAGAACAAGAGGTAATGTATTCCTTGTGATTACCTAGCTTTTGTTTCTCAAATAGAGCCTAGGACAGTCAATGAAGCTCTTACTGATGAATCTTGGATAATAGCCATGCAAGATGAATTAAATCAATTCAAGAGAAACCAAGTATGGTCACTTGTTCCTAGACCATCAGACCGTCCAGTCATTGGCACCAAATGGGTGTTCAGAAATAAACTGGATGAAACTGGTGTAATCTTAAGAAACAAGGCCAGATTGGTAGCTCAAGGCTATTCTCAAGAGGAAGGCATAGATTTCGATGAAACCTATGCACCTGTGGCTAGACTTGAGGCTATTAGAATATTACTTGCATATGCATCAGCTTTGAATTTAACATTATTTCAAATGGATGTTAAATCCGCATTTTAAATGGTTTTATAAAAGAGGAAGTTTATGTGGAACAACCCCCGGGTTTTGATGACACAGAATTTCCTAATCATGTTTTCAAACTTCACAAGGCATTATATGGTTTAAAGCAAGCACCTAGAGCCTGGTATGAAAGGCTTAGTTCTTTTCTTTTAAACCATGGTTTCAGTAGAGGTCAAGTAGATAGTACTCTTTTCATAAAGTCAAAGGTCAAACACATTCTACTAGTTCAAATTTATGTAGATGATATTATTTTGGTTCTACTGATGAATCCTTTGCAAGTACTTTGAAAAGTTGATGCAGGGAGAATTTGAAATGAGCATGATGGGAGAACTTAATTATTTCCTTGGACTACAAATCAAACAAGGAAAGGAAGGAACTCACATCTGTCAAGCAAAGTACACAAAAGAACTCTTGAAGAAATTTGGATTCGATAATACCAAACCACTGTCAACACCAATGAGTACATCAACAAGGATGGACAGTGATAAAGATGGTAAGAAAGTAGATCAAAAGATCTACAGAGGTATGATAGGTTCACTCCTTTATTTAACAGCTAGTAGACCTGATATTTTATTTAGTGTATGCATGTGTGCTAGGTATCAAGCGGATCCTAAAGAATCACATTTAATTTCTGTGAAAAGAATATTTAGATATTTAGCAAGAACTCATGACTTAGGTCTGTGGTATCCAAAATGTTGTGAAATTAACTTAGTAGGTTATTCTGATGCTGACTATGCTGGATGCAAATTAGATAGAAAAAGCACCAGTGGTTGTTGTCAATTTCTTGCAGGATGTTTGATATCTTGGTCTTCAAAGAAACAAAATTCAGTGGCACTATCTACAGCTGAAGCTGAGTACGTAGCTGCTGGAAGTTGTGTACACAACTCTTATGGATAAAGCAACAACTTGAAGATTTCGGATTAAACATCAAATCCATCCCACTGTTGTGTGACAACACCAGTGCCATTAATCTCACCAAGAATCCAGTTCAACATTCAAGGACCAAGCATATTGAGGTTAGATATCATTTTATTCGTGATCATGTAGCAAATGGTAATATTGAAATATCTTTTATTGATACAAATGGTCAGTTAGCAGACATTTTCACAAAAGCCTTACCCGAGGAGAGATTCACATCTCTTAGAAGGGAATTAGGCATGTGCAATTTGTGAAAAAGGTTTTGTTTAAAACTGGCACATTAAATTTCAGAATTAAGTAATTTTTCCCTCCATGGCTTTAAGCAAAAGAAATTCAAATTATCCTTTGTAACCGCTCTCTCATTGAAGTCGGTTTGAATAGTCAAACTCTTTTGTCTTCTTCTGCCGCCTTTTGGCGCCTCACTTTCCACAACGCATTAATTTATTCCTAAAAATTGAATGAGATAACGATTCATATCTCGTCTTCAACCTTTTTCCCTCTTTCGTCTGGATGCTCAAGCCGATGCCCTAGCGATTTCGACATCGACTTCTGCTAGTTTTGAAGCTTCTCTCCTCTTCCCGAAATTTCTTGAGGGATCTCTCTCCTCCTTCCTTCTCAATCCTCCAGAAAACCTCCACACTTGATTCCATGGCCGCATCAGCCGTTTCCGGGAGTTTGGGTGGCTACAGTGCCGAGTTCCTCACTCCTGAGCAGTAGGAGAGGTTCAAGTTCGTGAAGACCAAAGTGTGTGGGAACAAGGCAGTGGACGTTGCTGATCTTGAAAAGAATGGTATGCACAGTGTTGTTGAAGCTTTGATCAGGATGCAATGGATGGGAGTAACAACTTTCTCTGAGGTAAGTTATCCAGACCTCGTGAAGGCCTTCTATGTATGCTTGAAGACTCAAGAAGATGGGTCCCTGGTTTCATATGTCAAGGGAACCCAGATTAAGATAGATAGTGAGCTATTGCATGAGTTGTTTGGAGTAACAACATCAGGGCACAGTGGGGTTCACTCCGTGAACGCCCAGGTCAAGGGTCTTGGCATTGTAGGGCCGGGATACAGATTAAGAGATGGTAAATTGGACATCAACCAACTGAATGCGTTCAACCGCCTCCTTCACTTCATAGTGTGTCAGATTTTGGTTCCAAGAAGCGCCACATTCTCCACCTGTTCAAAGGCAGATTCTGACATGATGTATTGGGCCATACAGAACAAGGAAATCAACATGGCCGCAGTGATGATGGAAAGAATGACTTTTGCCAGAGATCAGATTTGGGACACAAAAAGCAAGCTCAATGTTTCCTTGCCGTATGCACATCTGCTCACCAAAGTTTTCAAGCACTTTGGTATTGATCTGGCAGGAGCAGTTGTTGAGAAAACGGGCCAATCAATTAGGTCCAGAAATCTCAGGAAAAGTGGTTTTTCAGTTATAGATGGTGTTTGGTCTAAGACCACAGTGGCCGAGGGAGAGGCCACCATAGGTGATATTCCTGATATTCTTGATGTTCAGGAAGAAGCAGCAGAACCAGCAGCAGCAGCAACTAGCAGCAGTCCAAGCAGCAGTAGAACAAGAATAGAGATTGAGCCAGCAGTACCTTCACTTCCAGCAGAATTAGCAGCAGAAACAAGCAGCAGTTGAGGCTGTAGGGTCACCCTTGTCCAAATAGTTTCACAATCTCCAGAAGGTCCTGTAGAAGAAGCAGTGGAAGGTGCAGCAGATAATCTGCCCACCTCCATTATTGCCTCCATTCTCAGAGATGTAGTAGATTCAGTTCTCACCACTCCAGTCACCTCAGAGACTGGTGGAATTGCAGAAGAAGTTGTGGCATCAGGCCACATTGAGGAATCAGTGGCAGCAACAGTTCAAGAGGAGCAGTCCAGTGCTCCAACAAGTGTTGTTTTGGAAGATGCTCCCATTCAGGGGGAGCAAGAATTAATGGAAAAAGATGCTCCTGCTCAGGGGGAGCAATCCAAGGAAGGTCAAGCAGAAGAAGCAGCTCACCATGATGAGCCAATGGGTGATGTACCAGTTGATGAAGACCTACCTCATGATCAGGATGATGTCAGAGAAGGGGAGACAGCCAGCTCCTCAGATTCAGATGATGATCAGCCTCCTCCAGTTTCAGAGGCTAGGCAAAAAGGAAAGAAGTAGAATCCAGAGTCCCATTGTTAGCAGACTCTCCTTTTGAAAGGCAAGTGAAGCAGAAAATTGTGATCAATTTGAAGCCTGTGATTGAGAGGCTTGATGCTCAAGGCACAATCATGTGCTCTCTCCAATCAGATGTTAATTCAATCTTCATGAGCCAAGCATCAGCTACAAAGGAAATTTCCAACATAAGAAATGCCATGAAGTGGTTTAACCAGGAAATGGGCACCATGAAAAATTTGCTGGGAGAAATTCTCAAGGTGGTTGGAGCTCAATTTTCTCCTCCTCCACCTCCTGCAGCCCAGGTTCCGGAGTCAGGGCCTTCAGGGCCATCAGTTCAAGAGGCAGGGCCAACAGGGCCAGAAGCAGCAGCAGCACCAGCAGAGGCAGCAGTAAATGTGCAAAGGCCATCTGGGCCAGCTGAGCAGGTTGAAGAGTCTCCAGGGCAAGCTGAGCAAGTGTCAGGGCCAACAGGGCCATTGGAGAGTGAACCTGTGCAGACAGAGGCTGAAGAAGAGTCCTTGGCACCCAAGCCCCCAGCTCCCTCTTCTCCCTCTCACACACCTATTCCTCCAACTCCACCCTCAGCTCCTACAGCTCCTCCTGCTCCACAAACATTCAAGAAGCCTCAATCCAGACCAATTTCCTCTCCCTCCATTTCCTCCTCATTCCACCTCATCTCCTGCCTCCTCTACTACAATTCCTTCTCCTTCTCCTATCCTTGAGGCCCCTCCAGCATCCTCAGCTGGAGCCTCCTCCTCCTCCTCTGGTCCCTCCCTTGGACCAGTTGATGACCTCCCAACTACTTCACATTCTTTTCTTCATCCTGCTCCACCCTCTTTCATCACTATCATACCTGAAAGAGCCCAACTTAACTCTCCCTTTATGGAAAAGATAAAGGATGAGTTTGAGGAAGGGATCCTCAGGTCTGTGTTGAAGGTTGGAGAACATGTCCATAGGGCATACTCTTCCAGTCCTGCCCCCAAGAAGAGGAAACTTACTTCTACTTCCTCCATTTCCTCTGAACCTAAATACCCACCTTTGTGGTTTTCTCTCACAGTGGACAACAAACATAAACCACTGTACAGAGAATATCTCTCAAAGGTTGTTCTTGCAACTGTCATTAACCTTCCCTTTCTTAATCTCACAGATCATTTGCACACCATTCTACCCTACACTTCTCTTTTGAAATCAGAAAAATCCAGAATTTTCTCTCTTGCCCACTCCAAATCAGAAGACCAATGGGGCAAAGGTCACAAGGATCTCTTCAAGAAATTTATTCTTGCCAAATCTACTAGATTCCCTCCAAGGGACCACTCCTCGACCTTATCAGAATGGTTCAGGTTGTATCATAGAGAACTTTGGGCACCCTTCATTCAAAAGGAAATCAAAATGATTAGACATTTCATGCTATTCAACAATTACAGATATGTCCATAGACTTCCAGAGGTTCAGCTTAGCCAATTCAGAAAGGTCATTTCAGCTCTAACTACGGATATCTCACATACTTCAGATGTTTAGGTAGATTTTGCTACCCTCCAAGTGCCTGAAGAGATTGCCCTTCCACAAATCCATTTTCTAGTTATGGAATCCTCTGTAGGATCCATCATCTTTGAGTTTTGCCAGAGTAATGGGCAGAATTAAAGTACAGAAAGGCTGCTGGTTGCTTTTCCTAGATTCCTATTTAGGGAATATCACCAGGGGCATGTAAGTGCTGAAGTTCTAGCCCCATTCTGTCTGAATGTGAAAGGCTGACATCCTCAGAATGGTCCAAGTTCTACCCTTTGTCAGCTCAGCAGTTGTTTGCACTCAATGAAGCTCAGGCCAGGGAAGGCAAACCAGCTATCTCTCCAGCTACTTTCTTGGATATGAATTCTATACATCTTGTTAATGACCCTTTCAAAGTCTGGGAGGAAAGGTACAAAGTATATGTAGCTCTTCATAAAGCTCTCAGAGATAATCACAATCACTATCCTGTGTCCATGGATCAGTTTCTTACCTGTGCCAGCTTTGGGACTCGTCATTTCCTAAAGATGACTATGGATAAGGAGACTTATGCTGATCTTCTCTACAAACACCTAGATCTTCATCTCAAAAGGATGGCTTCCTCCATGGGACCAACCTACTCTTTGTCTTTTGGAGTCTTTAAAACTCATTTTGAAGAGCAGGAAGCAGTGGCATGGGAAACCATCTCCCATTTTGCCTCTCTTTTGTCTCCTGCCTTCTATATACCTGTACCACCGCAAAGTTAATGAAATCTCCTTCTTTGTGTACTCCTATTTTCTTTCTCTCTTCTTTCTTTGTCTCAGATTGTCTTTTTGCTCAATGACAAAAAGGGGGAGAAAATTAGCATGTCTGAAATACATTCCAATAATTTTTTAAGGAAGAAAATTAGCATGTCTGAAATACATTTCAATAATTTTTTAAGGAAGAAAATTAGCATGTCTGAAATACATTCCAATAATTTTTAAGATTAGCATGTCTGAAATATTCCAATAATTTTTAAGGGGGAGAAAATTAGCATGTCTGAAATACATTCAATAATTTTTTAAGGAAGAAAATTAGCATGTCATATCTTCAGACTGATTTCAGATATTTTTTATCCATGCTTATGTTCAGTTTTGTCATCACCAAAAAGGGGGTGATTGATGATCAGTCTGTCCCCATGTAATTTTAATTAATTACATATGTATTTTGGTGATTAACAAAACTAAACTAGATTTTATCAATAATATCTAATGAATATTTCATAAGTCTTAAGTACAGAAAAATACCAAGGTCAAACAAGCCAATAAAGGTATGCATTACTTCTCTGAAGCTTTAATCTTTCAACATGATATTTCTCTAAGTCCATATCGATTTCTGTTGAAGATCATAACGATTTCCTTATAAGACTGAAAAAGTCTTGTTGTTTTAAACAAGTCGATGTTGTAACGATTCTATAAGTCATCGCAACGATTTCCTTAGAAAGCGTAACGGCTTGCCTGTCATAACGATTCTATAAGTCATCGCAACGATTTCTTTATAAAGCGTAACAGCTTGCCTGTCATAACGATTCTATAAGTTATCGCAATGATTTCTTTAGAAAGCGTAACGACTTGCCTGTCATAACGATTCTATAAGTTATTGCAACGATTTCTTTAGAGCTCGTAATGACTTGCCTGTCGCAACGATTCTATAAGTCACCGTAACGATTTCTTTAGAGCTCGTAACGATTTGTCTGTCACAACAATTCTATAAGTCACCGTAACGATTTCTTTAGAGCTCGTAACGACTTGCCTGTCGCAACAATTCTATAAGTCACCGTAACGATTTCTTTAGAGCTCGTAACGACTTGCCTATCGCAACGATTCTATAAGTCACCGTAACGATTTCTTTAGAGCTCGCAACAACTTGCTCGCCGTAACGATTTCGTAAGTTACCATAACGATTTCTTTAGAACACAATGACTTGCTTTCCATAATGATTTGATAAGTGTTTCACAACGATTTCTTCAGTGAACACAACGATTTGCTTTGTATAACGATTTGATAAGTGTTTCACAACGATTTCTTCATTAAACACAACGATTTGCTATGTCTCATAACGACTTGGTCAATCTGACTTATTCATAACGATTTCATAAGTCATATAGCCATCGATTTCATATCTTGTTATCTTATTCATCTTAAAAGCGTTGACTAGTGAAAGTCCACGTAGATATCTCTCTGACGCTTTGCATTTATGAGATCTGAATGTATCTCTGCATGCATGCAGACGATATCATCCATTATCGTGCTTACTCTGATTACGTCTTATAAACTTAGCTATTTGGCATTACTATTTTCATGTCTATTGCTACTAATGTTGACTGACATCAGAGACAGCTTAGTTGTCTGCTATTGGAGATTAACATTTGTGCACACCTCTGATCCAGCTCCACGTTACAACGTTAAACAAAATAGAAGCCAAAGGATATCTCTGAAGATCTCATCTCTTTGCGTGCTCAAGTGATCAAAAGACTGTTGACTAGAAGCTTCCAAGACTCCAGGTGTCATTCAGTCTAACGGCTACTCAAGAGAGAGAGACAACGGACACTTCAATGTCTACATTTCAAATTGAAGATATAAATACAAGTCAGAAGAATAGAATAAATATACACCTGAAAAAAGGCTAGATAGATACAATAATAGATCAACTTCGTTCAAGCTTTCAAGTCTTCCAAAAAGAAAAAGGATCTCTAGAGCCAAGAATTTCATTCCTTTTTGCTGTAGCTCTTTGCTCTCCACTTTTTAGTGAAAAATCTTGAGAGAGCTTGTGTAGTTCTGAGAGTGCGTTTAGCTTTGATTTCTTCCTCTCAGTTCTAGTTGCTTCAGATCCTTTCTTATCAAAAGCTTGATCTAGGGGCTTGAATTTCATTCAATTCTCTTTGAGGAGTTTTCCCTTCGGTTGTGAAGGAAGACCTGGTGGTATCCAGGGTGTAGTTCCCTTCGGTTGTGAAGGAAGACCTGTGGCATCCAGGGTGTTGTTTCCCTTCAGTTGTGAAGGAAGACCTGGTGGGGTATCCAGGGTGTTGTTGTTCCCTTCAGGTGTGAAGGAAGACCAACTGAGCTGGGTGCTGTTGCATCCTTAGGGGACTGTACCCTAGTTAGTAAATCCTGAGTTGTTGCTCAGGGACTGGACGTAGGACTCCTAAGGAGAGGAGGTCCGAACCAGGATAAACCCTGTGTTGTGTGATTGTCTTCTTTGTGTGTTTGATATTTAAACTAACAGTCACTAACCTCCTTCGAAGAACGTTTGTGTGAATATTTTTAGTTACAGGTATCTTCTAGATTATTTTTAAAAAGACCCATTCACCCCCCTTCTGGGCTCGCCAACTGGGCAACAACTTCTTTTGGTTCTGAGTTTTTGAAATTTTTGTTGCTTTGCTTGATGTTTGCTTGATTTCAGTGTTCTCAAGACTAGGACCTTTAACAAATTTGATCAATGGTGCTTTATCCCTTTTCTCACCAGATTTGTCTTTCTTTGGTTTTGTTTATTGAATCCTAGTCCATGAGAAATTGATTTCATTTTAGCTCCCAGCAAGGCCTCCAAATTGTCTTTCCCTTTTGTGAAGGTTTCAATAACTTCATCTTTTCTTTTAGCTGGTTTTACAAGGTTTTGATTTTCAACCTTTTGTTGTTTATCTTTGTTTTCCATTTCCAGCTTTTCAGACAGTTCTTTAAATTCATGGGTGGCCTTTTGAGAGGCAAGCTTAAGCTCATCAATTAAGTTCAGGGATTTTCCTTTTCTTCATTAAGTTCAGCTACCTCATTTTCTAATTCACAAATTCTTTTGTTTGAGGGATAATTATTCATGATGTTTCCCATTTTCTTTTGAGATGCTTGTTTTCTTTCCTTATTTCAGATTATTTTTCAACAAGCTCAGCATATGCATCTTGCCAATCCTCAATTGAATAGTCTTCGAAGGATGTACTTACATTTCCATCTGAACTATTCGCCATGAAGCTGATTCCTCACTTTCAAAACTTGAGGATTTTTCTTCTTCTTCCTTCTCACTTGAGTCTTCATTAGACCAAGTGGCTACCATGGCCTTTGCTTCTTGAACTTGTGAATCTTTTTGAGTTTTTCTTCTTGTTTTCAGGACATTCTCCCTTCATATGTCCTGGCTTGTTGCACCTGTAACAAATGACAGTTTCATCAGATTTCTGATTCCTATTAGAATTGGCATTAGAAAAGGAAGTGTTTCTTTTTCCTGATGGGAATTTTTTTTTCCCAGAAAATTTTCCTTTCCTGTATTTTAAGAATTTTCTGAATTGCCTAGTCATGAGGGCAAGCTCATCCTCATTGGACTCAGACTCATCAGAACTTGTTTTCTCCTGTTTTTTGTCTTTGTTACTAGAAGAGGCCTTTAATGCTACTAGCTTGGTCTTAATTATGTGATCTTCATTTCTTTTTAGATTAATTTCATAAGTCATCAAGGATCCTATCAATTTATCTAAAGAGATTTTGGACAAATCTTTAGAATCTTCAATGACTGTGGCCTTTGTGTGCCAAATTGAAGAGAGAGAGCGTAGAATTTTCCTTACCAAGTCAGCATTTGTATAATCCTTACTTAAGGCCTTCAGTCCATTGACAATGATCGGAAACCTGGCAAACATTTCAGAAATTGTCTCATTAGGTTTCATCATAAACAATTCATACTCAGAGAAGAATGTTAGCTTGATTTCTTTCACTTGGGATGTTCCCTCATAGAGTAACTCAAGTTTATCCCACATCTCTTTGGCAGATTTGCACATTGAGATTCTTGAGTACTCCTTAGGGTGGACAGCACATTGGATCATATTCATGGCACTATAATTCAAAGTGGCCCTCCTAATCTGTTCCCTAGTCCAGGTCTCTTCCTCCCCCTGATTCTCATAGGGACCTACTTTGACTACCTTGCATATCTCATAGTTTTGGGCTCTTAGGAAGACCTGCATTCTATTCTTCCATAAGTGTAGTCAGTCCCATTGAAAAAGGGTGGCCTATTAATAGAGTGACCCTCAGCCATGAACCCTCTTGAATCCATTGAAGCAATTTAAATGGTGCAAAGAAGAAATACTTAGCAAACAAACAAGCAAACAATCAAGACACACAGAACAATCAGAAAGCACTCAGATCAAGTGTAAACCCGCTTTGATACCAATTGTAGGATCGAGAAATGATGTGGACAAGATCTAGAAGGGGGGATTGAATAGATCTGGGCCAACTATTGCGGAAGCTTAGCCAATTTTGTAAAACTCTTTGAATCAGAGACAATTGAAAACGAATTTCACAGATCTGAAGAGAAATTAAGTGAGTTGTGCAAAAGGAGTGTGTGAACAAGTTAATTAGATGTGAATTCGAAAGATCCTATGCATGCATCTAACGCAAGGTAAATTCAAACCACAATCAGACAACTGCACAGAGATTTTTAGGTGGTTCAGAAATCACACCATGTGATTCCTACATCCACCCCTCACACAATGAGGATCCACTAAACAACCGGATACACCACACACACAGGAGCCTGACAACTCCAACACAGAGTTTTACAACTCACACAACCTCTAGAGCAAGACTACTCTAGAACCTGAGCACAATTGCTCAACCACAACTGAGTACGATGACTCAACACTGAGCACACAGGCTCACAACCACTTGCTAGATCACAAACACAAAGATTCAGATCTTCTAGCAATGATCTGATCTAAGGAGGTTCATTCAAGAAGATTAATGCAACAGTTCATGCACAATCTCTAGAATGACCAAGAAGAAACAAGGGGAAATGAGGAATGGGGTGAAAAGTCCTTGTTCTTCACGAAAACTCCCTTGTAGAGGCTGTGTAACGCCCCTCTTAGACCCAGTACAGTTACACCAACTCACATTGGGTCTAGCAGAGGTATTACAGTGGAACGAATCCAACAATTTCCAATACAGGTTGAAATATACACAAATAATTATTCAATTCTAATGATAATTAACAGAACTTGGAATTAAACACTTGCAATCAGCATTTATTCAAAAGCAAATCTAATGCATAAAAGATAACAATAGTCCAAGGTTTATTACAATCCAATGATCAGTTGCATAAAGGAAATTACATAAGATCCTCACATACAAGTGCCACTCTAAAACTCTCTAAGACAAGCTAAGTCTCCACGTCCTCACGCTCTGAGTCAGTTTGCACTAACTCCACCGTATCCTCTGGCTCTCCTGAAATGTTAGGCAAGTATGAGTCCACAAGACCCAGCAAATCACATGGTAGACAGTTCAAGATATTAACATTATATTAATTTTAAAACATGGTAGTACATTATCATTCCATTCATTGATATCATATACTTTTCTTACTATAGTTCTAAGTCCATTGGCAATCATTCATTTCATGGTGATTTTAACAATAAAAATGTTTCACATGTAGCATGGAATTATATCATGAAACTATTCGATGTTATGTGACTTACAACAATTATCATGTATCAATTTCTCACTATACATGCATTATTCTTTTACATAACAATTTTCATGTAGTAATACTAAAACATTGACATGTAACAAGAAATCCTTGAACAAGTTCACATGTAGGAATGTAAGCATATAACATGTAGTATGTAGCATGTAGAACAGGTAGACATGTAACTTGTAGCATGTAACATGTAGCATGTAGAAATGTAACTTGTAGCATGTAGTCATTTTCATATAGTTGCCAAGACATAGCCCACACTAAATTAGAGATCAGTAGTCATTTAACATTCACTTATCACCTAGGCAATGCGGTGATGAAGTCATAGTATTTGCGCAAAACCGGAGAAAGTCCTTCCCACCTTGACCAGTAGAACAAGTCTACCTCCAGGATTTCAATCCGTTGCCCACGGATTCATTTCTTTACATGTAGGTGAACCATTACCATAGGGGCATCTACGGTGTAGCTCCTTGTAGGAATCTCTAAGATAGCAATGTCTTATTGGCATCATTGTTATAATGCATACACTAACGTATATAATAGATAGTGACATTTCATTTCATACTATTTAACAGTGTCAATGCAATATTTCAAAGTACAACACTTTCAGTTCTGAAATCATATTTACTGTACAACAGATTTCTATCATGATACTAATATTCATTCTTGCATTTTCATGCATTTTTATTCAATTCTATGTGTAATATATTGTTCAGAAATTCATAAAAAAACGTACACATGTCTGAAAATTCTGAAATTTTGACAAAAATTCGAAATCAGTAGTTACAATACACATGCCAAATTTCATAATTTTCTGATTTCTGAAACTAGTTTTCATGAAATTAACCCTATTAAATCAACTAACTAACACGGTTTAATATTGAGAAAAACTCACCATTTTCACATGGAACAGGGATTACTGACATATCATATCTATTACAGTAATTTAGACATCAATCAACATGCTTTCTTTTACATCATTGTACTTATCTTATACAATTTAAACCTTGATCATTGTCATGTAATTATGCATGTTCATCAATTCATATATATATGTATAAATATATAGAACCTGCACATTAAAGCAATAGCTAGTCCATAACAATAACATACTCTAATGTTACATGGCTGAAACGCATACATGCATAAATTACACATTTAAAACTAATTCACTCAGATTTCTGAAATATATGATTCTATTAAACTTGACGTTAATTAGTATGACGTTTACTATAGTCGACGTCCACATACGTTGTCGTTAAGTAATTATAGACGGCGGCACATAGCGCCGTTAACACAAACAGACGGCGGCACATAGCGCCGTTTACATATAGTAAGGACAGAAAATACATATATATTTCGGATGAACTAAACAGCAGTCGATATTGCCGTTTACATATTATAGGCGGCAATACCCTGGACGTCTAGTTCTAAGACACATAAAACACAGAAACCTGCATGCAATAACGACGTTTCTAACCCTTCCCGTAGGTTGTTTACATGCTTTAAAAATACAGAAAAATGTTAAATACGTAGTATAACATATCCTAAACTAATCCCCCATGCAACTTGCCTCAATCCCTCCTAATGGAGTGTCGAATCCGAGCTCGAAGAAGCCCGTCTCGCCAGGGAGACAGTTCTTTCCTCCGTCTTCAAGCACTCCGAGACCTCCTCCGATGAAGTTCCTCCGACTGGATGAGCCTTTGGGCACGAAGTCCTATGTATCTCCTCGGTGTAGAAACCCTCAAACCGCACGAACAGCACCAGATCGCTCTGCAAATCCCTTCCTCGGCCTCTTTCTCTTCTCCAGACCAAAGCAAAAACCCCCTTTTTTTCCTGCGAGATCTGGTCTTATGAAGACCTCTCAAGCAATGACCAAGCCTAATCCTAACCCTCGGATCTAAACGCATCGGATCAGCTCATTAAAACCTTCCCGAAACGGCCGATCTCCTTAATCCGGAAAGAAAGCTCAAAAATAGGCAAGTCAGTTTAACGTCAACATAGGTTGTCGTCTACCCCAAATATAAACGTCCATCGTTGATGTCGTTTATAGTCTTGCCCATAATTAAATAATTCAGAAAATATTAAACGTCAATACCTATCGTCGTTAACATCCCATAAACGGCATGCGATGTTGCCGCTTACAAGCTTTAACGTCAAATGATCTTGACGCCTAGTTCTACACAGAACATCATTCAATTTATGCGGAAATAAACACACAATGAACAGAATACATTCAAGGAAATTCTAGGGTACTACAGGCTGAATTAAGAAGAGGCTCGATCACTTGAAGTCCCAGGCCGATGCTCTGCAACTTGGTCTTTGGGATCTACCTTGAATTCTTCACAATGGTCTGCTTCTACTCGATCTGCATCCTTGGAAGTTGATCACATGGATTCATCTTAGATCAATCTTCACTTCTTGTGCTTAGAGATGTGGAAATTGGGTTGAAGAAGCACAAGAGGAGCAAGAACAGGGAGGAGAGCTCTTACTGCCGCCAAAAGGATTTCTGGAAGGCTCTTGGAGGCTCTCTCTTGGTTGGATGGCCAATTAGGAGGGTATTTATACCTAAAATGTCCAAACGTGCCCTTGGGGGTCATGGGCACATGATCCAAGGCCGATCAACCCATTCCCTAGGGTGCCACATGTCCAGGAGAGACTTTAAGTTACAAGTTTCCGGAGTGTGTCGACCTGACTTGATCTAGTGTCGACACACTATCCCAGACTGGCAGACTAGCTTTCCTGGGAGAGGTCTCTAGTGTCGACACCACTTCATCTCATGTCGACACACTGGAGAGTGCTGCAAAACAGGCCTTCTGGGAGAGGTCTCTAGTGTCGACACCATCTGGCTTAGTGTCGACACACTATCCAGGCCTGTTGAGAGGGCTCACTGGAAACTGGGTCTAGTGTCGACCTGACTTGATCTTGTGTCGACACTACTGTACCATTTCTTCATCTTTTGGCTTAGGGCTTGGAGCATTGTGTTGACACCAGTATGGGGTGTGTCGACACTACCCTCCATTGATTTATCATGAATATAAATGATAAATATGTTTGGAAACATACTTTTTAAATGTGTTCATAACATGTGTGGTGCATCTAACATGTTCCAATTATTTTGCATTAAAATCACACCTTGTCATCATCAAAATATGAGGGGAAATGAATTGTCTTCACACTCAACCCAACAAGTAGGGGATGAGCAAACTAGCCCAGTAGGATTTATATCTCAATGTGCGAGCAATGATATAAGTGATTAGCAATTTATAACTAGGTAAGCACGATGGTTGTCATGATATGCATGTACGAATAAAACTCATTAAAACACGATACATGAAACAAGTTAGATAGAGTGATCACGATAGAACAAGATGACAAGATAGAACTAGCAATAGACCACTTTGTACAAGCACGCAAGATTTCACTTGATGCCAATAGCTGTCAAGAACGCAAGATATTACTAATTACATTAAATGCAGGATGGCCATATCACGCAAGCAAGCAAGAATGCACGAGTACGATCATGTAACACTAATTAGGCACGTAGACACTAATGTACACAAGAAAACATCCATCAAGAATGTGCACTAGGACACGTTTATGTGGTTATTGTATCTATCATTCAACACGCACGCCGACTCCAGCGCAGATGCAACGCCATAATCATTATACCCCATGGTTAACAGTATATTTATGACTCTCCATCATTGGGGCTAGACTGGAGCCCTTGGACACTCGCCGTGCCCGGTCAGCATCTCACTTAAATTTTAAATGTAGATACCCACAGTCATTAATAATTGCCAATGAGAGTTTCAACAAGTAAGCATGTGTAATGTCATGTGCATGATGATGATGAGAACAAGTAATAAGTAAATTGAAAATGATTTCATGAGAACAATTGTCAAGAGATAATTTTGGCAGCATAACGATACGATTTATACTTTAGTTCAATCTTTACATTAATGGCTTTAGTCTAGATTGTAAATCACATCAGGAGAACAAGAAGAGAAAGGAAGTGCACGCTATCTCCAGGGAACTTCAATGGTACAACCAACTCGTTGGCCATGTGGGAATCCATGGTCAGAGGAGATTTTCGGAGGCCTTGGAGAATAGGTCACTAGTCTACCGATTCGGAATGACCGGGTAGAGAGCTTCCAAATTCCCAAGAAGGGGTGCCTAGACGTGTAAGTGTGTAGTGATGTACGCGTGTCTCAATTCACAACATTGGTTTTAAACTGGCAGAAAGCACTTAAGAACAATGTATTTAACTACACATAGGTTTGCAAGATTTTAAGATAACTATGATCATTTAAAACATGGTAGAACAATAGGAGGATTAAATCACAAGTTGTGTGAATGATCACGTCATTAGAAAGCAATTAGAACAGTATTCGTGTAATTAAAGTTTTTTAAATGGGTTAGACACTTTTAAGACATTAACAGATATCACGTAAGGATCAGACCCAAGATATGAGAATTGCACACTAAATATCATGTTAAACAGACCTCGGGTATGCCTTAAAATAGGCGTCCAACACAGAGGACCCATTTAAAAATGCAGTGCACAACAAAAAGCAGGTGATACTGTAAAGATACTAAATCACGTCCACACTGGTGGCCGCTTTCAGGACTGAATCACGTCGGGGGTCATGGACGCGTCTATAGAAAACCATAAAAAAAAATGTGGTTGGGAAAACCCTCTGAAACGCGTCCAGGAAGGACGCTGCGGTTCAGAGTGGCCCGGACTCCCAGGCGACGTGCAGACCCACGCGGGGCATGGACTGGTCAAGGCCTAAATCACGTCCAGGTTCATGGACACTTTTCAGGGGTCCCTTGAATCGCATCCATCTGTCTGGACGCGGTTCAGAGTTCAGCCCCAAAACGCAGAAAACACTTCTCTCAGGGGGGTTTGATCATGCAATGCTTATATCTCCTAAACTACGGCTTTTCGGACAATGTCTCAACATGAAAGTTGTTGGGAACATGGAATAGGTGTGAACTATAATTTTTAAATAATTTTAAACGGTCTGGAGATGTGTAATAAATCAACTAGAACAGGAAAAGTCTCAGACATGCGCGACTTTGGCATAACACCTATAATTCAAAATCTACTAATTGGAATTCAATGAAACCAGTGGGAAACGAAAGGTAACTTGATGCTCTACACATTAGTATAGGATATGTTAAGGTTTGGCCCAAGAAAACCTACCTTCTGGGTTGATGAAGTCTCGTTCTTCTAGAAATCTGCATTCAGACCACTTAGAGGAGAACGCTTACTGCACCCGATCTACTGATTGAAAAATAGTTAAACCAGTGGGGTTAGGAACTTGACCCAACCCTCTTTCTAGGGTTATAATCCTTGCAAGGTTTGGTTAGGGTTTGACCTACCTTTGGTAGACTTCAAGATGACTATCTATGCAGGTCGCAGTAGACGCAACGGGGAAGAAGAACGGCTTGGTGTGGGCGATCTCCTGCTCCCCAGCCGCCAAGAACTCCTCCACATGACCCCAACAAGATTTAAACTCGTCCCCAAGGGTTTGGTGGAGAGTATTTAAGCAACCATGGTGTTTAGGAGTCCTATTGTGACAATGAAACTAGGGTTGCGGTTTTGGCTTATTGGTTTCCTATTTTGAGGATTTCTTCCCCCATTTGAGTGTGTGAGGCTTTAGAAAACCTCCCCCCATAGTTAAGCACGAATTTGGGTTGCCAAGATTGCAAGATCTCTTCCCAATTCAACTCTAATTACCTCTTCCTAATTTCAGCTTATTTAAAGTTGCGAATTTCTATGTATTTTCTTGCTTCATTTGATTTTCAGGCCAAATGATGTCCATTGGCCCAATTATGATATTGGGTCATTAATATATAATGTTAGAAGTCTCCCTAACATTTTTATTTAATTTATGGTTGTGTCGTATTTCCGTGTTAACAGTTTTCCAACTTGTTTCCTAATTTAGATAATCGGTCACAATAACTCTTAACCTAGCCCAAATAATCTTTATTGACCCAAATTTCTTAATGGGTCATTAGAGGATATTATTTGAAGTCCGTATATGATTTTTATTTAATTTTCTGACTCATCCAAGTACGTGTGATAATGATTTTTCGACTTATTCATGAATTACGATAATAAGTCGCGAAACACTTTAAACTTGGATAATCCAATTTTTCTTGGAACAAATTTCTTTGTGAAACGTTTAGTAATAATGTTTGAGGTTGATTTATAATTTTTACGGAATTTTCTGATGTGTTTTAGCACATACGTTAATGATACGTATGTTTAATACTTGGTATATGGAAATTATTTATTTCCATTTATTTTGGGGTGCTACGCCCTCCCCCACTTAAGAGAATTTGGTCCCCAAATTCATGTATAGAAATTTACCGTACAAGTGAGGTGTACTTACTTGTGAATAGCTTCGGGTATCTTTTGCGCATTGCTTCCTCGGTTTCCCACGTGTCGTCTTCATCCATGCGTTGATTCCATCTAACCCTTACCAGTGGGATGACCTTGTTCCTTAGTTGGCGCAGTTCCCGGTCCATGATCTTAACTGGCTTCTCTTGATATGTTCCGTCTTTGTTGAATTCCAAGAGTTCATATTCTATGAGATGCCACGGAACTCGTACATACTTTTTCTACATGGATATGTGGAACACATTGTGTATTCCATCCATTTGTGGTGGTAAAGCGAGACGATATGCCACCTCGCCGACTCTTTCAAGGATTTCGAAAGGCCCAACAAACCTTGGTGACAACTTGCCTTTAATGCCAAAGCGCCTGATCCCACGGCCTGGAGACACTTTCAAGAACACATGTTCACCAACCTGAAACTCCAGGTCTCTTCTTCTATTATCTGCATATGCATTTTGTCTTTGCTGCGCCACTGCCAGTCTTTCTTTAATAAGCTTTACCTTCTCTGTGGTTTCCCTTATCATCTCTGGTCCTAGCATTTGTTTTTCGCCAACTTCGTACCAGCATGTTGGAGATCGACAACTCCTGCCATAAAGTGCTTCAAATGGTGCCATTTGAATGCTAGCTTGATAGCTATTATTGTAGGCGAACTCCACAAGAGGTAAGTGTTCATGCCAGCTACCTCCAAAATCTAGGACACAGGCTCTAAGCATATCTTCAATCACCTGGTTGGTTCTCTCCGTCTGACCATCAGTCTGAGGATGGAAAGTCGTGCTAAAGTTTAGTTTAGATCCCAAGGAATAGTGCAGTTCTTTACAAAAGTGGGATGTAAACCTAGGGTCTCTATTAGACACGATAGACATCGGTACTCCATGTAATCTGACTATTTCCTTCACATATAATGCAACCAGAACATCTACTGACCACTTATTCTTCACTGGCAAGAAGTGAGCCGACTTAGTTAAGCAGTCGACTATAACCCAGATACTATCGAATCCTCCTTTAGATTTGGGTAGTCCAAAAATAAAGTCCATCCCTATACCTTCCCATTTCCATGCCGGGATTTCTAGGGGTTTGAGTTTTCCTGCGGGTCGCAAGTGTTCCACCTTTGACCTTTTGACATGTTAAGCATCGGGCGACATATTCCGCCACCTCTCTCTTCATATTAGGCCACCAAAAACTTCTTTTCAAATCTTGATACATTTTGGCAGTTCCAAGATGAATGGTATACCTGGTCTTGTGAGCCTCATCCATAATCATTTTCTTTGTCTCCGCATGGTCGGGTACACAGACTCGATCCCAGAGCAATAGTCTTCCATCTTCAGTTAAAGAGAAATCCGGCCTCTGGTCTAGATTAGCCTTAATCTCCACAAGTACAGGTCATTGTCTTGGAGTGTTATGATGTCCTCCAATAGTGTAGGTTGTGCTCTAACACTAGCAACAAGGCATCCCTTCTCTTTGAGGTCATCATCAATATTTAATTTGACAAAGTCTTCTAATAACTTCCATTCACCCACCATTAGACTTGACAATGTGATCATTGGCTTTCTACTTAGAGCATCTGCCACAACATTTGCTTTTCCTGGATGATATTGGATCGTGAAGTCGAAGTCTTTGAGATACTCCAACCACCTCTGCTGTCTCATATTCAAGTCCTGCTGAGAAAACAGATACTTCAAGCTTTTATGGTCAGTAAACATAATGAATTTCTCACCATATAGATAATGACGCCATATCTTCAAGGCGAAGACTACAGCAGCTAGCTCCAGATCATGTATAGGATAATTGTCCTCGTGCTTCTTCAGTTGTCTAGACGCGTAGCATATAACTTTCCCATTTTGCATCAGCACACAGCCTAGGCCGATCCCGGATGCATCGGTGTATACTTCAAAACTACCCCCAGCAACTGGCAGTGTCAGTACGGGTGCTAAGGTAAGGTGCTCTTTCAATGCCTTGAAACTTTCTTCACATTCATCAGTCCATGCAAATGGACTCTCCATCCTGGTAAGCCTGGTCAATGGTACAACTATCTTTGAGAAATCTTTAATGAGGTGACAATAATAACTGGCTAAACCCAGAAAGCTTCTAATCGCCGACACAGTTGTCAACCTCGCCCAGTTCTTTACCACCTCCACCTTAGATGGATCTATAGAGATTCCCTCCTTGGATATGATGTGGCCAAGGAAAGACACTTCTTCCATCTAGAATTCACACTTACTAAGTTTTGCATAGAGTTGATTGTCCCTAAGCACTTGCAGAGCAACCTTCAAGTGTTCCTCATGTTCTTCTTTGGACTTGGAGTAAATAAGGATGTCATCAATGAACACCACTACAAACTGATCCAGTATGGCCTATAAATATTGTTCATAAGTTGCATGAAAGCTGCTGGAGCATTTGTTAACCCAAACGGCATGACTACGAACTCATAGTGACCATATCTACTCCGGAATGCAGATTTATGTATATCCTCTTTCTTTATTCTCAGTTGATGGTAGCCTGATCTTAGATCTATCTTGGAGAAATATTGTGCACCAGGAGATCTGGTCAAACAGCTCATCGATGCGGGCAGTGGATACTTATTCTTTATTGTCAACTGATTTAACTGACGGTAATCAATGCATAGCCTCATTGTCCCGTCCTTCTTCCTGACAAATAGCACTGGCGCTCCCCACGGGGATGTGCTAGGCCTGATAAAACCCTGATCTAGCAATTCTTAGATTTGTCTCTTCAACTCCTACAATTCAACAGGGGACATGCGATACGGGGCTTTTGAAACAGGGGCTGCCCCAGGGAGTAACTCAATGGTGAAGTTTACCTCCCGCTCAGGTGGTATACCAGGTAATTCCTCTGAAAATACATCGGGATATAGTCTTTGGCTATTAGAATGTCCTCTAGGGTTGGTTTCTTCTTTTCAGTTTCCAAGACTGAAACTAGGAAAGCATCACAATCCTGGTTGATCAGCTTAGAAGCCTTTAAGGAGGATATCAAGATAGGGTGTTTGTGATAACGGGTGCCAAGTAGTGATAGAGTTGGAATCTTTTGTCTTTTGAAAGTGACCCTCCTATGGCGATAGTTTACATCGGTATCATATTCAATTAGCCAATCGACACCCAAAATGGCATCATAACCCTTCATGTCTAAACAGATAAGGTCGGCAGGGAGATTGTGTCCTCCAATTATAGTTTCACATTTTGGCAAGTAGTGAGTGAGTTCAGATTCTGAGCCTAGTGGAGAGGCTACAGTGATCTTGGATTTCTAGGGTATAGGTTTGACAGGTAGAGTTGCAGCAAATGTGGTGGAAATAAATGAATATGCAGCTCCAGTATCAATAAGCACAAATGCAGGTTGAGAGTGTATGGAAATGGTACCTTCCACCATACCCCTTTCCTCAGGTAGGTCAGCTTCTATGACAGCATTAAGGCACCCCTGATGCCGTGGTACATTCTGAGCTCTTCCTAGCTGATCCTTCAGCATAGGACAGTCAGGAATACGGTGGTCATGACCCCCGCATTTCAAGAACGCCCCGAGCTTCTTCTAGCACTCTTCAGCTCGGTGCCCTAGTTTATCACAGAATTTGTAGTTTTTAGCCAACTGCCTACCTTCCACTTTGACTCTCTTGTCTCCAACAACATCCCTTCCAGCATTTGGCCTCTTGTTGTTGTTGTTAACGTTGTTGTTACGAAAAGTTGGAGCAATATTAGGTGCTCCCTTCTTGACGAAGACCGGCTTCGAGTTGTCCTTGCCCCTCATGCCCTCTACTTTGGCCATCCAGGAATCCAGCCCACTCCAGTTCGCCAACATTAGGCAGGTGGGCCGATGTGGCCTTCCACCATGCTCGGGCATCCTTAGTGAATTGGAAAGTGGCCAGTACCACCTTCTCCCTGTTAGTGCATTGCATCACTTGGAAGATCCTTTCTATCTTCTCCTACCAATTTTCTACCTCGTCTGGGTCAGGGGGTCCAAAGAAACGAGGGGGGTTCAAACTCCTAAAGTTGTGGTGTAAATCACCCGCTCCATTCCTAGCAGCAGCAGCAACCTGATTTCCAGCCTGAACCACATTTTGTAAAGCTTGAGTCAATCCAGCCACAGTTTCTTGCATAGCTTGCCACTGGTTGCGAGCCATTACCGTTGAGTGTAAGAGTTATGAGGGTTCCTGAGAAAAGGATGGAAACCAATTAACGTCTCTAGATACATTATCAGAGTCAATGGGTAGGAGTGTTTTGTTCTTTCTATCATATTCCCAGTCTCTACCCCTTCTCACCAGGTACTATATTTAATTTCCGTGACCTAGGTTCCATAGGTATCTCCTAATCCTAAGACATATATCCTATTTGGTATTCCTAGGCTCTGATACCACTAAACTGTCATGTCCCGAGAATTACATAGTAGATATAAATTATTTAGAAATAATTCGAGTCGATATACTGAGACGTGAACAGTCGGCAAATAAGCCTCTAGCTAGCACACACTAAATGTAATACAACATACATCATCATAGGGCCCAAATATTGAACTCAACTAATATTGTATTCAAATCTCATATATGTCTCAAAAAACCTAATACAGGACTAAGACTCAATAAAAAGGGAAATTACATTTATTCCTCACTTCCTACTACACGTTCTAACACTCAAAATAAACTAACTACAAATAGACTCATAGTTGGAACACTCATCACTCGGACGCATTCCCATCCTCGACTTGCTCTTCCTCTTGAACTTCATAGTCACCTAGATTGGGTAAAAGTAGGGAATGAGCAAACTAGCCCAGTAGGATTTATATCTCAATGTGTGGGCAATGATATAAGTGATTAGTAATTTATAACTAGGTAAGCACGATGGTTTTCATGATATGCATGTATGAATAAAACTCATTAAAACACGATAAATGAAACAAGCTAGATAGAGTGATCACGATGGAACAAAATTTTTGAACAAGATGACAAGATAGAACTAGAAATAGACCACTTTGTATAAGCACGCAAGATTTCACTTGATGTCAATAGCTGTCAAGAATGCAAGATATCACTAATTGCATTAAATGCAGGATAGCCATATCACGCAAGCAAGCAAGAACGCACGAGCACGATCTTGTAACACTAATTAGGCACGTAGACACTAATGTACACCAAGAAAACATCCATCAAGAATGTACACTAGGACACGTGTATGTGGTTATTGTATCTATCATTCAACACGCACGCACGACTCCCAGCGCAGATGCAATGCCAGTAATCATTATACCCCATGGTTAACAATATATTTATGACTCTCCGTCATTGGGGCTAGACTGGAGCCCTTGGACACTCACCGTGCTCGGTCAGCATCTCACTTAAATTTTAAATGTAGATACCCACAGTCATTAATAATGGCCAATGAGAGTTTCAACAAGTAAGCATGTGTAATGTCATGTTCATGATGATGATGAGAACAAGTAATAAGTAAATTGAACACGATTTCATGAGAACAATGGTCAAGAGATAATTTTAGCAGCATAACGGTACGATTTATACTTTAGTTCAATCTTTACATTAATGGCTTTAGTCTAGATTGTAAATCACACTCACGAGAACAAGAAGGGAAAGGAAGTGCACACTATGTCAAGAGAACTTCAATGGTACAACTAACTCGTCGGCCATGTGGCAATCCATGGTCAGAGGAGATTTACGGAGGCCTTGGAGAATGGGTCACTAGTCTACCGATTCAGAATGACCGGTAGAGAGCTTCCAAATTCCCAAGAAAGGGCTGCCTAGACGTGTAAGTGTGTAGTGATGTACGCGTGTCTCAATTCACAAACCATAGGTTTTAAACTCGCGGAAAGCACTTAAGAACAATGCATTTAACTACACATAGGTTTGCAAGATTTTAAGATAACTATGATCATTTAAACATGGTAGAATAGTAGGAGAATTAAATCACAAGTTGCATGAATGATCATGTCATTAAGAAAGTAATTAGAATAGTATTCATGTAATTAAAGCTTTTTAAATGGGTTAGACACTTTTAAGCCATTAAACAGATATCACGTAATGATCAGACCCAAGTCATGAGAATTACACACTAAATATCATGTTAAACAGACCTCTGGTATGCCTTAAAATAGGCGTCCAACACAGAGGACACATTTAAAAATGCAATGCACAGCGAAAAGCAGGCGATACTATAAAGATACTAAATCACGTCCACACTGGTGGCCGCTTTCAAGACTAAATCACGTCGGGGGTCCTGGATGCGTCTACAGAAAACCATTAAAAAAAACGTGGGCGGGAAAACCCTCTGAAACACGTCCAGGAAGGACGTCGCGGTTCAGAGTGGCCCGGACTCCCAGGCGGCGCGCAGACCCACGCGGGGCGTGGACTGGTCAAGGCCTAAATTGTGTCCAGGTTTGTGGATGCTTTTCAGGGGACCCTTGAATCGCGTCCACCTGTCTGGACACAGTTCAGGGTTCAGCCCCAAAACGCAGAAAACACTTCTCTCAGGGGGGTTTGATCATGCAATGTTTATATCTCCTAAACTAGGGCTTTTCGGACAAAAGTCTCAATATGAAAGTTGTTGGGAACATGGAATAGGTGCGAACTATAATTTTTAAATAATTTTAAACGGTCTCGAGATGTGTGATAAATCGACTTGAACAGGAAACATCTCAGACATGCGCGACTTTGGCAAAATGCCTATAATTCAACATCTACTCATTGGAATTTGATGAAACCAGTGGGAAACGAAAGTTAACTTGATGATCCACACATTGATATAGGATATGTTAAGGTTTGGCCCAAGAAAGCCTACCTTCTAGGTTGATGAAGTCTCGTTCTTCCAGAAAACTCACGTTCAGACCACTTAGAGGAGAACGCTTACTGCACCCGATCTACTTTTTGAAAAATAGTGAAACCAGTGGGGTTAGGAACTAAACCCACCCTCTTTCCAGGGGTATAATCCTTGCAAGGTTTGGTTAGGGTTTGACCTACCTTTGGTCAACTTCAAGATGACTATCTGTGCAAGTCGCAGCAGACGCAATGGGGAAGAACGGCTTGGTGTGGGCGATCTCCTGCTCCCCAGCCACCAAGAACTCCTCCACATGACCCCAACAAGATGTAAACTCGTCCCCAAGGGTTTGGTGGAGAGTATTTAAGCAACCATGGTGTTTAGGAGTCCTATTGTGACAAGGAAACTAGGGTTGCGATTTTGGCTTATTGGTTTCCTATTTTGAGGATTTCTTCCTCCATTTGAGTGTGTGAGTCTTTAGGAAACCTCCCCCCATAGTTAAGCATGAATTTGTGTTGCCAAGATTGCAAGATCTCTTCCCAAGTCAACTCTAATTACCTCTTCCTAATTTCAGCTTATTTAAAGTTGCGAATTTCTATGTATTTCTTACTTCATTTGAAACAGTTGAGATTTCCTGACTATTATGTGTCTAATATTGCTCGTTCTGTCAACGTCAGTGAGGGAAAAATATATGGAATGAAGAGTCACGACTGCCATGTGTTCATGCAAAGGTTGCTACCTATTGCATTTCATGACATGTTGCCGAAGCCTCTATGGGGAGCATTGTCTGAGCTTGGTTGATTTTTCACGATTTTGTGTGCGTCAGAACTCAGGCTTGAGGATATGCGAACTATCGAACAGAATGTGGTCACCATCGTATGCAAGTTGGAGAAGATATTTCCGCCTGCATTCTTTGATTCGATGGAGCATTTACTCGTACATCTACCATATGAAGCTAAAGTCGGAGGGCCAGTACAATATAGATGGATGTATCCATTTGAAAGGTATATGCAAATATTTACATTTTTCTTCTTAGAATTGCACCTTATATTCGATACATTTGCTATTCAGATCGACTCTCCATATTTAATCATCCTGGACGTGCCTTCCGACGTTCTTCAACTCGCATGCTGGATGACAAAGAGTTATGCACTGCAAAGATATATATTCTTTTAAATTGTACTGAGCTAGAGTGTTATGTTGAGTAAGTGCTAAACTCACAATTTATTGTGTATATAACTTCTTTGCCCTTATTCTAGCTATTGAAGGTGTTCTTCTATTCATATTGCAGACAATTTGATTTAGAAATAATTCAAAGAAATCCACATCTCACTGATTATGAGGTTGAAAAAGAATGAGAGAAGTCATTGGCCTTATGGCTAAGAAAACGCATAAGTGTACATGGTCAAAGAGTATTGAACATAAGTTATGTTCACTTTTTAACTAGTCTTCTCTATACGCAGGTTGAACAAGGTTTAATCACTGATGAAAGAGTTCGTCAGATAGCCTATGGCCCATCAAAAATTGCACAGAACTATCCTGGATTTATTGTGAATGGGTATAGATTTCATACAAAAGACTATGGGCAGAGTAATTCTACTATGAACAGTGGCGTATGTGTTAAAGGAAGCACATACATTGAAAGTGAATATGACTACTATGCTATTGTAGATGAGATCTTACAGTTGCAATATCTAGGACAAGACAATCATATATTCTTGTTCAAGTGTCATTGGTTTTATCCGAATTCCATTCGAAATGACACAATGCATGGGATTGTCGAGCTTAAACATAAGTTGAAATTGAATACTTATGAGCCATTCATTTTAGCCACACAAGCCCAGCAGGTGTACTATACAAGCTATCCATCATCTAGAAACAAAGAACGAAATGATTGGTGGGTAGTTCGCAGAGTTAAGTCAAGACTATTCTCTGATTATGAATTGGACATGACTGATCAACACCTGAAGAGGTCAATGCAGAATTCTTTCAAGAAGACTTGGTTGAAAATGTAGAGTTGACAGCTCATATTGGAGAAGACGAATCTGAAGCACCAATTTCCTTGTCTCAAGGAAATGAGGTCGAAGAAGTCGATCCACGTGAGATAAAAGGGAGTAGTGGAAGGCGAACAAATATTGAATGTGAAAGTTCTGATGAGGAGGAATATACCAGTGATGAATGTGAAGATGATGATGAAGATGGGGCTGAATTAGATATATCGTCATCATCTGAGGAGGAAATAGATATCATTTAAAAATGGGTAGAATTTTTTCACATCTGTTGAGTATATTTAAAGTAGCTCACTTTCAATATAAGTAATTGACTAATGAATATTAATTTTTTATGTTCCTTATGAAGATATGGTGCATGGAGCATGAACGGGCTCCAGTTCTGGGAGGAGCCTCCGTGGGAGGGTTTTGTTCCAGGCATCAGGTATGTATATTTTTCTAGTGTATTTTTCTTTGTGTATTATTTATACATAGTATTAATGCCATTAAAATTGTTACAGTTTCTAGTTCTTCGTCTGTCCCTCCTCCTGTAGCACCAGGTATATTTAAAGTTCTACTTTCATTGTTTATTGATCCTTATGCCATAAAGTTCTTACAGGTTCGGGTGAGTTTACACCTCCTCATCCTACAGTACCAGGTATGTATATTTCAAGTTGCATGTATTTGTATAGTCATTATTTATGCATATTATTAATGCCATTAAATTTGTTATAGTTGCTGGTCCTTCCTATATCCCTCCTCCTGTAGTACCAGGTATGTATATTTAAAGTTGTACTTTGTTTGTGCATTGATCTTTATGCCATAAAATTTTTACAGGTTTTGGTGAGTTTACACCTTCTCATTATTTATGCCATATAATCTTGTTACAGCTACTGGTCCAGCCTCTATGTCTCCTCCTATAGCAGCAGGTATGTATATTTAAAGTTGTACTTTCATTGTGCATTGATTCTTATGCCATTAATATGTTACAGGCTCAGGTCAGTCTACACCTTCTCCTACTACAGTAGCAGGTATGGATATTTAAATTTCAGGGTATTTGTATAGTCATTATTTATATTCTTGTATATTACATTGCTCGATGTGTATTTTTGTCCAGGTCCGGTGCCAGAGGATGCTGTTAGTCTCCAGGAGGGGGGAGGCAATTTTTATGACAGCACTCTGCGGGAGGTGTAGATCAATGGGTACGTAATAAACATGTATGTATCTTTTATGAAGGAGGTATATTTAGTTCATAAATTCATAGTAACAAGTTACATAATTCGAGTGATAAAATCGAGCCCGCTCAAGCGTCTCAATTTATCATAAGAACAATTCAAGCACACTTTCCTGGGCCTATTCATAGATTCAATGATTTCCCGATGGAGGTCCAGGAGTTGTAGTATCAGATGATCATGGTATGTAATTTCTTATTATAATTTATTTGTTTTCTTATTCCTACATTCAGTTAACTAACTCTTATCTCTATAGAGCAATCATCGATTCACGCGTCCTTCGGACGAGGCGCGGTCTCGATTAGTATGGACGATGACCGCCCGATCAAATTTTAAGCATTTGTTGTATAATGCGAGGAAAAATTCACAGAAAGTGTCTCAGAGTGCAGACCCGACTCTTTGGAGGGAGCGGGCACCGACATGGATGAGGAGAGATTACTGGGAATGTTTGTGCAACATATGGGCTTCAGAGAGATGGCAACAAACATCCACAACAATGAAAGTGAATCGGGCTGCCAATCCAGAGGCCAACATGCATACAAGTGGGTCCGTCTCCTTTACGACCCATCAGTTCAGATTGGTAAGTAATTTGTCTGTTTGTGATATCTTTTATTCATATAGGTACTTATTTATGTCATGTTTTTCTGTGAAATAGGAAAAGGAGCTAAAACGGCCCCCAACATTTCAGGAGGTGTTTGATAAAACACATAAGAAAAAGGGAACGGATCAATACATTAGCGACAGAGCTCGAGAGGTGGCGGTAAGTATTTACAAGGTATTCACTATTTAATTTTTCTCGTTACAGATTAATATTACATTGTCATTTTTTTTTGCTGGAGTCGTATAGCCAACAAATGATAGAGAAGTACGTTGGGGAGGAGCCGCAGTTAGATCTTGAGGTATGGGTTGCGGCATCTGGTGCCCCAATGAAAGGCCATGTGTATGCTTTTGGCCACAGTATGGACACGTCCAGGGTGTTCTCTGGCGCCTCGAGTTCAGCCTCACATACGAGGGCATTCAGCACACAAGCTGGCGCTCCAAGTACTTCTCTCAGTGAGGTGATGGGCTTCATTGCAGATACGATATCTGGTTTGGAGTCTCGTCTGGCCCAGACGATGGAGACTCATCTGGCCCAGACGATGGAGACTCGTCTGGCCCAGACGATGGAGACTCGTCTTGTCCAGATGTAGACACAGATGTCCGACGCAGTCCAAGCCCAGCTCTCCCAGACCCTCTCCCAGGCTATCTCCCAGGCCCTCTCCCAGGCCAGCATTCCTCCTCAGGCAGCACCATCGACATCAACTCAGGCCCCTCATGTGAGTAAATTGATTTTATTTTAGCTTTTTTATTTTAACAGTAAAGTTAGTTTAAGTTTACTTTGTTTCATCGATACTCAAGTTAATCATAAGCAAAGTTAGTTTAATTTAAAAATGACGAACTTAGGTTTGGGGATCCAAAATTAGAAATACTAATCCGATTGGCCTCCGGTTTTTTCCATCACGGCCAGGGCAATGACTGTGACTTGGGGAAACTGAAGGAGTTCAATTTGGACTCTCGATTTGAGGTCGACACTCAATTTCATCTTAATTAAGAAAGTTAGTTTACTTAAAAAGGAAGAACATAGTTAGGTTTGGGGGTCCAAAATTAGTAATACTAATCCGATCGGCCTCCGGTTTGTTCCGCCACGGTCAGGGCGATGAGTGTGACCTGTGGAAATTGATGGGGTTCAATTCGGACTCCCGGTTTGAGCTCGACGCTCAAATTCACATTAAGCAAGTTAGTTTAGATTAAAAATGAAGAACTTAGGTTTTGGGGTCCAAAATTATAAATACTAGTCCGATTGGCCTCCGATTTTTTCCAGCACGGCCAGAGCAATGATTGTGACTTGGGAAAACTGACGGAGCTCAATTTGGACTCCCGGTTTGAGGTCGACACTCAATTTCATCTTAATTAAGCAAGTTAATTTACTTAAAAAAAGAAGAACTTAGCTAGGTTTGGGGGTCCAAAATTAGAAATACTAATCCGATCGGCCTCCAGTTTGTTCCGCCACGGTCGGGACAATGAGTGTGACCTGTGGAAACTGACAGGGTTCAATTCAGACTCACCGTTTGAGCTCGACGCTCAAATTCACATTAAGGAAGTTAGTTTAGATTAAAAATGAAGAACTTAGGTTTTGGGGTCCAAAATTAGAAATACTAATCCGATTGGCCTCCGGTTTTTTCCAGTACGGCCAGGGCAATGATTGTGACTTGGGGAAACTGACGGAGTTCAATTTGGACTCCCGATCTAAGGTAGACACACAATTTCATCTTAATTAAGTAAGTTAGTTTACTTAAAAAGGAAGAACTTAGCTAGGTTTGGGGGTCCAAAAATAAAAATACTAATCTGATCGGCCTCCGGTTTGTTCCGCCACAGTTGGGGCGATGAGTGTGACCTGTGGAAACTGACAGGGTTCAGTTCGGACTCCCAGTTTGAGCTCCACGCTCAATTCACATTAAGCATGATAGTTTAGATTAAAAATGAAGAACTTATGTTTTGGGGTCCAAAATTATAAATACTAATCCGATTGACCTCCGATTTTTTCTAGCATGGCCAGAGCAATGATTGTGACTTGGGGAAACTGACGGAGTTCAATTTGGACTCCCGGTTTGAGGTCGACACTCAATTCATTCTAATTAAGCAAGTTAGTTTACTTAAAAAGGAAGAACTTAGCTAGGTTTGGGGGTCCAAATTAGAAATACTAATCCGATCGGCCTCCGGTTTGTTCCGCCACGGTCAGGGCAATGAGTGTGACCTGTGAAAACTGACGGGGTTCAATTTGGACTCTCGGTTTGAGCTCGACGCTCAAATTCACATTAAGCAAGTTAGTTTAGATTAAAAATGAAGAACTTAGATTTTGGGGTCCAAAATTATAAATACTAATCCGATTAGCCTCCGGTTTTTTCCAGCATGGCCAGGGCAATGATTGTGACTTGGGGAAACTGACGGAGTTCAATTTGGACTCCCGGTTTCAGGTCCACACTCAATTTCATCTTAATTAAGCAAGTTAGTTTACTTAAAAAGGAAGAACTTAGCTAGGTTTGGGGGTCCAAAATTAGAAATACTAATCCGATCGGCCTCCAGTTTGTTTCACCACGGTCGGGGCGATAAGTGTGACCTATGGAAACTGACGGGGTTCAATTCGGACTCCCGGTTTGAGCTCGACGCCCAAATTCACATTAAGCATATTAGTTTAGATTAAAAATGACGAACTTAGGTTTTGGGGTTCAAAATTATAAATACTAATCCGATTGGCCTCCGGTTTTTTCCAGCACGGCCAGAGCAATGATTGTGACTTGGGGAAACTGACGGAGTTCAATTTGGACTCCCGGTTTGAGGTCGACACTCAATTTCATCTTAATTAAGCAAGGTAGTTTACTTAAAAAGGAAGAACTTAGCTAGGTTTGGGGGTCCAAAATTAGAAATACTAATCCGATCGGCCTCCGGTTTGTTCCGCCACGGTCGGGGCGATGAGTGTGACATGTGGAAACTGACGGGGTTCAATTCGGACTCCCGGTTTGAGCTCGACGCTCAAATTCACATTAAGAAAGTTAGTTTAGATTAAAAATGAAGAACTTAGGTTTTGGGGTCCAAATTTATAAATACTAATCCGATTGGCCTCCGGTTTTTTCCAACACAGCCAGGGCAATGATTGTGACTTGTGGAAACTGACGGAGTTCAATTTGGACTCCCGATTTGAGCTCGACGCTTAAGTTCATTTTAAGAAAGTTAGTTTAGTTTAATTATTGCTTAAATAGTATTTAAATTTAACTTATTATTGTTATATATGTATTGTAGGTTCCTTCATCGGGTGGCGTAGGAGGAGACGAGGACGAGCACGTGGACGAGGATTTACGATTTTTATTTCATTATTATGTATTATTGTGGTCATTTTTATTATTGTTGTGGACATTTTTATTATTATTGTCGACATTTATTATTGTTGGGGATGATGTTATTATTGTGTTTGTTTATGTTGTTGTTGTGGATGTTTATGTTGTTGTTGAGTTTTTTAACAGGTGATTTTAAAAAAAAAAGTAAATTTTTTTAAAAATAAATTTTAAAAAAATAAAAAATATAGAGACCGATTAGCAACCGACATGATTCGGTCGCTATTTCAGTCACTATAACTATGACCGATTTGTGACCAACAAAGTGGTCACTATTAGCGACTGAAAACATCCGTCACCAATTGGTCACTGAGTTAGTGACTGAAATAGCGACTGAATCATGTCGGTCGCTACCAGAGACCGATGTATTATGTCATAAATTCGGTCTCTAGGTGGTGACCGACATAGCGACTGAATCATCTCGGTCGCTACTAGAGACCGATGTATTCAGACACTAATTCAATCTCTATTTGGTGACCGAAATAGCGACCGAAAATGGTCGTTCGCGGTTGATGACTATCAGCGACTGAAAGTATTCAGTCACTAATCGGTCACTATCAGCGACTGATTAGTGATCGACAGCTTTCGGTAACAAATTTGTGACCAGAAATTCTTCACCGATAATTTCGGTCGCTATTCGGTCACTATTCGGTCTCTGGACTATTTAGGGACCGAATAGTGACTGAATAGAGACCGAAAAGGTCGGTCTCTAAAAGCACTTTTTCTTGTAGTGAAGTTTTCAGCGTGGCATTTAAAGTGCAAGAAACAAGATAGCACATCGCTTTTGGAGGGTATAGGATATACCAAGTGAAATGCAAAAAATGATCAATAAAAGTAACATAATACCGATTTTCTTTAATGGAAAGATGTGGGGATGGACCCTAAACATCATATACAACAAGTTCTAAAGGATGTGTTGAGACTAATATAGACAGTGGAAAGGGTAGTTGGTGGCTTTTCTCTTGTTGACAAGTAGAACACACACGATGCTTGAGCTTATTGGAGGGGAAACCTAATATGGACAATAATTTATTGATGACTTGAAGGGCAGGGTGGTCGAGGCGAGCATGCCATGGTGGTGAGCTTGTCTGTGAAGCGGAGAGGCACTACATGGGGTGATGGCGAGATGAGGTAGCTATGGGAAACTTGTAAGACCCGGCTTCCCGGCTTTCTGTCCGGTGTCTTGGATGACTGGCCACTAACGTGTCTAGGCTGGATGATGCATTAGTGTCGCATCGTGGGTGTGCGATGTGACAGTCATCCTTGTCACGACAACCGTGTGCGTCGCGTTCTTTTCGTGCCCGGCTTCTCCATCGTGTCTTCGTGTCGTGCCCGGTCAATGGGTCGCGAAAGCTTTCTGTCGTTTCGGTCGTCTGACACCTGTCAGGGTGGCAGGTGTGTCAGTACGACTTGTCGCATTGTCGCAGCGTCCTTGGGAGACGCATTCTTATCGCGGTGCATTGACTTGTCGCGTTAAGATCCTTAACGCGATGTGTCGCCCCGTCGCGTCTTGGGTGCCGAAGGCTTAAGCCCTTTGCCGGAGACCCCTTCCCCCTCTCTCCCTCTTTCCCCTCTCTTCTTCCCCTCCCGTGGTGCTCCGCCTCCCCTTCTCCCCATTGTTTGTTTCAGGCGAGGAGGAGGGCCGTACGTGGTGTCTCGGCATCGTGGAGCTTGCGTGGAGCGAGGAGGAGGTCGCCAATCCGACTTGAAGGGCCCTATTGGGGTTCGTTCTTCATTTAAGGTAGGGATTGCTTGAACTCTTCTCAATCCAGTGGATTGGGAGCCCCTCGGGGTTGGTTTGTAGTTAGTGTTTACTGCTTCTCCATGATCCCCTCCCCCGTGTGGTGATGTGTGTGGCTTGTGGGTGGCCCTGGGATGGAGCATCCCATGTGTCTATCTCTCTGCTAGTGTCGCGACCGTGGTGTGTGTCGCGACACCAGAAGAGGCATCTGCTCGATCGGGCCCGACCTTATCGCGACGCGTTGGCCAGTCACGATAAGGATCGCTGTCACGACGCGTTTTCTTGTCGCGACGCCCTGCCCTGTCGCTACAGGGTTGCTATCGCGGTGCCCTTCCCCGTTGCAATGGTGTCGCGATGGCCTAGGGGGATGCGACAGTACCTGTGTTGCCTCGGGTGTTTCCATGGTTTCAGTTGGGGTGTCGGCATGTGCCCCAGGGCAGGCTTTGCCCTTAGGACCTTCTGGTGAGAACGCGGCAGGTTACCCCCCTCCGTTCAATTACCGAAGGTGACACCTTCGTGGCCGTGTCATGGCGGCGGTGCCAGGAGGGTCGCGTCTGTCTAATAAACAGTTGACCAATGGTTAATCAATTATTAGCAGAGCGACGGGCTTTCCGTACTTCTGGTAGTGTTTTGAGGTTCTGGCTTGCTCGTGCGTGCCTTGGTTGGCCGACAACCCTCTTGAGGGTCCGTGCGTGCCTCTCGCTTGCTGGACTTGTCGTGGGTTACAAGCCTGTGGTTTGGCATGGTTCTTATTGTGCTTGCCCCGCTTGTACATCCGGTGCTTGTCACTTGAGGGCTTGTCCCGTTCAGAGGTTGTCTCCGTAGCCTGGGACCCCCATCCTTGTGATCCTGTTGAGGGAGTGCTCCGGGCTACGAGTGTGCTCGAGTTGTTAGCCGAGTTTGCAGACTCTAGAGCGGAGGGGAAAATGAGGTTTGGACAGCGGCGCTAAGTCATTTGTAGAGCTCTCTTGTTTGGGGCGGGATGCCGAGGTTGTCGAGATGTTTTCTTCCCGGCGTGGCCCAGATAGTCCTTTGTCTCACTGCCTCTCTCTGCGTTGGTTCCGGAGCTACATAGTGGTGCTAGGCATGGGGCCGTAGCTTGGCTAGGCTACGGTGTTGCATGCATTTATGTGTTTCTGTGGTAGCTCTGTCTCGCTCTTCTGCGGAGGCAGAGGTAGGAGCTAGGCTGGCGAGCATAGGGAGTGGACGGCGTGTCCCCCTCTTGGCTGCTAGCGGCGGTGGCTTGGTTGATGTTGTTGTGACGATGTTTCCTCACGACGTTTCCAAGTACAACTAATTGCCCGAGCTTGCACGGAGGTTATAGCCTGGCTGTGCCTAGTTTCCGTGGGTGTCATTGGTCTGGCCTTGTGCGGACCCGTGCTTCTTGTGGTTTCCGCTTTTGTGTCCTCTCAGTTCTTGGGTGCCAGTCCGTGGTGCCACCGGCGTGTGTGGCTTCCCGGCCTCACGGTGTGTCCGGGGTCCGGGGTGGTTCTGCTTGTGGGCCCTCGACCTTGTGGAGGTCTGAGGTGGCCATGCTTGAGGTGAGACATCATTCTCACCTAGTTGTTACGTGGTCTCGGCAGGTGTGTCGAGGGTTGCTTCCACTTGGTGCCCGACTCCTTTGGTTTCTGCGGGAGTCATGTGTGTGTGTGTCACAACTTTGGTTGGTGGTCGTGGCGTTGCACTGTTCTGTTCCGCTGCTTAGTAGTACCATACTGTAGGTGTTCCTCACTTTACAACTTTCTAGGGTAGTTTCCAATTTTTGGAGTTCCTGCTGCTCTGGCCGGTGAGGGACTGGTAATCCCTACTAGGCCTTGTTCGCGAGGAGAACCCCCCTACTTCCTTCAGCTAGGGGCTCGTTGTCGTGGGAGCTCGGTGTCAGAGGGGTTGCAGAGGCGGCTGTGGCATCATGTGTTGTCAGCAATAGTGAGAGCGAGTGTTGTGAGCTCTTGTACCTGAGTGAGTTGAGAGTTGTGCTTAGCAAGTTCTCAGGGTATGTCCCTTAAGGACTGCACCTTTCTTCTTGTACCTGTGCTTTTACTTGGGGCACGTTGTACAATTATTATATTATTATAGTTATTTAAATTCAGTACATATCTCACTAGACTATTTCTTCTAACCCTTCCGGGTCTTCGGATCCGTGGGTGGCGACGCAAACTTTGGGGTCCCTGGCGGGGGTCTGGGAGGTCGGATCGTTACAGTTGGTATCAAAGTGTGGAGTCTACTGAGATTTCTGAAGAGTTAATAACTATAGCTGTTCCAAAGAAAGGTACTAGTATGCTGCTGACATCGTCCGACTAGTGTTAGGCTTGTGCTTTCAATTGTTTTGCAGGTGTGTGGCTCCCCTGCAAGGTTCGTGTGTGTGCTGCAAGAGCTGTTGTCGTTCCGCGAGCGTGGCGAGTGTGGTCGCTCGGTGTGTTCGTGCTGTAGTGGCGCAGTTGGCGGTGGACTCGCTGGCAGTGGTCTTCCCAGTGTGGAGGATGGTTGCAGGAAAGTCCAGGTGCAGTGCTTCTGGTCATCTTCGGTGCATTTGGGTGTGTGTGTGCCACTGTGGCTGAGATAGCTGCGTGTGGTTTGGCCTTCACCAGTGCAGGGTTGTTGCTTGTGGAACTGGTGGAAGGTGTCCTTGCCTTGTTGGTTGTTCCCCTATTGTTGGGGTGTGTGCTGCGTTTGTTGTGTGTGTGGTCTCCTGTTTGTGTGCTGTTGTGCGCTGTGCTCTGCTCAGTCGGCGTCATTGCTTAGGCTAAGCCGATGTTCTTTATGCCGTGTTGCATCGCTAGTTGAGTGCTGTGACACTTGCTTGTGGTTGTTGTCGGCCTAGCGCTGGCTGGTTGTGTGCTCTGGTGAGGTGCTCTCGGAGTCTTTCTTTGTTGGTTCTGGCGGAAGTGAGGTTTCCCCAGAACTGTGATGTGCTCATTTCTGGTTGCTGTTGCATTGCCCTTTGGGTTGAGGTGCATCGCTTGGTTGCCCTGTGTTCTGGTGAGGTTTCCCAAAATTGTTTGTTGTTGTCTTTTTGAGGATTTCTCCCAAGACTGTTCCATGCTTGTTTCAGCTGTTGCTGTGCTGCCTAAGGGTCTGAGGTATGCTGTTGTTTTGGCTGGTGCATTCTGGCGGGTTTTCCCAGAATGGTGCCTTGGTGGTTCTGGTGGAGGTTCTCCCAGGACCGGCTTGCGTTGCTTCTACTCGCTGCAGTGTTTTCTCTGATGGTCCGTGTTGTTTGGTCGTTTGGGTTGTGCATTCTGGTGAAGGTTCTTCCCAGGATCGCCCTTTGTCGCTTCTGGAAGAGGTTCTTCCCAGGAGTGCTCTGTGCTCGTTTCGGGCCACCGTTGTGTTGCCCCTGTGGTTCGAAGTGTGCTGTTTGGTTGGGCTGCGTTTTGGTGATGTTCTCGCAGGATGTCTCTTGGCGCTTTTGGTGGTGGTTCTCCCCAAAGCTGCCTGGTGTTTATTTTGGTTGTCGCTGCTCTCTCTCTCTCTGTAGAGATGAGCTGTCACTGTTGCCGGTTGGACTGTCCATGTTACAGTCTTCTTGGGCATTGTCGGTTAAGGTGTGGTGCCTTCGACCGTGTGTCTGGCCATTGCACTGGCCAGGTTGCCTTGCTGTTCGTTTTCGAGTTTCTCGGCTGCGCTAGTGGGACTTCGTGTGTCCCCGTGGGTCGGGTGGTTTGCTTCGCTTCTCGTGCCCTACGTGCTCTTGCCAATGGTGGTCTGGTGAGTGCCGTGGGTGTTTGGCTGGTTGTGCTTCTTGTGGAAGTGTCAGTCTTGCATTATGGATTTTCCCTCTCGCGTGTGGAAGAGACTCGTTGTGTGTGTCTCCTTCCCCTGCTTTCCGTTGGTTGCTCGGGGTGGTGATGCTCTACTGTGGTGTTATGTCGCCAGGATGCGCATCGTTGTGACCTTTTGGTGGAGTGACTTCCCTTGAGTTGTTTTTGGGTTGAGCTGGTTGCTCCCCTCGTACCGACATTTCCTTGTGGCACCGTGGGTCGGTGGACCTCTTTGTGATGTTTGTCATTGTGATTGTTTCTTGCTACCTGCCTGAACAATTTGGGGCATTGGGTCCCTGTTGGTTTGGTGTGAGTTAGTACCGTTTTCTTGTTGGGTTGCATGCGTGAGCGTTGCTCTGCTGTGCACCGATTTTCTTGCTTGACTTGCTCGTGCAAGCGTTGTTTCGGTGTGTGCTCGATTGTGCCTCGACTTGTGCCTCGACTTGTGCCTTGGAGACTTTTCATGACATCGTTTTGGTGTTTGACCTCTCTATCGGTTGCGATAGAGGTGGTGCTTCTTGCTCTTGCACGTCAGGGAGTTGCTGCAGTTTTCGCTCTCCGTGCGGCAGAGTCGGTGCTCCGTGTTCTGTGTGCTTTTTGGAGCCAACGTGGTTGTTGCGCTCTCGAAGTTGTCAGCTTTCCATGTGCTTCTGTTGTGGGTCTCTGGTGGAGAGTCCCCTTCGGTGGGACATGTGTTGTCTCGGGCCATTGGTGCTGTTGTGTGTGTTGCACCTTGATCGTTTTTCGATGCTTCGTGTTTTTGTGCCTCAAGGGTTGGGGCCGGCATGGCCTGTTGTGCCCTTTCAGGCTTGCGGTCCTTTGCGTGTGGCTTTTGGCGGGTCTCTGCTGAGGAGTCCTTCCTATTAGCCTGTGGTGTTGTTTCGGCCGCTGGTGCACCTATGTTGCACTTTGCTAAGTTTTGGTTGCTTGTGGTAGCACCGTGTACTTGTGCTCGAGTGTTTTGGTTTTGTGCCGTCTGGAGCCTTGGTGCATTGTGTTGTACCTTGTGTGGCACCTTGTGTTGTGTCGTGTGCATGTTCGTGAGATTTGCGCGTCGTTTCACGACTTCACTCGGTGTTGGAGGCGTTGGGCTTTCCGCCTCTAGGACACATGTGCTAGCCTAAGTCTTGTGGTTGTACCGTTACCGCTGTGGGGTGGCTGCTTTGCCTTGTCTAGGTAGCCTAATCGGTGGTATGCCAGGCTTTGGTCGTTGCCTGTGTCTGGGTTTTCCCCCTCGCTTTGGGAGCGAGTGTGTTCGGTTGTGGTACCCTACTTCGGTCTGGGTCCCTCTGAGGTCGACGTGTTGTCCTCAACCTCTGTGGTTGTTTCGGTTCCTGTGTGGTTATGCATCTATCTGGTGGTTGGCATGTTGGTACCCGCGCTGAGCTCTGTGTGCGCGTGGCGGGTGTGCTGCCAAATTCCTCATTGGTTCTCCGCTGTGCGTGGTGTTGGTGAGTCTGGAAGCCGATGGCGGAGTCTCATGTCGGTTCGTCTGGTGACAGTGAGGCTTATTGGCTTGCTAGTACTCGACCACGTGGTTTTTCGATATTGTGAGGTGTTCAGTTTCGACTTAACCTCAGACGTCTTCCGTGTTCCCGTCGTGGTGTGCCAAGTTGTGGAGCGTGTAACTCCTAATTTTTTTGTGGCTCTGCGTGCATTTGGCATCCTTGTCGGACCACGAGGAAGGTCTGGGTGAGACCTACTGGTGACAGTGGATGTCGTTTTCGCGTGCTGAGGGTTCTCCGCGTGCATTTGCTGTCCATGTTGGACCGTGAGGAAGGTCTGGGTGAGACCTAGTGGTGACAATGGATGTCGTTCTGCGCATTGCAGATTCTCTGCGAGTGTGTCCTCGCTCTGATCCTTGTCTCTCACGTGGTTTCTTGGTTGGGCTGGTGACCGATGCAAGCTGCTGCTAGTAGCATGAGGTTGTTCCCCTGAGTGTTGTGCTTGACCCTCAGACATTTTTCCTAGTTATTGTCAGTAATTGCGTGCTCTGTCAGGTTTCGCTGGCGATAAGGTGAGTTGCTGACCAGCGTTTCTCGTGTTGTTGTTGGCAACTGCGTCCTCTATCGGGCCTTCCTGGCGATAGAGTGGGTCACTGGTTGGTTGGCCCCAACAACGGGGGTCTGTTAGTGGCTGCAGCCGTGCAGTTTTCGGCTGGCATTTTTTGCTGTTTGGGCCGGATTTGGCGTCGCTCAGCACCTGTGGGGTTGTCGTTCCGTTTGGGCGCCCCACATGTGGCTGGAGTGAGTTGTTGGTTTCTCGGCTTGGTGCTCCACCCGTGTTTGGAGCCCGTTGTGTAAGCCATTGGTTTTCCGGCTTCGTGTGCCCGTGCACGTTTGGCAGTGTGGTTGTTGCCACGAGGAAGTCGTGTTGAGACTTAGTGGCTTATTCGCATTAGTCTTACGGTTGCCCCCTGTGCTTCGTTTCGTGCCTCGGGATCTTTTAGGCGTGCCTTAAATTTTGAAGATGAAATTATTTTAAGTGGGGTAGGATATAAGACCCAGATTCCCGGCTTTCCATCTAGTGTCTTGGATGACTGGCCACTAACGTGTCCAGGCTGGGCGACGCGTTAGTGTCGCATCATAGGTGTGCGATGCGACAGTCATCCTTGTCGCGACGAGTGTGTGCGTCGTATTCTTTTCGTGCCCGGCTTCTCCATCGCGTCTTCATGTAACGCCTAGTCAACGGGTCGCAATAGATTTCGGTCATTTCTGTCGTCTGACGCCTGTCAGGGTGGCAGGTGTGCTAGTACGACTTATCGCGTTGTCGCGGCATCCTTGGGGATGCATTCTTGTCGCAGTGTGTTGACTCATCGCGTTAAGATCCTTAACGTGATGCGTCGCCCTGTCGTGTCTTGGGTGCCGAAGGCTTAAGGCTTTGGCCGGCGACCCCTTCCCCCTCTCTCCCTCTTTCCGCTCTCTTCTCCCCCTCAGGTAGTGCTCCGCCTCCCCCTCTCCCCTTTGTGTGTTTCAGGCGAGGAGGAGGGTCGTGCATGGTGTCCCGACGTTGTGGAGCTTGCATGGAGCGAGGAGGAGGTGGCCAATCCGACGTAAAGGGCCCTATTGGGGTTCGTTCTTCGTTTAAGGTAGGGATTGCTTGAACTTTTCTCGATCCGGGTGGATTAGGAGCCCCTCGGGGTTTGTAGTTAGTGTTTACTGCTTCTCCATGCTCCCCTCCCCCGTGTGGTGATGTGTGTGGCTTGTGGGCGGCCTCGGGATGGGGCATCCCGTGGGTCTATCTCTCTACTGGTGTCGCGACCGTGGTGTGTGTCGCAACACCAGAAGAGGCGTTTGCCCGGTCGAGCGCTACCTTATCGTGATGCGTTGGCCGGTCGTGATAAGGATCATTGTTGCGATGCATTTTCCTATCGCGACATGGTTTGATGTCGCGACGCCCTGCCCCGTCGCTACAGGAATGGTGTCGCGACGGCCTAGGGCAATGCGATAGTACCTGTGTTGCCTCGGGTGTTTCCGTGGTTTCGGTTGGCGTGTCGACATGTGCCCCAGGGCAGGCTTTGCCCTTAGGACCTTCTGGTAGGGAACTTGGCAGGTTACCCCCCTGCATTCAGTTACCGAAGGTGACACCTTCGTGGTCGTGTCCTGGTGGTGGTGCCAAGAGGGTTGCGTCTGTCTAACAATCGATTGACCAATGATCAATCGATTATTAGCAAAGCAACGGGCTTTCCATACTTTTAGTAGTGTTCTGAGGTTCTGACTTGCTCATGCGTTCCTTGATTTGCCGACGGCCCTCTTGAGGGTCCGTGCATGCCTCTCGCTTGCTGGGCTTGTCGTGGGTTACAAGCCAGCGGTTTGGCATGGTTCTTGCTGTCCTTGCCCCGCTTGTTCACCCGGTGCTTGGAACTTGAGGGCTTGTCCCGTTTAGAGGTTGTCTCCGTTGCCTGGGACCCCCATCCTCACGAGCCTGTTGAGAGAGTGCTCTGGGATACGAGCGTGCTCGAGTTGGCAGCCGAGTTGGCAGACTCTAGAACGGAGGGGAAAATGAGGTTTGGATAGTGGCGTTGAGCCGTTTGTAGAGTTCTCTTTTCTGGGATGGGACGCCAAGGTTCACGAGGTGTTTTCTTCCCGGCGTGGCCCATATAGTCCTTTGTCTCACTGCCTCTCTTTGTGTTGGTTCCGGAGCCAGTAGTGGTGCTAGGCGTGGGGCCGCAGCTTGGCCAAGCTGCGGTGTTGCGTGCATTTGTGTGTTTCTGTTGTGGCTCTGTCTCGCTCTTCTGTGGAGGCGGAGGCAGGAGCTAGGCTGGCGAGTAGAGGCGGTGGACGGCATGTCCCCCTCTTGGCTGCTAGCGGCGGTGGCTTGGTTGTTGTTGTTGTGGCGGTGTTTCCTCATGACGTTTCCAAGTACGACTAGTTGCCCTCGCTTACACGACAGTTATAGCCTGGCTGTGCCTAGTTTCCATGGGCGTCGTTTGTCTGGCCTTGTGCGGACCCATGCTTCTGGTGGTTTCCGCTTCGGTGTCCTCTCGGTTCCATAGTCCCATTCTTGGGTGCCAGTCCATGGTGGCATCGGCGTGTGTGGCTTCCCGACCTCGCAGTGTGTCCAGGATTCGGGGTGGTTCTGCTTATGGGCCCTCGACCTTGTGGAGGTCTGAGGTGGCCGTGCTTGAGGTGAGACATCGTTCGCACCTGGTTGTTGCGTGGTCTCGGTGGGTGTGTCGAGGGTTGCTTCCGCTTGGTGCCCGACTCCGTTGGTTTCTGCGGGAGTCATGTGTGTGTGTCACAACCTTGGTTGGTGGTCGTGGAGTTGCACTATTCTGTTCCGCTGCTTAGTAGTACCCTACTGTAGGTGTTCCTCGCTTTACAACTTTCTAGGGTAGTTTCCTATTTTTGGAGTTCCTACTGCTCTGGCCAGTGAGGGACTGGTAATCCCTACTGGGCCTTGTTCGCGAGGCTCACCTCCCTACTTCCTTAAGCTAGGGGCTCGTCGTCGTGGGAGCTCGATGTCGAACGGGTTGCAGAGGCGGCTATGGCGCCGTCTATTGTCAACAGTAGTGAGAGCGTGTGTTGTGAGCTCTTGTACCTGAGTGAGTTGAGAGTTGTGCTTTGCAAGTTCTCGGGGTATGCCCTTTAAGGACTGCATCTTTCTTCTTGTACATGTGCTTTTACTTGGGACACATTGTGCAGTTGTTATATTATTATAGTTATTTAAATTCAGTACATATCTCACTAGACTATTTCTTCAACCCTTCTAGGTCTTCGGATCCGTAGGTGGCGACGCGAACTTCGGGATCTCTGGCGGGGCTCTGGGAGGTCGGGTCGTTACAAAACTAGTAGAGCCCATCAACCTTGGGTCCACATAGGAGTTTCGTACTTGATTTGAGATCCTTTACATAGAAAAGGAGGGAAACAATTCACACAACACATTGTTATTGTTGGCTCACTTACAGTTGGCAGCAAGACTATCTTAGAGGGGGGTGAATTTGAAATCTGAAACTGAAACAAAAGTCACCACTTGAAAATATTTGTTTAGTATAAATAAACATGTGCAATGGAAGTTAAAAGAGCGCGGAAGCAAGCACACAATGCAAGAGAGATTTATCCTGGTTCGACCCTTCCAAATGAAAGTCCTACATCCAATCCCCAAGCAAACTCTTGGGATTTCCACTAACCACCAAGTAACCTTGGTCTTCCCTTAAACAAGGGGCATACAACACCCAGCACCCTAGCTAGTCTTTTTTTCTTCCCCAGACAAGAAGGCAGCCCACTGTTTCACCTCAACCAGGTGCTTCTTTCATGAGCTCAAAAGCAACTCACTGGTACACACCCCAAGAGGTCTTCCCTCTTGCTCAGCTAGCAAGCCCAGAGGGGGGGTGAATGGGATTCTTTAAAATTTGATTATCTAAACCTGTCAACAAAAACGTTCACACAAAAACACTACGTTTGACTGTTAGTGATAGTAGTAAAGAAAATTACAAACACACAGAAGCAAACACACTGCACAAGGATTTTTATCCTGGTTCGGATCTCCTCTTCACAGTGGTCCTACGTCCAGTCCCTGAGCAACACCTCAGGATTCCACTACCCAAGGGTACAGTCCCCCTTAAGGACACTTACCCACCCAACAATGGCTGGTCTTCTCTTCACAACCTGAAGAGGAAGAACAACACCCTGATCACACAGGTCTTCATTCAACACGAAGGGAAAAAGCCACCTATTACCAACAGGTCTTCTCTTCACACCTGAAGAGGAAATTCTCAACAAGAATGAGAAATAGATAGGATGCCCCTAGATCAAGCTAATAGAACAATACTTGATCTGAAGCAAGGACTGAGAGAGAAAGATCTACGAAGACGAAATCTCTCAGTGCACAAAGGCTCTCAAAGGCTAAGCTATGAATTCAGAGAGCTAAGAGCTATAGCAAAACAATGAAGTGAGACTTGAGCTCTTCTATGGTGCTTGCCGATTTTTGAATTCTCAAGCGATAATCTTCTCGTAGGCACAAGTCTTCTATTTATATCTTCTTTGAAAAATGTAGACATTGAAGTATCTGTTGTCTCTGTGTTGGATGCTCGTTAGACTGCATGGTTTGACGAGTACGTCAGGTGTGCTTGCAGTCATTTAATGTTTTCTGATCCATGCACGCAAGGAAAGGATTCTTCCAGATATTCTGCAGCTTCTTATTATCCAACGTTGTAGAGAATGGTGCTGTCAAGGATCTGCACACAATAAATACCAAACAGTGGACAGCTAGACTGTCTCTTGGCTTGTCAGTCAACGTTAGAAACCAGGCAGTAGGAATATACAGCAGAATGGAAATACTTTTCTGCTATCTAAAAAGGTGTTTTCTATAGAAGCAAAGGAATGGAAGATATCCAATATGCATCGTGCAGAGAGATGTACAGATGCATGAGCACGTGAGAAGACTTTGGCTTTCAACATATTTGAATATCAAATCGATGTGATACACAAAATTATTGTACTGTCATAACCAAGTCGATGTAAGAGACAAATCATTATGAGAGTATAAGCAAGTCGTTATAAATGAATCGTTATAACCAAATAGTTGCGATGTTGTTTAATAGTAAACAAATCGTTGTGATGTTGTTTAATAGTAAACAAATCGTTGTGCTCAAGCAAATCAATGTGAACAACCAAATCATTGTTTCACTTGTAGAGTTGATACAGTGATCAAATCGTTGTAGAGACAAATCGTTATGAGAGTATAAGCAAATCGTTATGAACAAGTCGTTATAACCTAATCGTTCTCTCATTTATCGAGTCAATGTAGTAATCAAATAGATGTTTTATTTTAACGAATTGTTACATAGATCAAGTCATTGTTATGACTTATCGAATCGTTACAGCAAGCAAATCGTTGTGTAACTTATCGGGCAATTATAATGACCAAGTCGTTGTTGTAACTTGTCGAATCGATATGAATACCAAATCGATGAGGATCTTATCGAATCATTATGAAAGACAGATCGTTGTGAGACCAAGTCGTTGTTCTCACTTACTAAATCGATGTGAAACTGAATCGTTGTGAGAGCAAATCGTTGTTCTCACTTATCAAATCGTTGTGCGAGAAAATCGTTGTTCTCACTTACCAAATCGATGTTAAACCGAATCATTGTGAGAGAAAATCGTGGCCTTAGATTGGCTGCGCTGCATCGGTTCCATGTTACGGTCGTGTACTCAGATTCTCTTGTTTTAGTCCAGTCTTTTATTCATGACAAATGTCCATCCTGGAAGTGTTCCTGGTGGTGGAATCTGGCTCGTTCATTACTGCTGCAGATGCATGTTTGCGTGGATCACATTTTTAGGGAGGCCAATAGGGTGGCTGACGCCTTGGCGTCCTATGCCTGCCACACTCATCACATATCGATTTTTTCTTCTTCTTCTATTCCTACCAGCTGTAAAGGTCCAGTTGTTCTTGACAAATCTAGACTTCCTTCTGTTAGATTGCTGTGATTTCTGGTTGTTCAGGGGTATGCCCCGGTGTTACATGTATATTTTTTCACATATATAAAATTTTAGGCATAGGACAAGGCTAGGGGAGTGAGAACGTTATCCCCTGCTGGGGGATAGCGCACTTAGCTAGCTCTTCGTTCCTGTGTCCCTTTCGGTTAAAAAAAAAAAAAGAGCAAATCATTGTTCTCACTTATCAAATCATTGTGAGAGTAAATCGTTGTTTTCACTTACCAAATCAATGTGTACACTTAGCGAATCGTTCTGAGATTGAAATTGATGCGATACTTATGAAATCGTTGTGAGGCCGAAATCGGTATGACACTTACCAAATCCTTATGAGTATGAAATCGATAGAAATGAGAAAATCGTTATGAAACTAGTGAAGTCGATGTGTACTTAAAAAATTATATGCTCTGAACTTTAAATGCTTCAGGGTAAAAATACTTACAAGTTTTTGCTTGACTTTCCTTGATTTACTTCTTGTGCTTAAGCTTCATGAAAACTTGTTAGATGATACTTTATTAAAGTTTTGTTAATCACAAAAATAGATATGTAATTCATAAAATTATATGGGGATGAACTGATCATCAATCTCCCCCTTTTTAGTGATGACAAAACATAATACAAAGGCATAGATGATTTTAAATAAATCTAAGTGAATTTTCTGAAATGAAGCTAGAAATGTATTTCAGAAACACAGATTTTTCTCCCCCTTTTTGTCATTAAGCAAAAAGATAAAGCAATGAGACAAAGACAGAAAGAGAAAAGATAGGTGAGATCAAAGAACTGTTCTATTTATCTTGAGGGGGTACAAGGATGTAGAAAGCAGGAGACAGAAGAGAGGCATGCCGTTGTATAATGGGCAAAGCCTTGCATTCCTGCTCCTCAAAATAGGCTTGAAAAGCCCCAAAAGTGATAGAATAAGATGACCCCATGTCAGGAAGCATTCTTTTGATATGAAGTTGGCGCTGACCATCTATAAAGATGCCATATTCATCATTTCCAAGAGAGACCTTGAAGGTAGTGAAAGAGCCAAAGCTGGCAAACCAAGAAACTGGTTGATTTTAATAGGTAGTGGATCTGATGCTGCAGGAGATCTTTCTTCAAAGCCATAAAAAGTTTGTACCGCTCTACCCACTGAGCATAGGGCTCTTGAACCAAATTGATGGAATTCAAGTCTAAAAAGGCTTCAGCTAAGAGAGAAGGCTTGCCTGCCTTAAACAAGGAGCTGTTCAAAGTTGCCAGCTGAAGGGCAAACTGGTTGTAATGTTTTTCCCAATCGGTGGGAGAGAGCCTTTCACTTTCAGATAGAAGAGGGGCAAGAACCTCAGAAGTGATATGGCCTAGGTGAAATTCCCGGAAGAGGAATCTTTGGAAGGAGGGGAGACGACCCTGCTGAGCTGAGATCCTTCCCATTACGCGAGCAAATCTCTCAAAGATAACAGGACCAACTAATGAGTCCATGACCAAGGAATGCCGTTTGGGGAGAAACACAATTTCTGGTATTTTCATGGTAGCGAAATCCACTTTGAAAGAACAGTTAACTGGACTTTCAACTTTAAGCAAAGCAACGGCTCCCTGGAATTGACCCAACTGAACTTCAGGCAAATTGTGGAGATAACGATAGTCATTGAAGAGCTGGAAGTACTGGATGAGTTTTATTTCCTTCTGAATGAAGGGCGCCCAGGTAGACTTGTGATGAATGACAAACCACTCAGAGAGAGTGAGTGGGTGATCCCGGGGTGGAAACCGATCAGACTTTGCAAGTAGAAACTTCCTGTAGAGAGCCTTATGCCCCTTGGCCGACTGATCTTCAGATTTGCATTCAGCCATTTGGAAGATTTTAGATTGATCAGCTTTGGAGATGTGGCAATAGGGAAAAACAACATTGAGATGATCAGTTAGATTAAGATAAGGAACACCAAAAATGGTGGCAAGGATACATTTTTGGAGATATTCACAATAGATGGGTTTTCTTCGATTCTCAACAGTGAGGGAGAACCAGAGAGGAGGACATTTAGGTTCGGTGGGAAGAGCAGGAGTGTTGGAGAGTTTCCTCTTTTTAGAAATAGGACTAGGAGAGCCAGTTCTGTGGATATGAGAACCAACTTCCAGAACTGAGTGGATTGTGGTAATTTCCAACTCATCCTCGAATTTTTTGAGAAAGGGACCTTCAAGTTGTGCACCTTTAGGTATAAAGGTAACAAAGGAGGGAGGAGTAGGAGGATGAAGAATGACTGGTGGGTAGGCACTGCTACAAACAGGGGAATACGCCACCCAAATATAGCAACCGTGGGCGGTTTTAAATATGCACGATGGCGTTAACCCGTCGTTTTCATTCCCTAGTCACTGTGCGACGGTTCACGGTCACCTTTTTTTTTTTTTCCTCACGTCAGAGGTTTTTTTTTTCTAATATTTTTTCCCTTTCTTTTTGGCGCGTCTTCACCCTTAACCGCTTCTCTTTCTCCCTCTTCTCTCATCCCTAAACACGCCCGCGCCCAAAACCCTCCCACCCAAAAAACGCACAGGACGGCTTCTTCAATCGTTCTCATCTCCGGCGCCCCCATACAACGGCTTGCGCAGTTCCAGAGCAGAGGTGTCCAAGCGTGGGGAATCTTCAGCGCCCTCCGTGCCACCTTTGAGGAGAACAACGGCCCGCCTGCCCTCCCTTCGCCATCTGCATCGCCTAACTCCAATCCAATATTTAAAGGAGGTCACAACACCAAGCAAGGGAGAAGTCTCCACCACGCAGTGCTCCTCTAGGTATATATATATATATATATATATATATATATATATATATATATATATATATATATATATATATATATATATATATTTGGACCCTCGGTTCGCACCAGCGCGACGGCGTTGGGGCGGGGGGGGGGGGGGGGGATAGCCCAGAACATCATATCAGAGTCCATCTTGGTACATGTAGAAAGGTGGCACTTCTAGGAACCAATATCTGACAAACTACAAAATGCAGTATGCGGTTGAAAGCGTTCAATTGATTAATATCTATTTTCCCATCTTTCAACTTGAACTCGGGACCAACAATCCCCAAACCCTTTGCCTAAATATCGACGGTGTGTACTCCACTGTGACCGGTGGTACAAATACCAAACAATGATGCCAATAGATCATATGTGATCCTAATTTGGGTTCCCTTGACAGCGGATGTCAAAGACCCATCCTCTTCAGACTTCAAACATACATAGAATGCTTTGACCAGGTCTGGATAACTCATCTCTGATAGAGTTGCCATCTTCATCCATTTCATTCTTTCCATAGCTACTACAATGTTGTGCATTCCATTCTTCTCCAAATCTACAATGTCTACTGCTTTGTTCCTGCACAACTTAGTCTTCACTGTGGTAAACCTTTCCTGCTGCTCGGCGGTGAGGAACGTAGCTCTATAGCCCCCGACAGTGCCGGAAACTCCAGAAACGGCCATGATTTTGAATGGGAAAAGGTTCTGGATGGTCGAAAGGAAGATTGGAGCAGAAGCCCCCAAGAAATTTCTCGCGGGAAAGAGTGGAAGCTTTGAAAATGCACGAAGTCGATGCCGGAGTCGATAGGGTTATCGTCTCAGGCAAGATGAAAGAGATGAGAGCGGGAGGTGAATCGTTGTGACACAGATTTTGGGTTATATCAGATAAAGATAAGGTGACTTTTGAGAAGATTGTGCCATAAATGCGGAAAACGACAAAATAGAGACATGTTCGAGATGAATAAATACCGTTTAAAATAATGAACCGTCAAAGATTTTTATGACGCAAGCGATCTTTAAGGATTTAGCTTAATTTCAGGAGAAAGAATAATTGAAATTCTGAAATAATTATTATTTCAGTTATTTGCAGGCAACTCTGTCACAATTACACATGCCTAATTCCCTTCTAAGAGACGTAAATCTCTCTTTAGGTAAGACTTTTGTGAATATATCTGCTAACTGATTTTGCGTATCTATAAAGGAAATATCTATATTACCATTGGCTACATGATCACGAATAAATGATATCTAACCTCTATATGCTTTGTTCTTGAATGTTGTACTAGATTTTTTAGTGAGATTAATGGCACTGGTGTTGTTGCACAGCAAGGGAATTGTTTTGATGTGCAATCCATAATCCTCAAGTTGCTGCTTAATCCATAGAAGTTGTGTATAACAGCTTCCAGCAGCCACGTACTCAGCTTCAGCTATTGACAGTGCTACTGAATTTTGCTTCTTGGAAGACCATGAAATCAGACAACCTACAAGAAATTGACAACATCCACTGGTTCTTTTTCTATCTATTTTGCATCCAGCGTAGTCAGCATCAGAATATCCTATTAAGTTAATTTCACATGTTTTTGGATACCATAGACCTAAATCATGGGTTCTAGCTAAATATCTAAAAATTCTTTTGACACTGATTGAATGAGACTCTTTAGGATCTGCCTGATACCTAGCACACATGCATACACTAAAGAGTATATCAGGTCTACTGGCAGTTAAGTAGAGTAAAGATCCTATCATACCTCTGTAGACCTTTTGGTCTACATTCTTACCGTCCTTATCACTGTCTAACCTTGTTGATGTGCTCATTGGTGTTGACAGTGGCTTGGCATTTTCAAATCCAAATTTCTTCAACAATTCTTTGGTGTACTTTGCTTGACATATGTGAGTGCCTTCTTTTCCTTGCTTGATTTGTAATTCGAGGAAGTAGTTAAGCTCCCCCATCATGCTCATTTCAAATTCTCCCTACATAAGCTTTTCGAAGTACTTGCAAAGGGATTCGTCAGTAGAACCAAAAATTATATCATCCACATAGATTTGTACAAGTAGCACATTTTTGACTTTAGATTTGATGAATAATGTGCTATCTACTTTTCCTCTAGTAAAACCATGGTTTAACAAAAATGCACTTAATCTTTCATACCATGCTCTAGGTGCTTGCTTTAAACCATATACTACCTTATGCAATTTGAAAACATGATTCGGTAAATCAATATCATCAAAACAGAAGGTTGATCTACATAAACATCCTCCTTTATATATCCATTTAAAAAGGCGGATTTTACATCCATTTGAAAAAGTTTTAAATCTAATGATGATGCATAAGCAAGTAAAATTCTGATTGCCTCAAGTCTAGCCACTGGTGCATAGGTTTCATCGAAATCTATGCCTTCCTCTTGGGAATAGCCTTGAGCTACCAGTCTGGTCTTGTTTCTAATGATCACACCAGCTTCATCCAATTTGTTCCTGAACACCCATTTGGTGCCAATCACAGGATGATCTGATGGTCTCGGAACAAGGGACCATACTTAGTTTCTCTTGAACTGGTTAAGTTCATCTTGCATGATTAATATCCAAGATTCATCAGACAGTGCTTCATTGACTGTCTTGGGCTCTATTTGAGATACAAAAGCTAAATAATCACAAGGAATTACATTACCTCTAGTTCTTACCTCTAGTCATTTAATGTTTTCTGATCTATGCACGCAAGGAAAGGATTCTTCCAGATATTCTGCAGCTTCTTGTTTTCCAACGTTGTAGAGAATGGTGCTGTCAAGGATCTGCACACAATAAATACCAAATAGTGGACAACTAGACTGTCTCTTGGCTTGTCAGTCAATGTTAGAAACCAGGCAGTAGGAATATACACCAGAATGGAAATACTTTTCTGCTATCTAAAAAGGTGTTTTCTATAAAAGCAAAGGAATGGAAGATATCCAATATGCATCGTGTAGAGAGATGTACAGATGCATGAGCACATGAGAAGACTTTGACTTTCAACATATTTGAATATCAAATCGATGTGATACATAAAATCATTGTATTGTCATAACCAAGTCGATGTAAGAGACAAATCGTTATGAGAGTATAAGCAAGTCGTTATAAGTGAATCGTTGCGATGTTGTTTAATAGTAAACAAATCGTTGTGATGTTGTTTAATAGTAAACAAATCGTTGTGCTCAGGCAAATCAATGTGAACAACCAAATCGTTGTTTCACTTATAGAGTTGATACAGTGATCAAATCGTTGTAAAGATAAATCGTTATGAGAGTATAAGCAAATCGTTATAAACAAGCCGTTATAACCAAATCATTATCTCATTTATCGAGTTGATGTAGTGATCAAATCGATGTTTTGTTTTATCGAATCGTTACACAGACCAAGCCGTTGTTGTGACTTATCAAATCGTTACAGCAAGCAAATCATTGTGTAACTTATCGGGTCGTTATAATGACCAAGTCGTTATTGTAACTTGTCGAATCGATATGAATACCAAATCGATGAGGATCTTATCAAATCGTTATGAAAGACAGATCGTTATGAGACCAAGTCATTGTTCTCACTTACCAAATCGATGTGAAGTCGAATCGTTGTGAGAGCAAATTGTTGTTCTCACTTATCAAATCATTGTGAGAGCAAATCGTTGTTCTCACTTACCAAATCGATGTGAAACTGAATCGTTGTGAGAGCAAATCGTTGTTCTCACTTATCAAATCGTTGTGAGAGCAAATCGTTGTTCTCACTTACCAAATCGATGTGTACATTTAGCGAATTGTTCTGAGATTGAAATTGATGCGATACTTATGAAATCGTTGTGAGGTCGAAACCAGTATGACACTTACCAAATCCTTATGAGTATGAAATCAATAGAAATGAGAAAATCATTATGAAACTAGTGAAGTCGATGTGTACTTAAAAAATTATATGCTCTGAACTTTAAATGCTTCAGGGTAAAAATACTTACAGGTTTTGCTTGACTTTCCTTGATTTACTTCCTATGCTTAAGCTTCATGAAAACTTGTTAGATGATACTTTATTGAAGTTTTTTTAATCACCAAAATAGATATATAATTCATAAAATTATATGGGGATGAACTTATCATCATTCCCTTCAAACAAGGGGAACACTGGTACAGACCCCAGATGGTCACCATCAGCTGCAAGCTGGTCTTCCCTTCTAATCAAGCGGAATGCTTGCACAACAACCTTCTCTTCCAACTGAAGAGGAACAATTCTGAACACAGAAGCAAGGACCTGAAGCCCCTATATCAAGCTCAAGATACACAATGAAATGCTTGATCTTAGACTGAGCCTAAGAAAGAAAGAGTTTACAGTAAAAGACTTTTCTTAGGCTAAACCCCCAGCTCTCACTCTCTCTCAAATACACAGACATATAGAGAGAGAATGAGGAAGAAGGAAGACAACTTGAATGCTTCAGCTTGAATGGGCTCGAGCTCTCTTCCTTTTTTACTTGAGTGTGTATGGAGTTGGATGTTCACTGGATGTACACTCCTTAAATGATCTTCCGGTTTTCACTCTCTTGTTTTCTTTAGCCTTTGCTTCATCCTATTATGGAGCAGCTTGAAGAGGATCTGTTGAAGAATAGTTGTTGCTCTTGTTTGTCTCCTTCTTCTTTTTCTGCTCTTATTCTCTTGAGTCTAACGACTTATTTCTTGTGCCTACTGGCTCCTTTGAACAAAAGATTCTTCTAACTGGTGCGTATTTCCAGGGGTGCAGATAGTAGGTCCCAATTTGTTGACTATGATCAGAAAACGACCTGCAGACAATAAATGCAAGGTAGATGATCAGACTCGTCAAGTCTTTTGTTAGGTGTCTCATACCTCTTTTGGCATTTTGTCTGTATTTCCTGCAGATGGCTAGAAATAGACTGTAGTGCTTTTCTTTCGTTGCCGGATGGAAGAGATCCTAGGCAAAAAGGTCTTCAGTCATAGAAATAATAAGATAAGCATATGAAGTGCATTTAAATTATCATTGGGCGCCAAATACATTTTGAAACATTTGAAATGTAGAGGCAATCAATGTCTTAAGGTAATCGATGTTACAGAGGCAATCAATGTTTTTATAAAGGTAATCGGTATGTAACTTCGACTATAGACTTCGACAGTATGGAAATCGGAGTGAGAAGAATCGATATGAAGAATAATCGATATTATAATGTAATTGATGTGAAAGACAATCGATGTTGCAATGTAGTTGATGTTTGAGTGCAATCGATGTTAAGATATGATAGCCAAAAATGCGTCGTTAAACATGTGGCTAACAATTTTAAAATAAATCGACTTACACAAAATATTTTAACAATAGTTAAGTGGTGAGAACCGAGTCGTATCCACGGAGAAAAAGATTTTAACTTTGAAAATATTGAGTTTTAGATTAGAAAAGCTAGTTGAGAATTTTAGAATTAAATCCTAAGACTAATTTGATCAAAAATAAATCTAATCTAAGAAGAGAAATTAGAAGAGAGAAATGGAGATAGAAAGAAACTAAATTAATAAGGCTTAAAATTAAATTCTACTAACAAGCAAAAGAGTGCTAAAAATTTTAAATTAAACCAACAACAACAATTTAGAAGAATAGAAAATGGAGAGAGAAAGGAGAGAGATGAGAGAGAATAGAAGAAAGAGAGAGACGAAGGGAGAGATGGGGAGGAGAGAGAAGAGCAACACCATAGATCCGTGCGTACTATAGCAGTGCTACAGTAACCGTAAAGAAGAAGAAGACGTGCCTCTTTCACGTTGCATGCAAACGCATGCAGCGTGCAGGAGAAGGGGAAGCGGTGGCTTCAGCGCGGACAGTAGGCGGGCGCGCGGGCTGGTAGGCCGCGGGCACGCGGGCGGCCTGGCAGGCGGGGCTAGCACGGCAGCGCCCAGGCGGCCGGGGGCGGCCAGGCAGGCGGGGCTGGCGCACGGCCAGGTAGGCGGGGCTGGCTGCGTGGCAGGCACGGCCGGGCTGCACGACATGTGTTGGTGCAGGTCGAGAGAGAGAGAGAAATTAGAAGAGAGAGGAATAAGAAAGAGAAGAGAAAGAGAAGAAGAAGAAGCAGAGAGAAGAACAGGGAGAAGAAGAGATCGCAGGAGAGGGAAGAGAGAGAGAGGAAGAGAAGAAGAAGAGTGGGGGGGAAGATGATATTGGAGAAGAGGGGAGAGAGAGAGAGAGAGAAGGCCAGTGGAAGGGAATGAGAGAGGTTGAGAGATAGAGAGTCTTTAAAATATAGATAGAAAGAAGAGAGAATTAAGGGGAAGGGTTTTGAAAATAGAGAGGGATTTTAAAATGAGAGAGAGTTATGAAAATTAAAAAGAAAGAGAGAGAGGGAAAGGGAAAAAAATGTTTAAAAATTAGAATCTCTCCTCATTATCTCTTAATCCATCTTGGTCCATTAGCAAATCCTTGTTGAGTGGCCCATTATCTTGCAAACAAAGTACATACAAGGATTCAATCAAATTATCATTTTTGTAATAACATAGTAATGGATTAATGTAAAACTAAGGACCATTAGATAATAAATATCATGATTATCATCAATAATTATGTAATTATCACACTCCCAACTTACTCATTGCTAGTCTCTTAGCAATGCACACAAGTGAATAATTGGGACAAACAAGAGTTCAAAAAATCATACTTCATGACAAGAAAGTAAGAATGAGAATGCTGAATCATAAGTATTTCAAGTACCAATCGAGAGTGTTAAAGGCAAATATGTCAGTTCATGTCATTAGACAGTTCCTCAAAATACACTCAAAATTTCATGGATTTTTTTTTTGTTCAATGTTTGAGCATGAATAAGAGGATGCATGGGTTTTTTACATATCACTCAAGGATGGTATCAACTCTACACTCCTTAAATTCGACCCTCGAATTACAGGTAGCTTTCACTCTGCCTAGTCCTCTTTTTCAAGCTCATTTTCTTTTCTTTTTAGTTACATGGTGCTGCACTTCCCTTCATTGTTTGACGCAAGCCTCAACTCTTACCTTAGGAGTAGCAGGCCCGGTTACTAAGATCAGGGGCATTTTCCATATTTTTCACTACTACTCTCTTTATATATATGTACACACACATTTTCACATTTATTTGTAGGCATGTAGCTTTTTTCCCATGATTGGTCTTCAATAGGAGTGTAGAATATCAATCAATCAACATGAATGTTAGGTAAAACTCTCATCATCCATCTGAATACTCCTAATGATCTTTTAATGTACTAATGGAGTTTCAAATGTATCTTGAGGAGGCTACTAAGAACATAATTAGTTAACTTACCCTTTAACTCACCACTTTCACAAGTACACATTGTGAGTCGAGCTAGAAAAAATTTTCTTTCATGAAATATGAAACATGAAGCACAATGTTAGGGACAAAATTTTGAAATATAATTTGTCTCTCCCCTCAACTTGAATGACATTGTCATCAATGGCATAAAAGTAATGAAATAGAATAAAGCCAACGTAAGTTAAGAAAGTAGAGATGCAACCTCATGATCATATGAGTGTGGTTGCATAATAGCTTCATCTAAAGATAGTGCGACTCCAAACACCTAAGACACAAAATAAAAACTAAATCAATAGAAATTAAATTTCCTAAAAATATTGGGTTGCCTCCCAACAAGCGCTAAGTTTAATGTCTTCAGCCAGACACATAGAGGTAACAATCTCACGTAACACCCCCAATCAATTGACGTCAAATTCTTGCTTTGTAAGGCATCACCAGCCATAGTGGGTCAAGTGATCCAAACGTACCCTGCAGATCAGTAAAGGATAGAGAAATTGGGGCATTCAGGATCATATCTTCAATTAAGAAATATTCATTTGTACACTTAAGATCTTTATATGTGTTGAGCACTTCAATTTGGACTTTATTATTTTCACCATTTTCACCCACAACTTCCATTTTTAGATCGTCTTTGATGATGTTGAAGTTAAATTGAGTTGAATGCTCAGAGGATTGTTTGAACTCCACAGGTTGACTTGTGTTAGAGACAATATGATGATTTGGAATGAAATGGTTATGATCCTTAACACAATGATGCTTGAAAGGTTGAAGTGGAGTTGACCAATCAGCTAGCGGTAGCATGTCTATGGATATATTGGATTTGCCAAGGTCAGGGAGGGGTAAAAAATCCACATCCTCCCCTAAATCAAGAGATGCCGAGTCAGAGTTAATTTCAGACACAATCTCCAACTCCTCTCTTAACCATGAAGAATGGTTGACAACTTCACTCAATCCCATCTCTACACCCACCTTTTATTCATTCCTCACTTAGGTTACGGTCACCTAAAACTCAGGAAGGGAAAATAGTAGAATTTGATCATCATCTGTCTTGTCCATTTCCTTTTCTTCTCCCCCTAACTTAAGATTAACACACTCAACACATCCCATCTAAAAGATGGGATTGAGCTTGAGTTGCTCTGGTTTCTCCTGGCTGATGTTGGTTCTAACATCCCACTGATATGAATCCTCAATACCCCCCCAACTATTTAGGCCAACAATGATATGAGTGTCTTTAGGTTGGAGAATCTCAAGTTGACCACATAGGCTTGCATGGTGGTCGAATCCAAGTGAATGATTTTCAGACATTGTATTAGAGTAACTAGACAATTGGCCCATTTTTATTTCCACTTATAGGGTGGCTTTAGCAAGCTGGCTTAGTTGGGCTGTCATCTTGGAAATGGATTGATTTTGAGTCAAGATTATCTATTTCATTTGATCAAGCATTTCCTTTTAGAGATTGGTTTGTGTAGGAAATGTGTAGGTGGGCTGGGAATCAAGCTGGGATGAATAGAAATTTGGAGAATACTCAGACTGATGGTAAGGTGACTGAGAGTGTAAAGGTTGTCCTCCACATTTGGCTTGATCATAGGAATTATTTGAATGTTGAGCCCAATTCTGAGGAGTTTGAATAGGAAGGCTTTGGACTTGGGCTAGAATAGGTTGATCTCGAAGTGTCAAATGCGGCATTACTTCCCCAAGTTGTTGAAAAGTTGTGTCATCTGGAGCGTCTGATAAACATACTGACAAATTAATACCATAGAATCCTTGATCAAACCATGATATGATTTCACTACCTAGAAAGGGTCCTCAAACCTCTTCTTGTGGATCTCGGTAAAACAAACTCAAATTTTTAGGAGAGACACCTAATTCAACTTTTGGATAGGGAGTGGGTGTGGAGAACTCTTGTGTAGTTGGGGCTTGATCCTAGTTGAGAGATGGCCATTGGCTAGGAATGTAATACTCATTATCATAATGGGCATGGTCAACCCACTTGGTACTATGGGCCTGAGAGGATGGAGATGAGGTGTGAAGTGGGTCAATATAGTTCCTCGACCCTGAATCATGCATATGAACTGTAACTGGGTGATCATGATCATGAATTTGATGGGCTTGAGTCCATTTGGAGCCATAGGACTGGTAAGTAGGGGTTGATGAATAAGGTGGGTCAGGTTGTGAGTGAACACCATAATGGGCCAGAAGTTGCTCCATTGGCATTGATCCAATTTGTCCAATTAATGTGCCCATTTCATGTCCATTATTATCAACCCACATAAATCCCCTTTTTTTATATTTTTTTTGTTATTGTTTTGAAAGTTTTTTTTTCTTCAAATAAGTTAGCAAACAATTAATCTTATGACACCTATGGTTCCCTGGGACATAAATATTTGATTTCTCACTTATCAACTGAGGCCTAACTTAAATCCATTCTCAAGCCCATTAACTGGCCAGGTAAGAGGTGGGAAAGTGGGAGGTTCCCCCTGCTCTCGCATGGACCTAATTAAGTAACCACTTGTCCACTTATGCGTTTGCCTATGAACCTCTAGCCTTAGACATCAGTCTCCAAACTTGATAGCGGGCCCAAGTGGGCCTAAGTCTCAAAGCGAACCCTAGGTCAAATTTCTACTTTCTTTTATTGGGATTGGGTTAGTAAGTGCAAAGGTGGTTGTTTTTGGGCCAAGGAAGGGTGATGAAATCCCCACCTTATCTTATTAATGGGCTTGCCCTTAAGATGTTTTAAACATGATGTGCACACCACAAAATCAACCAAGGCGTTCTATGCAAGCATGGCAATGCATGATCATACTTTTTAGAAAGTTGAGATTCTCACTTTGCCTCCTGCAATCTTCGACAAGAAAGGAAACTTTTCAAAAAGAATAAAAACACCTAAAGATGTAAGTCTAAATGATGAATATCCTAAATATGGAAGTTTCTAATCTTGACATGACATCATTTTATTGGGTTCAAGTGAATTGATTTTTTTTTTAATTATCTAAACATGGCAACTAGGAAAAGGAAACTAAATCAAGAGGGTTTTAAGGGTACTTACCTCCAAAGCAATCCCTCATTCTTTTGGAAATAAAAATAAATGGAAAGAGTGAGAAAGAGAAGGAAACTTACCTCAACTTACCTTTTTCTGATATTTTTCTATAATTTTCAGGGTTTTTTTTTTCACAACAGAACTTTTTATCTACAGATTCTGCTTTCAGCGACAGTTTTCTGGACAAAAACTTTTTTTCTACAGTTTTCAGGCTTTTTCAATTTTTATTTGACACCTACAAAAAGAAAAAAAATGTTAGCATGAATATATACAAAAGACACCAAGATTATCAAAACTAAAAATCTAATTCCCCAACAACGGCGCCAAAAATTGATAGCCTACAAATGCGTCGTTAAACATGTGGCTAACAATCTTAAAATTAATCGGCTTACATAAAATATTTTAACAATAGTTAAGTAGTGAGAACCGAGTCGTATCGACGCGAAAAAAGATTTTAACTTTGAAAATATTGAGTTTTATATTAGAAAAGCTAGTTGAGAATTTTAGAATTAAATCCTAAGACTAATTTGATTAAAAAAAAATCTAATCTAAAAAGAGAAATTAGAAAGAGAAATAGAGATAGAAAGAAACTAAATTAACAAGGCATAAAATTAAATGCTACTAACAAGCAAAAGTGTTTAACAAAAGAGTGCACAAAAATTAAAATTAAACCAACTACAACAATTTAGAAGAATAGAAAACGGAGAGAGAAAGGAGAGAGTTGAGAGAGAGTAGAAGAAAGAGAGAGACGAAGGGAGAGATGGGGAGGAGAGAGAAGGGCGACACTGTAGATCCGCACGTACTGTAGCAGTGCTACAGTAACTGTAAAGAAGACGTGCCTCCTTCACGTTGCATGCAAATGCATGCAGCGTGGAGGAGAAGGGGAAGCGACGGCTTGGGCGCGAACGGCAGGCAGGCACGCAGAGGCCGCGGGCATGCGAGCACGGGCAGCCTGGCAGGCGGGGCTGGCGCGGCAGCACGCGGGCAGATGCAGACGGCCAGGCAGGCAGGTCTTCTGCATATCAGCCCAATCAGAAATGGAATTGGGCTTCAATCTCGAGTACCATTGAAAAGCGGTACTCGTGAGAGATGTTGCGAAGTATCGCGCGCGGCCAGGCACGCGGGGGTCCGTGGCAGGCGGGGCTGGCTGCGTGGCGGGCGCGGTCTGGCTGCGCGGCATGTGTGGTGCATGCCGAGAGAGAGAGAGAGAGAGAGAGAGAGAGAGAGAGAGAGAGAGAGAGAGAGATGAAGAGAGAGAAGAGAGAGAGAAGAGAGAGAGAGAAACAGAAGAAGAGAAAAGAAAGAGAGAGGAAGAGGAAGAAGAAGAGAGAGGAGGGGAAGAGAGATCGTAGGAGAGGGAAGAGAGAGAGAGAGGAGGAGGTTCCGCAAGAGATAGAGAGGAAGAGAAGAAGAAGAGAGGGGGGGAGAAGAGATCGGAGAAGAGGGGAGAGAGAGAAGGTCGGTGGAAGGGAATGAGAGAGGTTGAGAGATAAAGAGTCTTTAAAATGTAGATAGAAAGAAGAGATGAAAGAAGAGAGAATTAAGGGGAATGGTTTTGAAAATAGAGAGGGATTTTAAAATGGGAGAGAATTTTAAAAATTGAAAAGAAAGAGAGAGGGAAAGGAAAAAAAAAAAAAAAGAATCTCTCCTCATTATCTCTTAATCCATCTTGGTCCATTAGCAAATCCTTGTTGAGTGGCTCATTATCCTGCAAACAAAGCACATACAAGAATTTAATCAAATTATCATTTTTGTAATAAAATAGTAATGGATTAATAAAAACTAAGGACCATTAGATAATAAAATATCATGATTATCATCAATAATTATGTAATTATCAAGATACAATCGATGTGAACGTATAATCGATGTTTAAGTGTAATCGATGTTAGAGTGCAATCGATGTTTAAGTGTAATCGATGTTTAAGTATAATCGATGTTTAATTTATAACAGTAATTGATGTTGAAGCAGTCGGTCTTATGAGGCAATCGATGTTTAAGGTATTCGATGTTTGAACATAATCGATGTTTAATTGAAGTGTAATCGATGTGAATTTGTATAGCAATCGATGTGATATTAAAACAGTAATCGATGTACCACTTCAACTGTCCACGAGTCGGAGTTGGACTGATTACTTCGACTTCTTGAGAGTTGGAGTAAGGACTACTTCGACTTTTTAGGAGTCGGAGTAGGACATTCATGCAAAGACTTCGGATATGAACAATACAATAATTCTATTAAAAATGATATTGAATATATTAAAAATATTTATGAAAATCATGAATTTTGTTATCATCAAAATAAAAAGATAGAATATAAGAGTGATTCAATAGTTATCAACTGTAAAACGGGGAGGTGGAGATGAGGTTTTTGGAAATGCACGATACATGTAGAGCATTGTGTAAATGAAAGGAACAGTGAGGGCTGTGAAATGGAACATGACCGGTGTTGCCAATATGCAACCCTTTCCCATTACTGATGAAGACTTGGTCACTGCCATGGTACCTCGTGCGATGTTGAAGTGGCCTAGGTTCGGAGTCATGTAATGGGTTGCACCGCTGTCTAGATTCCACGTGGGATCAAAACTTACGTTGGTGGAAGTAGTATTAGCCTGGTAAATTGGTTGTTTCACCTTGGAGGACTATGAAGCATAATAAGAGAGATCAAAACATTGACGACAGTTGATTGTTGCATGCCCCATGAAACCACAAAGTTGGAAGAGATCACCCTCAGCCACAATCAGGTGAGGTGTTGGTCTGGACCGGTTGCCACCGCGGCTGGTAGAGGTCCCATGCCCCCTGCCATGGCCATTGTTGCTACTACCGCAACCACCCTGATGAGAAGTTGGACGTCTTGGTGTGGGCAACATGGGCGACAGGAGAGACGCCGTCTGTGACCACCGACTGAGAGCGGATGAGGTGCTCATGGTTCAACAACATACCGTGGAGAACATCGTAAGAGAGGATTTTGTGATCCGTCTTGGTGAGGAGAGAAGTGACGAATGCCTCATAGCTGGGGCCGAGACCTCCCAAAATCAAAAGGAGGAGATCCGTAGAGGAGACAGGTTTAGAAACAATGGCAAGGTTATCTGCGATCTCCTTTGCATGCTTCAAATAGTCAGTGATAGGGCATCACCTTTCTTCATAGTTTATAGCTGCAGGCAAAGGTTGAGCACGCGGAGATGCGGGGTAGATCCATATGCCCACTTGAGGCGATCCCATGCTGCAGTAGAAGTAGGAGACCCCACAATGTGAGGAAGAAGTGGCTCAGATGTAGAGGAATATATCCAACTAGGGAGCAGTTGGTCGTACACTCACCATGCCTCCGCATCTGGGTTAAGGATCATCTTTGTGGGATCGTTGGGATCAGGCTTGGGTAGTGTTGGGCATGGCCAAGAGTCATCAAGCAGCCTAGCCATGCAGTAAAGTGTTGAGGAGGGGCAGAAACTGAGCCTTCCGGACGGTGGAGTTGTCGTAGTAAAATAAGCTTTATAATGATGAACATGTAATTATCACCTTAAAAGTATTTGATCTCTTTCAATTATGATTTCTCATCACATATACAGAAACTCATGCATTGAGACTTGCAATGTTCATAACATATCTGATAAATTATTAGACTTTTACACTTAAGTCTCTATTAAATAAAAGACTTATTTTCATTTTCTATCGATGTTTTGGAACACCATTATCGCTGCTCCGTTATTTTAAAAGTCCTTTAGAACGCTAAGCAAAATGTTACAACACACTTCTTGGCAATGTGAGAACTCTCTGTCGGGTATTCCTTCTGTTGGACTGGAACTCCTTGGATAGGCCTCCGTACGTCTCTGTGAACCTGAAATTCTTCTAGGACACCGAGCTGGCTATACCATCAACATCTAAACACATCTAAGAACCATGCTAGACTTGTACAACATAATTCAACCAGCTAGATTGTCTTCTCTGTGAACGCGCTTGCCCTACTGACTGCGTTCTTAACTCGATGGTCATGGGTACCGCGTCTTATCTTGTTAACGTGCTCGACACCCAGACTGCGTTCTGGTCGCATCTAGGAGGTAGACTGTGTTCTCTACCAGACTGCCAGAACCTGAGCGTTCTGTCTGTAGTGGTTACTATCGATGCTTTATGTGATGTTTTCCGTGCATGACCTATTGTAAGTTTCTATAGACAATGCATAAACTCTCATCTAAGTACTCACTCTCTCTCTCTCTCATCAAATCTCTCTCTTTCATGCTATTCTCCTCTATTCATCTACTATCTCATCTGTTCTTGGCACTCTATATGATCGTGACTAATTGTCTAAAGATAATAAACATGATTAATGCTTGGCAATATAAGGGCCTAGTCTGGCCCTCATAGGTGCACCCAAAAGTGCTATTTGCCTGCAAGAGTTAATTGATTTGAGTGTTTGATATTACACTCAAGTGCTATCTATCTCAACTATCTAATGACAAAAAAAGTGCTATGCTAGACTTGTTACTGATTATGCTATGAACTATACGTACTATTTCGTGCTACGACCATCAATCTCTTCTGTAATACTTGCTACTTACAACATGATACATCGTGCTATTGCTCTCTTGACATTACATGACTCTCTATCTTTAGTTACTCTGTTGTTTAATACGCTAATTACTTTAAGCCTGCTTGGCCACGAGATATAAGACCAATTGGGCATTATCGCTCATCAAATGCTATTTGTGAACGTTTCAGGCCGTCTTATGATGAGGACCACACTCATGAGGAAGGGATGACCAAGAGTGATTCAGAGTAACACTAAAGTGCAAGAGTTATCCTAGTGTCTTAGTTAGTTAGTTTTCATTTTTATTCAATGTAAGATGTCAATGGGCCCTAAATATTGGTTTGACATTAGTGAATATAATGGATGATGGAGATTGGTTATGAATAAAAGTTATTTGATTTCTTTAACTCGATTGTCCAATGGTTTGATATCTAGTATTGCTCTATACTCACCTAATTGCAACTGCACGTCTCGATATTCCGCGTCGGGGGGTGACAGTTGGGGTTGGTGTTGTCCCTGGGAAACAACTGTGTGGTGAGGGTTTGTGGCTTATACCTAGTTAACAAGTTAATGGAAATCCTCACAGGGGTGTGGGGTAGTGGACGTAGGCGCACACGTGGTGTGTTGGTCGAACCACTCTAAATCCTACGTGCATGCGTGATTTGCTTCCATCTCTTCTATCTTCTTTCTACGAACGTTAAGATAGTTCGTTTCCTTGTTTATAGTGTTATGTTCTGATGTGCATCTTGCTTAATATATTTGCTTAGTTAAGTTTAATCTATTTTGTGTGATTTTTTTTTTTTAAATAGGTGATAACCAATTCACCCCTCTCCTCTTGGTTGATCATCGCACATACATGTCTATCAGCTTCTTTATTGACATACAATTGCCTTTGTAAGGTTGACTACTATTCTCAATAACCAGTTGTACTAGATCTAGAACTTCCAAACCTATAAGTTCGACATCAAAGAATGGAGTACTAAAACAAGTCATACTTGGTGTCTCAAGTCTAAGGACCAGTTATACAATTGGCACCATGAAATTATTGTCTGACAATCAGATATCATCAACCATATAACATTCCGAGAGCGGATCATTCAGTGAACTCATTCTCTAATGAGCACCTGCACCATATCTCTAGTGTCTCCACACAAGTAGCTATGAGTCTAGCTATCTTCATCATATGGACGGGTATACAACACACTGACATATCTGGTTATCTCGATGTCCTTCTTGAATAACCTATGAAAAAGAATATTTAGGAGTTTAAAGAATTGGTCTTATTATCATGATCTCACCATAATCTAATTCTCATTGCAAACCCATGAACATTAAAATATAAACATCATCTCATATATGTAATAGAAAGTGAGAAAATGTCATTAATATTATTACCAAAAGAGATTACTACAAGATTAATGTGAGTTGACTTGTAGGGCATTCATAACTAGCAACCATGACCCAAGACTCTATAAATAAAGATTGGTTTCGTTTGAGGAGAGATCTTGGCTCTTTAGCTAGGGTTTTGTGCTCTTTGAAGGAGAGAGGGGGTGAGACCATGAGAGAGAAAGAGGAAGATTCCACTTTGTTGTTGCATGATCGTGATTGTTGCTATGAAGGAGAGGTTGATACAGACCTAGAGGAAGGCCCTAGAAGTAGGGATCGTGGCCAAATCATACTCAAGAAAGAGGATTTAATTGTGGTCAATGGATACTTCTTTGGTTGCCAAAAAGAGCTTCATCGGCTTAATTCTCGATTTGTGGGAGGTTTTAGAGGTAAGTAAGTTAAGGTTTCTCTCCATGTTCTTGTTACTTAGGATTTTCTTATTTTTCTTAGATTTTTATAAAATTATTTCGATGTCCATTTTCCATGATTTCTTACCTCAATTCTGCATTGTGTGCAGTCAAGAACTCAATGACAGCATAATATGTCATCAACATATGTTAACATTAAGTTCATCCTTTCTAGAACCTTACCGCTTGATCTTGTGTGATGAATCCATGATTGTATGACTATTTTGGGGGTTTTTTTGATTCTATCACAAGGTGTTAATCATCATAACGTTAACTCTAGATTTATTTTGGTTAATCATGGTAATTATTTGAAATTCTATTTATATGAAAAACATATGAATAATTGGTAGTTTAATTTCCATAAAGCATGTATGTTATGAAAATTGTTAAATTCTATGTGGTAATTAGTTAGACTATTGTAAGCATGTTTTATGGTATTTTAAACTTGTTTAATCCTTATTAATGAAATTTAAGTATTTTTACAATAATAACCTAATTTTGGTTTTAAATTATGAAAAATAATTTTATTATTCTAAAATTTTTAAAAAATTAGAGTTACCTTCTGCCCCTTATAAGCATCCTGTGGTTAAATTTGAATATGACTGAATTATCGATAAATTACTTATGAATTTATGAAGTTTTTAGTATCATGTTAAGTAAGTAAGTTTGAAACTTGATTAAAAATGTGATTAGCATCATAGTTATGTTCTGTTTAATTATTGTTTAATGGTAACCTGAGAATCTGGAAGAGGTCAGTACATGCCTATGTTATGTGTATGCTTGGAAAGAGAGAGAACATGTGAATTATGTGTAAGAAATAATATGATAAATGTGTTAATAATATGTGTGATAAAAAGATATTGCTATCATAAATTACGTGGAGCTGTATTGTAAAAGTGTCCATATAAGAAGGCTCAATATGCTATGTGATACCCGAGATAATGGATCCTGTGAAATCTTGAAGGTGGTTAAATACCACTAGTAATGGTGAGAGTACTTCTCCTAATTTTGTGCAATAACTAAGACTTGATCATTTTACCTGACGATTGAATATGTGTGTGATCATGACGTGACTTTCTAATAATGATTTAGACTATGTTTCGACTTGTGTAAAATTAATCTGAATGTGTAATTAGCATGCATGTGATATGTGAACGTGGTATGTGAGCGTGCAATAAGAATGTGACATATGATCGTGAATGTAAATCATGAAAGTCATATGAAAATAAGGCATTGTTTGGTATTGCTTTTGAGGTGGAGATTTCAATCATTGAATGATTGAAAATCTCCTTTTTCTCCCTCTACTTAGCAAACAAAGAAAATAGCTTTTAGATTTTATAAAAGGAGATTTTGAGAAAGAGGAGAGAGATAGAGAGAAGAAGAGTCATCATTGTGCTTTGGCTTTTGGGATTGAAAAGCTGGTTAGAGTGAGCTTTTTCAAGATTTGGTGATTTTGCAAAAGTGAAATCCCCATTAGGAGATCCCAAACGGTGCCTAATCATAAATGAATGAGAATATGCCAAATAAAAAAATGAGTGTATATAAAGGCAAAGGTAAAAGTGAATGTAAATGTGCAATGAGAAAGTAAGGGTCCGTTTGTTTTCACGTAAAATTTCTCACCAGAAAAGATTTTTCAGGAAAATTTTATTCTTTCCCTCATTTGTTATCATGTAAAAGTAAAATCTGAAAAAATAAATCCTAAAATTACCGAATTTTGGCATCTGCGCAAAAAGAAGGGATGCCATTTTCCAGTTTGCTTTGTTGATGCCGCTGCGCCATTTGCCCAGAAACATAAATGCACTATTCATTCAAGATGGACTTTTATTTTTGTTCCACTCATTTAAATAATATTTGTCAAATTTAATTATTTTTCATTAGTTAATTTATTTTACTTTTTATTAAAATATATAGAATACTATTCATTCAAATTATGTTTTTATTTTATTTTGCTTATTTTAAATTATATTTGTCAAAGTTACTTATTTTTCATTAGTTATCTAATTTTTTTATTTTTTAAAAAATAAAAAATAAAAAATAAAAATTTTGATGAATAATGTTAATACACAAGTAGCATATGACTCTATCTCATTTGAGTAGATCATAAGATCTCATACTCCTCTATACAATTTTATATTTTCCTAATAACCAAATAAATAATTACGTTTTCATTTTCACGTAAAAATTATTTCGTGGAAAATTATTTTCCTCTAAAACTATTTTACATACAACCAAATAGACCCTAAATGTATGTGTTAATGTGATCCATATTAATGATAATTATGATATCTAATTGTGATCATAAATTAGTGAAGTGCTTGATAACTTTGAATTAACTGAAAACAATCAGCCTGTTATTTAAAGTATATGATATCCCGTTTGTTAGCTCTAATAGCGCCCGACCTCGCTTTTTTCCATGGAAATTAATAAAAAAAATAAAAGCACCTAAGGTCTTGCTCAGGGCCCACTACGCCGTGGACTGGACTGGGCTAACCGGATCTGAATGGGCAACCTTACAAGTTGGGCCTTTCTTTAAGTTAATTAAACGACCGTCTCTATGATCTATCTAATCTAGGTCCTGTCGCCGCCCCCGGGCCAAGAACCGCCTCGCCTTCGCCGCGCGGCGGGGAGAGCCCCACCTCCGTCGGTGCGCTGCCGCCACCCGCCGGTCGAGATGGAAGTGGACGCCGCAGATGCCGCCCCGCCGTCGCCGCGGCCGATCTCACGGCGCACGCGTTCTCAGGCGGCGCCGGGTTGGACGGCTCAGGAGATGCTGACGCTGGCCAACGAGGTGGCCGCGGTGGAGGAGGACTGCCGCCGCGCGCTGTCGTTCTATCAGAGGTGGGTGATCGTCGCCGACAACTGTAGCTCCATCCTTGGCGGCGCCCCCCGCAGCGCGAACCAGTGCCGCCGCCAGTGGCACGCCATGGTCGCCGACTATCGACGGATCCGGGCGTGGGAAGAGACGAATAATGGCTCGTATTGGTCCCTGGACGGCAAAGGGAGGAGGGCGGCGCGGTTTCCGGTGGATTTCGACAGGGAGGTATTCGGGGCCATCGCCCGGTCGCTCCGGGCACACGAGGGCGGCGTTGCGGAGACCGGCAACGCAGTAAGCGAGTCGGAGACGCAGAACAGTCATCCCGGCAAGGACGAAGACGCTGAAGTCATCGTGGTGGCAGAGATCTTAGGTGAGACGCGCGCCCTTTTGGTTTTGCTGTTTTCTCTCGTTCTGTGGTTAGGGAAACCTTGGAACAGCCGATCAACTAACTAATCTGGAAATAAGAAGGAAAAAAAAAGGTATCTTTTTGGGGTGTCTTTGATTCGACAGGAATATTTCAGTTAGATTGGAAGTGAGCCGAGGAAAGTGAAGTGTGAACGTATTCTGTTTCTCTGGGTTGTTTGAAGATGAGTTTGGAAACAGTTCAGTTATCTCTAACTCAACTAGTTCACCTCATTTCCAGTAATTTAGCTGTTTGAACATTCTACAATTGTTAGAACTTAGATCTAAAGAAAAAAAGGATGAGACACTTCCAAGTAACTATCCAACCCTGGGACTAGGAGTTTGTTACAGAAAACCAAGTAAAAGAGTTGTCTTCTTAATGTAAGTAGGTGATCAAGTTGGCATAATGTAACATGGCTCACTTCCATGAGCTCTTTTACAATGCAAATATTGTCTGGCCAAATGTATCCTTTCACTTATGTTTGGGCTGAAGTATGAAGGGTGAGGTATAGCTGTGAGTGAGGCCGAATTGTGACAATCTGTTTCTGATCCCTTTTATGCAGTCTTGAAGCAACCAAGTTACTAGAAGTGAGGTGAAACAGTTGAGTTCCATGTCGCTTCCCTGTTTCCAGCTCTGCCTTTGAGTAATAGAAGGCACCTTTCTTATTCCGGAGCCCAAACTAGAGAATCTGTTACCTGCCAGTTTGCAACTAATTTCATAAGTCATTATAGTAAAAAAAAAGTGTAAAGAATAGTTCCACATAGGGTTTTCTGAATCGGTGTGAATCAGGGGAAATCCGATCCCTGATTCGCCCCGATTCCCTTTATATATATATAATATATATATATATATCATATTATATCATATTTGTAATATATGTTATACATTATAAATATGATATATATTACATATATGTATTTAATCAATATAAATGTGTTTGAAATATGATATATGTAATATATATAATATATGCAATATATATATCATATGATGTATTATATATATAATATACTCTTGCGAATCGGTCCGATTCGGACCGATTCTGGGGGAATCGGGGCAAATCAGGAGCAACCCGATTCGCCTTCCGATTCCGATTCGACAAACCATGGTTCCACATCAATGGTGACCAAAATATAAATGTACTTGCATAGTGGTAGGGCTCCATTGCGTAAGTAAAGAAGTAATGTTTTCTAACAGTTACTTAGGATCCGTTTGGTTACAAGTAAAATATTTTCATAAGGAAAAAGTTTTCCAAAGAATAGTTTTTATAGGAAAATCAAAAACATAATTATCTATTTGATTCTCACGTAAATATTTTCAGTGTAAAAAATTTTCTGATGTTTGTTTTCTAGTAAAACATTTTCTGAAAATCTGCAAATTAAAATTGCAATTCCCATGTGAGGCAATCAGTTATAGACATAGTTGTCAAGGCGGACGCCTAGGCGGCGCCTAGGTGCCGCTTAAGCGCCAAGGCGCTTCCTCAGCCGCCTTAAAACACCTCGCCTTTCTAAGAGGAGAAAAGGCACCCCAAGGCGCCGCTAAGGCGGCCAAGGCGCACGCCAAGGGCGCTTGGGCGCGCCTAAACCCTTTAGGGGTCCGCAATATCCCACTTAGACAGTAGATTCAGGTCGATTTTCAAGGCTGAGTCCAGCCCGATTCCAGGTAACATCTTATTTACCTGAATATCATTTAAGTAAATGTTATAATTTGTTGTTTCATTTACTTAAGATATTACATGTAAATAAGGAAGTACCCCCATTTGAATCTAATAAAAATATCAAAAAAATCATATCTCTTACAAAAAAAAAGTCAACTCTCCCATCGAAGAAGAAAATCACGATTTCGATGATTTTAGCGAAATGCTAACTTTCTAATCTCTCATAATTTGACCTATCTAAAAATTTGATAATTCAAATAAACCATATGGAACACTAAAAATTCAAAGTCTGATAAAAAAAGTCAAACGTGCATATGACTTCTCCAAGGGAGCCGCTCTCCTACTGACAACACTTAGTCTGTTTGAGATCTCTCAGGATTTGGTCAAACTTAAACTATCATCACCCAAACACATGAGACTTGTTATTTTCTAGTTCCTTTTCAATTTTTAGGCATATTGTGGGATTTGTAATGGACTCGTTTAATTTTTACTTGTTTTAAGTGTTAAGATATTGCACTTCTTATTTTATTTAACATATTTACATGTATGTGTATTGCTTGTTTAAAAGTTGAAAATTAGTTTTCTGATGATAGAATGATATTTACACTTCTTGTTCTTATTTAATGTGCTTATTTATTTGAAGATGTCAATTTAGATTTTTTATGACTTTATGATATATAATGTGAGTTTGTTTACTTGGAGTTTAATTTTGTTGTTTTCATTGTCTTTATGTCTGTCATATTATGATATTTTTATTGAATTTTCATCATTATATATATTTATAGATACATAAATATCATGTAAGAGGGACACTTGAAAACAACTCATACTTGGTTCCATCCTAAACGCCTAGGTACCGCTTAGGCGAGCGCCTAAGCCCTTAGGCGATCCGAGACCCCACCTACGCCTTGGTCGCCTTGACGCCTTGATAACTATGGTTATAGAATTGGGTTACAGGTTTAGGAAGAAGTGCAACGGGAGAATATATCTTCTAGTTTCGATGACATTGCGGATCCTATTACTGTTCAAGTTAATACTCCTATGACTTTTGCTCAAGTGGTGCGTCAGTCCTCAATTACCCAGGGGAAGGCTACTATTGGTGTGTCCCCTTCCAGTGGGTCCTCTTCTGGTCGACGAATATCACGTCCATCTCGCAAAGGGGGTGTTAAGATTTGCCTCCCGAGTACCCGAGAACGCTCTCCGAGCCCACTACGCCCGGCAGATGTTATTAATATGCCAGTTCACTCTCCATCTTCGGATATGCGGATGAAGGTTTTGGCCGTTGCTGACCTTGCTAAAGCGGAAAATATCTTCATGCCTGACTTTCGATTTGATCAAGAGTTATTTGAAATGGAATCAGATGAAGAAACTATGGAGCGCTGTTCGCGACGACCAGGTTTACGGCCTCGGACAGTTCTTCAGCGAACTCACTCATGAGATAGATCTTCTATGGAATTTTAGATTGGTTTTATTTTGTTGGTCTTCTGTACTCGGTTTTCCTCTGGTTGTTATAATTTCCTTCTATAAACAAAATTCGGCCTTCCTCGGCCTTTTATCAAAAACAAAAAAATTGCAATTCCCTTAAATTGCTCTCCGGAGCTGGTCATGAGCAGTTCGAGCATAGTCGAGAGAGCGAGCTAGAGAGAGAGAGAGAGTGGAAGGGAAGATAAAGAAATGCTGTTGCTGGCTGCCGGGAAGCCCTCATCAGCGGAGGTGGCCGTTGTGGCGGACGACGCGACGACGGAGCTGGGGCGGCTGTCTGAGGAGGAGTTGGCGTCGGAAGGGGCCACGGCGCCGGAGCATGGGGAGAGTTTGATGCCGGTGAGGAGGAAGCGGGTGTGCTTCCTGGTGAGCTCGTTGGCGTCGTGGATGCCGGCGTCGCAGTCCCTACAAAGGATTGGCCGGTCTTCCTGGCAGAATAGGAACGCCCTCTTCTCTTGCACGACAACAATGGTTTCAGAACAAAAAGAGAGAAGGCGGTGGCGGAGGAGAGTGGGCTTGGTGGTGGTAGGTCGGCTTCTGCCCCACCTTGCAGATGTCGCAGAGGGGGAGCTGGTCGGAGGAAGCAGCGCAGTGGAGGGCATAGCGGCGGTGCTTGCCGGCGAGCTTGTTGACGCTGTGGACCGACACGTCGCAGGGGCCGCAGAGGGCGGCCTTGTCTGCGCAGCAGAAGACGGCCGCGCCGTCGTCGCCCTTGCAGACGTCGCACTGCACCTTGCAGACCTCGCAACAACATAAACCAGAGTGGCCACCTCCGCTGATGAGGGCTTCCCGGCGGCGGCCACCTGTCCCTGCAGCTCGACGCCGGCCACACCGTGCACGACTCCTTCCTCGGGGTGCGCATCTCGTGGACGAATGTCTCCAATGTTGCCCTTGTGCTCAGCATCCGCCACCAGGATAAGCGCCGGGTGCTGCGCCCCTATCTCGACCATGTGGAGTCCGTGGCGGAGGAGATCGAGCTCCGCCACCGAGAGGTCAGGCTGCATGTCGAGGGTTTCGGGGTTTCGCGAATGGGGAAGGGAAAAGAGGTGTCGACGGTTTCAGGGGAAAATGGTCTCCGGGGTTTTTAGGGGGGTGCCCAAATCGAAAATTTTGAGGAATTGTTTTTTCATATTTATATTTTCAGTGATGCCAAATGATTTAAAACATGATCTTTTCCTGAAAATATTTTCTTTAGTGAGGTTTTACACTCAACCAAACAGAAACAACATTCTCTCCATAATGCAATGTTTTCTCCACTTATTGCCTTGAGGTTTTGAGCTGGGTGTCTCAATACGATAAGCTCCATCAAAATCAATGTTTTCTATAGCTTTAAATGTTGATGACAAATAAGCTATTAGATGAAATTCTGTCAACTGCAGATCTTTAACAAGATAAAGCAGACCATATGCATCTTTTCTTGATGTCTAACTAAAAGACGTACTAGAGATCAAAAAGTTTTTCTTTTGTTTTCTTCCCATTCCTTCGCTTACTTTCATAAACATCTTTGTATTTGCATTATTTTTTCCAATTGCTCTAGAGCTGAAGTAAGTTATGAACGACATTTATTGAAGTTGGTATTGAACCTTCTTCTCAAAAGATATTTTTTTGTAAAGATCATGGCCTATGTATCTCTAATGAGAAATGCTTTGTACACGTTGGGACGGTCAAATACGCCAACGTGGAAGGACCGAGTTCGTTCCCATTCGCCCACGTTGCGCCCACGTTGTGAAGCTGCCATCTCACCTTTAGCCTCCATGTCAACAGCCATTAAAAGCGTGTCACTTCTCGTTGTGTTATCCCGAGGTTCTCATGATGACACCGCCGGCCTCACGAAACCGCGATTTCGCTTCTGAAATTTTTAATCCCATCTTTGCCCTTCCCGCCTTTTGTCCGCCTTTTGTGTGAAAAATAATATGAAAAAAGAGTCTCCTTCATTGCAACAAAAATTTGCAACCTTCCTCTCCCACGAAAAATTGACCATCCTCTCTGCAAATCCAGTGATCTTCCTCCTTCTGTCTTCTTCATCCATGACTAGTAAGAAGAGTAAGGCCATGCAGAGTACAGGTCAGTCCAGCTCTGAGGAGAATTTGAAGATGCAAAGTACTGTGCCGGCGGGAGTGATGCCATTTATGCCACCTTATCAGATAAGTAGGCCGGTAGGTATACCATTTATGCCACCTTATCAGATGATAAATAGGCCATTGTTATACCCCTTCATGACGCCATACACAACGTCGTTCATGCATTACTGTCCGACGTCACATGGTCCACTACATGCAAGTAACGATGACAAGAGAGCAGAGGTACTCTATCAGAGCCCAGAAGTACCTCCGGAAGAAAATGTAGAAGCACAACAAACTCTTGGAGGACCTTGTGAAGAACCAGTGAGATCTGTTATACATGACATTATTGACGATGTTAACAAAATAAGATCAGTGCCTGCAAGCCCTGATTTAGAGAACAATGATGTTGGAGATGAGAGAAATGAGGAAGTTAACGAACTAGTGCTGGGATGCCCAGATTTAGAGAATAAGGATGTTGCACATGTCTGCAATTGTAAGTGGATATTTATCTGTTTGTTATTGTCATTTGTAATTTTTCTAATATTTTTGAATGCTATGTACTCTTAGTCAGATGTCATTGGAATTTTTTAATTTTTCTAAAATTATTCGATTGTTTATTGAAATATTTATATTTGTCACTGAAAGGAATGTATTTGTCACTGGAATCTCCTATTTGTCACTACTTTTCTTCCATTTGTCACTTGGATTTCATGTGTTTGTGACTGAGAATTTTGTATTTGTCACTGGAAGGGGCCTATTTGTCACTGGTTTTATACTATTTGTCACTAGTTTTCTTTCATTTGTCACTTGGAGTTCATGTGTCTTTGTCACTGGGAATTTGTATTTGTCACTGGAATCTTGTATTTGTCACTGGAAGGGGTTTATTTGTCACTGGTTTTCTGCTATTTGTTACTAGTTTTCTTTCATTTGTCACTTGGAGTTCATGTGTGTTTGTCACTGGGACTCTTCTATTTGTCACTGAAATCTCTTATTTGTCATTGGAATCTCTGATTTGTTACTGGTTTTCTACTATTTGTCACTAGTTTTCTTTCATTTGTCACTTGGAGTTCATGTGTCTTTGTCACTAGGAATCTTGTATTTGTCACTGGAAGGGGCCTATTTGTCACTGGTTTTCTGCTATTTGTCACTAGTATTCTTCCATTTGTCACTTAAGAGTTCATACCTATTTGTCACTGGGAATCTTGTATTTGTCACTGGGAATCTTGTATTTGTCACTGGAATCTCCTATTTGTCACTGGAAGGGGCCTATTTGTCACTGGTTTTCTTCTATTTGTCACTTGTTGTTCATGTGTCTTTGTGATAAATATGGCCCTATCTATCACTGGTCTGGTCCTATTTGTCACTACAATCTGTTTATTTGTCACTGGAATTCTTTCTGTTTGTGTCTAGAATCTTTGTATTTGTGACTCAAAGTAATGTATTTGGCACTGGTTGCTTTCTGTGTATGTGGCACTGAAAGGAGTGCATTTGTCACTCAAAAACTTGATATTTGTCACTGATGTTAACCTATTTGACACGGGAATAATTCTAAACTTTTTTTATTATTCTTTCAATGCATTTGGCAGCACCCGAAGTAGGTGATGATTTCAATAATGATAAGGGAGAATCAGAAACTTTGGAACCTTTGGAGGGCATGATTTTTCAAACTATTTCAGATGCACAAAAATTCTACAATGCCTATGCTAAACGAGTAGGATTTGGCATGACAATCACTGATGGTAGAAGAAAGAATGATGTGTTTATTTACAAGAGGTTCAGTTGTCATCGTTGTGGTCAATCTAGAAGGGGCAAAGAAACGATAAGCCACAGAGATTCTTCTAAGATTGGATGTAAGGCATCGGTGAGGGTTAGACATGAGAAAGACACAAACACCTACATAATGTATGATGTAATTTTGGAGCATAATCACATTCTTCATCCTACAGCTGCTATGTATTTGAGATCACATCGTAAAATTTGCACCCCAGAGAAAGCTGAGATTCTGAACATGCGTAGTGTTGGTATTTCCACATCCAATATTGTTTCGGCCATGGCAAAAAGAAAGGGGGGCATCCGACAGTTGGAGTGGACAGAGAAGGACTGTAGAAACTTTCTTGATAAAGAAAGGCAAACACAATTGAAGGAGGGTGATGCAAAGACAATGATAAACCATTTTCAGGCAATGCAAGTTAGGGATCCAACATTCTTTTACACTATAGCGGTTAATGACAATGGTACATTAAGGAATGTGTTTTGGATTGATGGTAGGTCTAGAACATCTTGTACATACTTTGCGGATGTCATCTGTTTCGATACAACATACTTGACAAACACATACCAAATGCCATTTGCACCATTTGTGGGAGTAAATCATCATGGTCAGTCTATTCTTTTGGGATGTGCACTACTAAGCAATGAGAAAATTGAAAGTTTTGTATGGCTTTTTAATTGTTGGCTAGAAGCAAATGGTGGCATTCACCCCAAGGCTATCATCACAGATCAAGACAAGGCTATGGAGGCTGCAGTAGCTCAAGTGTTTCCAACGGCACGACATCGTTTTTGTCTTTGGCATATAATGAAGAAAGTACCGGAAAAAATTGGGCATATATGCATCTCCAATCCACACTTCATGAATGACTTCCAAAGTTGCATTTATGACACATCGTCCACCTTTGATTTTGAAGAAAAGTGGGATGAATTGATAACAAAGTATGAAATTGCCATGCAAAATGAATGGCTGAAAAGTTTGTATGAATGCCGTAGGAAGTGGGCACCTATTTTTTTGAAGGACACATTCTTTGCTGGTAAGTTATTATTCACTAGTATTGTCTATTTTTATTTACTTTAGCTGTTATATTTACATTATTTTATGCTTGTAGGTATGTCTACCTCTCAACGAAGTGAGAGTATAAATCATTTTTTTGATGGATTTGTCACAGCAAAAACTACCTTATCTGAGTTCATTGTTAAATACATAGTGGCAGTTGAAAGCAGATTTGATGCAGAAAATAAAGCAGATTTGAAGTCCATCGATACAGAAGCATATCTGAAAACTTGTTCCCCATTTGAGAAACAAGCAGCCGCAATATATACGAGGTCTATATTTCAGAAATTCCAGCAAGAATTGATAGAGGTCGCTGCTTGTCACCCACAGCGTATTTGTGAAGATGAAAGTAAGTTGACGTTGAGAGTAAAGTCATTTGAACGTGTTAAAGTGAAAGATATATGTATGGAAATGCAAAAAGAATACACAGTCAATTGCCAAAAACAGGAACAAGAAGTGGAATGCTCCTGTAAATCCTTTGAATTTAAGGGGTTCTTATGCCGACATGCCTTACTAGCATTGCAATATGTAGGAATTGAAAAAATTCCAAACAAGTACTTCTTGCAAAGATGGTGCAAAGATATGAGGTATAGACATGCATGTCAGTCATTTGATGTTCAAAAGGAAGAGAAGAAATGTTCATCCTCCCGGTACACCAACTTGATATTCAGATTCATGAAGGTGGCTGAAGCAGCTTCTTGCTCAGAGGAAGCTTATGATATTGCAGTAGCTGAAATACCCAAAATTCTAGGGAGAGTAATGGAGTCCATGAATGGGTTGTCTATGTCGAACAGAAGAATAGATTCTACATCGAATTGTCATGTACAAGATCCAAGAAGAGCATCAACAAAAGGAAGAAAACGTGAGAAACGGATACCATCTGCTCTTGAGAAAATCAGAAAACGAAGCAAAGCTTCCAAGAAGTGCATTCAAACACCCAATGCTGTAAACCATGACCAAGTTGGTGAAGTATCTTTCTTTCCAACACAATGACTTCAAAACTTCTTTTAAAAGAACAATTGTCTTTTATGTACTGCATGTCAGTTGTCACTGTGATTATTATGCATGATACTATTTAAACCATCATGTGTTATACAAATCGTGCATTTGTCATTGTAATGCATGGTTACGTTTGAACCATGAATTGTTATGTTACAAGTAGAAACTGAAAAAATTTAAAATAACATCTGAATTTAATTGCCTCTCGTAAAACCTCTGCTAATTGTTATGTTACGACTAGTCACTCTCACTCCCATCATCCCCATCCACAATGTTCAAATATGAAAATGCCTCTGGTAAAACCTTTACAACCATTTTACTTTTGTTTACAATGCAATTTAAATCCTTGCGATCATCCTCCAATCTGGCAACTCGATATTCTAGGGATTTCACGTTCTCATCTTTCCCGCAAGTTATTTGTGAATCCACAAATTTTTGCACTTCATCACACCACATGAAAAAATCACATTTCGCATCCTATAAAAGACCACAAGAAATATTATGTCATGTAATACCATGTCATGTTATACATTAAAATTTCTGGAATCTCTTACCTTACATGTGTAGAATTTTTGTTTGGATTTCTTTCTGTTTTGCTAGTTCTGACAGTGCAATAACCATGTCCTCTCATACATCTCATTGCTGGAGGTGAAATTGCAGACTGGCTTGGAGAGCCCATTTTGCCAGAAGATTCCTCGCCAAATGCTCTGCAAATAAAATTGATACCACATAAATATGGCTTTTGTTAAAACACAAATAGCTACAGCATATCAAAAGTTCAAACATTTGCTGACCTGAATGTTACATTCTCCTTCGAGCAGGACACATTAACATCGATCTTAATCAATTTTTGTCCGAGGATTTCATGCATGTCAATTATTCTATCAATATCATCTCCACTTAACAATTTCATGAATGAGTTACTCATCTCCGGAATGTGGCATTTTAACTCCACTTCATCTCTCAAAAGTGTCCACCTTCTGCAAACATCATTAAATATGCTACAAAGTTCCATACCTCTATGCATAGGAATTACATACGCATCATTCTTGAATGTAAAAATTCCTGGAATACGATCCATATCTACCAGTCTACCCTGCCACCCACCACTGCAAGAAAGGAAAAAAACTAACAAAATAGCTGACTCAGAGTGAGAAACATCCATCGCAGAAGCATAAGCATGCGCCACCAGGGGGGTCGCACGGGAGTGGGAACGGGAGCAGGGGAAATGGGAGCAGAAGGATTACCTGAGCATGAAATCCTAAGGCGGTGCAGCAAAGGCTCCCAAGCCACCTGAGCAGGTTTCCTGGACAAGCTTCGTTGAAAACCTAGATGGTGAATGGGGCGAGCCTGACGGGGCGGATGATGTGTGAAACATAAAGGGGTGATGCGGCTTAGGGTTTACGTGAGGGTAGAATGGGAGATTTTTTTGATATGATATAATAGATTAATTAATTAATAATTTAATTTCTTCAAGTGACAAATGTATGTAAACTAATGACAAATAGAAGAAAAGAAGTGAGAAATACGACCCTTCCAGTGACAAATAAGAGATTCCAGTGACAAATACAAGATTCCCAGTGACAAATAGAAGACAACTCCAAGTGACAAATGTATGTAAACTAGTGACAAATAGAAGAAAAGAAGTGACAAATACGACCATTCCAGTGACAAATACGAGATTCCAGTGACAAATAGAAGATTCCCAGTGACAAATAGATAACTCCGTGACAAATGTATGTAAACTAGTGACAAATAGAACAAAACCAGTGACAAATACGACCATTCCAGTGACAAATAGAAGATTCCCAGTGACAAATAGATAACTCCGTGACAAATGTATGTAAACTAGTGACAAATAGAACAAAACCAGTGACAAATACGACCATTCCAGTGACAAATACAAGATTCCCAGTGACAAATAGGAGATTCCAGTGACAAATAGGTATGAACTCTAAGTGACAAATGTATGTAAACTAGTGACAAATAGAACAAAACCAGTGACAAATACGACCATTCCAGTGACAAATAGGCCCCTCCCAGTGACAAATAGGAGATTCCCAGTGACAAATAGGTATGAACTCTAAGTGACAAATGGAAGAAAACTAGTGACAAATAGAACAAAACCAGTGACAAATAGAGTGACAAATAGGTATGAACTCTAAGTGACAAATGGAAGAAAACTAGTGACAAATAGAACAAAACCAGTGACAAATAGGCCCCTCCCAGTGACAAATAGGAGATTCCCAGTGACAAATAGGTATGAACTCTAAGTGACAAATGGAAGAAAACTAGTGACAAATAGAACAAAACCAGTGACAAATAGGCCCCTCCCAGTGACAAATAGGAGATTCCCAGTGACAAATAGGTATGAACTCTAAGTGACAAATGGAAGAAAACTAGTGACAAATAGAACAAAACCAGTGACAAATAGGCCCCTCCCAGTGACAAATAGGAGATTCCCAGTGACAAATAGGTATGAACTCTAAGTGACAAATGGAAGAAAACTAGTGACAAATAGAACAAAACCAGTGACAAATAGGCCCCTCCCAGTGACAAATAGGAGATTCCCAGTGACAAATAGGTATGAACTCTAAGTGACAAATGGAAGAAAACTAGTGACAAATAGAACAAAACCAGTGACAAATAGGCCCCTCCCAGTGACAAATAGGAGATTCCCAGTGACAAATAGGTATGAACTCTAAGTGACAAATGGAAGAAAACTAGTGACAAATAGAACAAAACCAGTGACAAATAGGCCCCTCCCAGTGACAAATAGGAGATTCCCAGTGACAAATAGGTATGAACTCTAAGTGACAAATGGAAGAAAACTAGTGACAAATAGAACAAAACCAGTGACAAATAGGCCCCTCCCAGTGACAAATAGGAGATTCCCAGTGACAAATAGGTATGAACTCTAAGTGACAAATGGAAGAAAACTAGTGACAAATAGAACAAAACCAGTGACAAATAGGCCCCTCCCAGTGACAAATAGGAGATTCCCAGTGACAAATAGGTATGAACTCTAAGTGACAAATGGAAGAAAACTAGTGACAAATAGAACAAAACCAGTGACAAATAGGCCCCTCCCAGTGACAAATAGGAGATTCCCAGTGACAAATAGGTATGAACTCTAAGTGACAAATGGAAGAAAACTAGTGACAAATAGAACAAAACCAGTGACAAATAGGCCCCTCCCAGTGACAAATAGGAGATTCCAGTGACAAATAGGTATGAACTCTAAGTGACAAATAGAACAAAACCAGTGACAAATAGGCTCCTCCCAGTGACAAATAGGAGATTCCCAGTGACAAATAGGTATGAACTCTAAGTGACAAATGGAAGAAAAATAGTGACAAATAGAACAAAACCAGTGACAAATAGGCCCCTCCCAGTGACAAATAGGAGATTCCCAGTGACAAATAGGTATGAACTCTATGTGTCAAATGGAAGAAAACTAGTGACAAATAGAACAAAACCAATGACAAATATGCCATTCCCAGTGACAAATAGGAGATTCCAGTGACAAATAGGCCCTTCCCAGTGACAAATACATACAGACCCGTGACAAATAGGTCCCTTTCAGTGACAACTCAAACATTCCAGTGACAAATAGGTCCCTTTCAGTGACAACTAAAAGATTCCATTGACAAATACATACATTCCTCTGTGACAAAGACACAACTCCAGTGACAAATAGGTCCCTTTCAGTGACAACTAAAAGATTCCATTGACAAATACATACATTCCTCTGTGACAAAGACACAACTCCAGTGACAAATAGATGAAGCTCAGTGACAACTAAAAGATTCCATTGAGAAATACATACATTCCTCTGTGACAAAGACACAACTCCAGTGACAAATAGATGAAGCTCAGTGACAAATACATGAAGACTACTGATCATTAGCTATTAAAATGAACAAGACTTTACAAGAGTTTACACTGTACACGTACTTTCGTTTGATAAGTACACCAGTCAAACATTGAAACATTAAACTGTACATTACATGTAGTTTACAAGCATTTCTCCTTAACAAATGCTTTCCATCACATAATAGGAAAAATGTACACTTTCTAAGACCGATTCTTTACTTGTAACAACATTGCTGCAAATTTGGCCCTGAATAGATTACAATCATCCTCATGAAAGGTCCATCCAGGAAATTTCATCCTAATCAAGGCTTCTATGTATTTCACCACATAAATCGCGCAATTCAGGCTTCCAGATGCTTGTTGAGGACATGTACTGTCAAACTGAAGTTCCCATTTAGCATCATCAGGAAATGCCCTGTACTCTTTCAACATGCGCCTTACAGTTGTGGCCTGCAAAAAAATTAAACAAATAATTGGACAGTATTTACATTGAAAGCAATTGATTTACAAACTTACCCATTTTCTTGCAGATGCCTTGTGGAAAGCCCCACTTTTCAAAGAATTGTATGATACCAATAGTTGATTCTCCGTGTCCACTGCAAATAAATGCCAGTGATTTCGTGAGTGTAACACGAAGAATAGCCACTTGTTTTGTTGGAGGGTTTCCAAATCCTTGTTCTCGTAGGCGCATTCCAACAACTTTGCTGCCTTCTCTTCCGTTGAGCATGACATTCCGTGGATATGATTTACCACAATAGTTGGAAAACAAACCCACTTGTGGAATGTATTTCCAGTGTTCATTTTAAGTAGGGAAATCAATCCATCAATAACCTGCAATATGTCCATACTCAGTACAATGAACCTGTCTTTAAAGGACTTTCTATAACAACATAAGTGAAACACATACCGTGTCCTCTGTCATGCCTCCGGTAAGGAGGTTTAGAATGTGTGACTTCCGGATGACCAGGCCATTTGCGAAACCAAAAATTTCATAACTATAGAGGTTGAAAACATGCAAATAAGTTAAATCAGAAATAAATATGAAATCATACAAATTCAATCAACTTACTCAGGTTCACTGCCGACACTTCCACACGTTTGAAGGAAGCTTTCGACAATGGCATTGTGCTTCCCCTTCAACTGCCCCCTGCACACCCAGTTTATAGTGGCTGGCTCCTCTGTTGCCTACGTATTGTGTTGACATTTCAGATCAATGCCATTTTCAGGTTATGCAGTAACATAATAGATTAGAGACTTACCACTGCTTTTTCTTTAGCAGGAATTGTTGTGGGTTTCTCCTCCCGTACATAAGGGGATTGATCATATACGCCAGGACGCCGGTCCTCACGCTCCTTGATGGCCCGAACCATTGAGGTAGGATGTTCGGGATCAACAGCAGTTGTTATATTCTCCTCAAAATGACCAATTGCTGGAGCATGCTCGTCATTCGTCATTGGAGGCTGGACATCGGGAAGATCGGGAATGTGTTGAGAATATGTAGGGGGCCAAGCTGCCCATTCTTGTTGGGTCACCGGATCGTCATGCATCATTGGAGGCTGGGCATGGACATGTTCAGAAAATGTAGAGGTTGGCCCAGCTGCCCCTTCTTCACGACTTACCGGATCATCCCTTCTATGAATGTAATGCATGATTTCCTCAATTTGTCTCTTTTGATCATTGAGGTGAGTGTTAAACTGATCAAATATCAATTCTTGAGACTTTATTGATGCTGCAATTTCATGTAGAAGAGTGAGGGAAGAAGCTGGACGAACCGTGGAGGTGTCCTCTGGGAGGGAAGCATTGTCCATTTCATCCCTCTCAACCGTCAAATTTTTAATAACCTGCAAAAGCAAATCAGATAGCAATAAACATCAAATTACACAGTTCATTACTCAATAATAATTTCACTTGTGAAAGGGAGTCCAAAAACCTGTTGGCCGGTGAGGGATGCTGTAGGAAATGTTGATGTTTTCCCGGCGATTGTTCCCCACCTGAAGAGGCGGGGATATGCCGTCCGATTCAATGGCTGCCTCACCCTCGTGTGCTCAAGAAACCAAACCTGTAATATGAAACATAACTACTTAAACCCAAAACCCAAACTAGTATAGATGATATGTATACATAGAGATTGTTAACGGTACTTACAGCAAGGGAGGCAGCACAACCATAGATGAAATAATGAGCTTGGGATTGATTCCCACTTCGTCTCTTTGCGGGGCAAGTTGCCCCACTCCTTTGATTATTTACAAATGTAACTAAATTATCAAAATTATGCAGTGTTACTTCCTGCACTGCGGCTGCCCAATTATACTCTCTTATTCTTGGTATGTCATCCAAGCAGGAGAGCATCTGCTGTGGACAAGAATGCGCTGATCGCGGAGCAAGAAAGGTGCATAGAAGGAGCACAATCCACAGCCTTACTGTGTCCTGTACATCTGCTTCATCATCTGATTTTACTATTTCCTGGATGAGCGAATGCACCTTCTTCCGATCAAATTTTGTGGCCATCCCAAACCGCTCATGGAGCTTGGACATTTTCTTCGTGCTTCCATAATGGCGGACGGGATGTCCACAGCTGGGCAATCCCAAGATAATGCCCACATCTTCAACGGTAAACAAGACCTCCTTCTTCCCTAGCAAGAAGATGTTCCCACCAACATGGGTGCTGATTATGTCCTCTAACATCCTCATGCTAAAGGAGCAACCAGAAGTATTGTCCACATAAGAAGAAAATGGGGTGCTCCTCATTATCATTTTATGGCATTCCCGGAATGCCATTTTATCTCTATCCTTTATATAAATGTCCATTGAAGAGCGGGCTTTCATGATTGGAGGATTAGCTACAATGAAATAGAAATATCAAAACAGAATAAGGAGACAACAATAAATTATTTCTCACTGCAAACTATTTGTCAACAGTAGAATGACACAACAAAAGAATGAGAGAACAAAACTATGTATAACTGGTGTTCATCTATTTGTCACTTGCATAGAAGAATTGTAATTGTCATTTGAATAGAAGAATGGTAATTATCACTACAAAAGGCTATTTGTCACTGAAAAGGGCCTTGTTTATCACTAACAAGGAGGTATTTGTCACTGGATCATCAGATTTCTAATTGTGACTGGCAGAGTTTCTATTTGTCACTACAAATGGGTATTTGTCACTGGGAATGGCCTATTTATCACTAACAAAGAGGTATTTGTCACTGGATTCTTTACTTGTATTTGTCACTAGCAGAGGTTGTGATTTCTCACTACAAATGGCTAATTGTCATCTACAAGGCCCTATGCATAACTGGTGTTCATCTATTTGTTACTTGCATAGAAGAATTGTAATTGTCACTTGAATAGAATAGTGGTAATTATCACTACAAAAGGCTATTTGTCACTGGAAAGGTCCTTGTTTATCACTGACAAGGAGGTATTTGTCAATGGATCATCAGATTTCTAATTGTGACTGGCAGAGTTTCTATTTATCACTACAAATGGGTATTTGTCACTGGGAATTCCCTATTTATCACTGATAAGAAGCTATTTATCACTGGATCAGCAGATATTTGTCACTGTGAGAGTTTATATTTATGACTCAATAAGGTCCTATTTATCACTGGATCAGCTGATTTATATTTGTCACTGGGAGAGTTTATATTTATGACTACAAATGACTATTTCTCATCAATAAGGTCCTATTTATCACTGGATCAGCTGAAAGAGCTATTTGTCACTGACAGAGTTTATATTTATCACTACAAATGACTATTTCTCATCAATAAGGTCTTATTTATTACTGGTAAGGCATTACTCCTATTTGTCACTGGGAGAGTTTATATTTATCACTACAAATGACTATTTCCCATCAATAAGGTCCTATTTATCACTGGTAAGGCATTACTCCTATTTGTCACTAGAAAAATTTCTGTTTGTCACTAAAGAAAGGTATTTGTCATCAGAAAAGGTCATATTTGTCACCCTAAAAGATCTATTTGTCACTAGAAAACACATTACAAGACTACGAAACATACCTCTCACTTGGGATGCCCCCCTAGGTCCTTTGTCTTTTGGTACTTCTGGTGCTGGAGATGAAGGATTTTGCAGGTCTGCTTCCAGGTGGAGCGTCGTCGGTTGCTCCTCCACGGTCTCTTCTGTATACTCAGTAATGCGGCGACGGAATCGCTCTAGCAGACTCTTCTTAGGCGCCATGGATGAACAAGACAACACGATGAAGAAGGAAGAAGATGCTGGAATTGCAGAGAGCACCGCCGGGGCAAGACAGCACGAGCAAGATGGTCACCTGCAAATTTTGTGCGGTGAGGGAATCGTGGGCTCTTCCTGTCAGATTAGTGTGGACAAGGGGGCGGGAAGGGCAAAGATGGGATTAAAAATTTCAGAAGCGAAATCGCGGTTTCGTGAGGCCGGCGGTGTCATCATGAGAACCTCGGGATAACACAATGAGAAGTGACACGCTTTTAATGGCTGTTGACATGGAGGCTAAAGGTGAGATGGCAGCTTCACAACGTGGGCGCAACGTGGGCGAATGGGAACGAACTCGGTCCTTCCACGTTGGCGTATTTGACCGTCCCAACGTGTACAAAGCATTTCTCATCTCTAATTGTTTGTTACTGTTAAGACTCACCCGCACAATTAAGGCTTCATGCGGTCATTTTTGTCCCTCCATTGATTTGTCTCTATTTTTAATATGTGAATTTTGACTTGCATTCTTTCTGCCACATTCTCCATTGATGCCTTATTAATACTCTGCTTCGTAACTGAATCTGGCTACTCTTAATTGAGCAATAATATCTATTCATTCCATATGTTTGTACGTTCTCGTGTTCTTCTTCTGTCCCTTGATTAGCGTCTTTGTTCGCTTACCACAAATTTTCTGCCTTTAGGCTCTAAGAAGACAAAGCAAACGAAAAGCAGCGATACTGCAGAGAGGATGGAGGATATGGCTGGTAAACTGCAGGAGTGTGCTCAACATATTCTTGCCATAGTGAAGGGTGAACTAGGCAAGGACGATGCAGCAAAAGGGCCCCTTCCTGTGGATTTGAAGAAACCAAGTTCAGTATATATAGAGTCTAAAAGGCATCAAGCTGACGAGCTGATAAAAGCATTGCGAAATCTCATAGGCAGTCTTCACCATTTCAGTGAACTTGCCGCCGATGGAACATGAATCTCTCGTTCTAACGGATCACGTGAAGTTTCTTAAAGAGTCTCATGCACCCGCAGGCATAGTTTTGTTTAAAGTCTCGAATGTTCAAATCCGGTTGGACGCCAGTAAGCGAACTGCAGAAGCCAGACGGTGAACTGTTAAAATTAGGGTTCATGGTCTGGATTGGAACTTATTAAATCTAGTCCAACTGCAGCTAAGAGAGCGAAGCATACAACTTAAAGTTTGGTGTCCATCTGATGGCAAAGAAAAGGTGGCGGCAAAGTGATGTCAAGATCGGCGCTTATTTGTTATATACAAATGCACAGGTTTGAGATTTGCTGCATGGTTCCTCTCTCTCTCTCTTTCTGTCTTCTCGTTCGGAAGGGATGGTGAAGTGATCCATCAAAGGACGCATGGAGATGTTCCTCATCTACAAGGATCGGTGGGAACCGTGATTTGGCGTCCAGCTTGAAACATCAACATGATTGATGTCCAACCCTTTTTTCCCTGTTCATCCTCTACTTTATGGTGGTGGTAGTGTAAATTTCCAGCTCGCCCTCCTGCCTTTGTTTGATGACATTCTGTTTTGGACTCAGGTCGGCTGGATGTTCTACTTGGTTATAGCTCGGACTCAAATTGTACCTTTTCCCTCCTAAATTCACAAGGTCGGGTGGTGTCTGATGACACTACGAGGCACCTCCTCCTCTCTTGTTGGAGGGGGAGTCGGTATCTGTATATGTAAAAACTCCATGGTCATCGCCGCCTACAGCGTAAGGTCACAGAGCATGCTAGTTTCATCCCCCCTATCGAACGAGAAATGTTGGTACACAGGTATGATTGTTGTGCTCGAACCGTCAGGTGGTGTCTGATAACACTCTTTTCTTTAGGGGACTCAGTATCTATATATGTAACAACTCCACGGTCATCATCGCCTACAGCATAAGGCTAGAGAGCATGTTAGTTTTGTCCCCCTATTGAATGAGAAATGGCAGGTACCAAAGTGAACGGGTATAATTGTTGTGTTGGAACTGTCAGAAGATGTGAATTGGGTCGCGTGGAAAGTAGGCCATGTCGATTTCTCTTGCAACATGACCGCCTATGCACGTTCCTTTCCAAGGCAAGTCATAATGACACTGTCATGGTTATGTAAAGGGAGATTTCAATATTCCAACTTTACTTTTCCAGCTAACTACGCATGTCTTGGTGAGAAGTTTCTCAAAAAAAATATCTTTAAATCAAAATTTTACTTTCTCACCAATCCCTTTGATTCTTACAAATTAAAGACTACGAAAATGAACAAAAGTTCGTCTATCCTCGTCTTCTACCATTGCATCTCGTCTTCTTTAGGCCATCCAAAGAAGAAGTTGGACGATCGAAATGGAGAAAAGGAAAAGTTTGTGACGTAATCTTGTGGCCATAAAGTGTGTATCTAGGTAATGCGTCAGAGGTTGTGGTATTTCAGATGCCTCCACCAAGAATTACACCACCATTTCTACCACCCTCTTAGATAAGTAGACCATTCTTTTATTCCTTCATGACACCATGCACAATGTCACTGCTACTTACATTTTGACGTACATTCAGCCACATGCAAGCCACGAAGAAAAGAGAGCAATACAGTAGAACCCTGAAGTGCCTCATCAACAAGCAATTAGATCTATTAACCATGAGCGAAATAATGATGTTGAAAAAATAATAGTTGAGTCGTAGACCCCTAATGTATAGGCTATTGATGCTATAAATGTCTCTAAGTGTAAGTGGACACGTAGTTATCCACTTGTCACTATTTCTAACTTATTTGTCACCGCACGTAACTTATTTGTTATCAGGAGAGGTTTATTTGTCACTATTTCTAATTTACTTATCATCATTTCTAACCTATTTGTCACCGCACGTAAGTTACTTGTCACCAGGAGAGGCCTATTTGTCACTGTTTCTAATTTATTTATCATCGTTTCTAACCTATTTGTCACTGCACGTAAGTTATTTGTCACCAGGAGAGGCCTATTTGTCACTGTTTCTAATTTATTTATCATTGTTTCTAACCAATTTGTCATCGTCAGTAGGTCATTTATCATTGTTTCTAACTTATTTGTCACCGTTAATAAGCTATTTATCACCGTTTCTAATTTATTTATCATCATCATTATGTTGAACCACTCCTATATTTTATCTTTTTATTTTGGTGATAAAAAATCTCATGATTATTGTGGCTGTGTGTTCCTATTTTGGCCTGAACCAAATGGGCCTCCACTGAGAAGAGGGAAGACGGTCGCCGGTAGCGGATGAAGGCCTGCAAAATCAGAACTGGATTAGGGGGGCTCGGTTGAAGAACCGGAGAGAACCCTCTGATGCCTACGTCAGAATGAGACTGGAGAGGCTTGAAGGAAAATGGGGGTTCTCGTGTGTGAGTTGCATGAAGGTGCGTGTATGTCTCTGAGATTACGTACCTCTGTCTGGAGATTACTTGAGCCCTTTTATAGGTGAAGGTGCAGTAGGGGTGGGACGGAACATCTCCTAATGTCGCCGGAAAGGGCGCGCCGGTTGGCGCCCTTGGCGAGGAGTTACGCGTCCAGGCGCCCGTTGAGGGGGCCTGCAGTTAATGCACCACTTGATCGTGGGGGCGCGCACGATGCAGTCATGGTAACCGTCACAAGGAGACGAAGAGCTGCCTGAAGACTCCTGGGCAGAGGATACCGAGCAGGTGGCCTGCTCAGTAGGCTGGACCTGGGGCTTGGTGACTGTTCTTGTTCGACAGCCAAACTGGCTGCTCGGTGCCTAGTACCTGGGCACTGCAGCTGTCAGCGGGTCCAGAGCATGCTTCCTGCAAGGCCTATTCGGTAGACAAGGCATGAATCGAACAAGATGAGGTGTGTCCGGAGACTGCCCCTAGGACTTCTGCGGGCACTTAGAAGCAGAGATCGTGCTCGGAATCTTCAAGCTTCTCCCAAGGACACGTGTCGCTCTGCTGAAGGGCCGCGCCCTTCTGTAGGATGACGATGGGCCATGATGGGCCTCGCGGGCTTAGGTGGCTAAAAATAGCCACCACACTTGCCCCCCACGCCCTCTAGTTGGCTCCAGAACCGAAGCGCTTGAGGGCGGAAGTTTGCTCGAACGTCTTTCTGGCATTTAATGCGATGGCGACCTCAGACGTGTGAACGACGGCAAGGCGATGTCGTTCGATGCTCCTCCTCGAGGTTAGAGGAAATCTCATGATGAAAGGGCGACGTGTCAAGCCAGGGGCTTCACGCGGTACATTCGAATGTTCACTTGGAGCGGGGGAAGCGCTGTTTTGGCTCCTCGAATTTCGTGTAGCCTTTTCCTTGTAAGGAAGAGGAGGGGTGAAGGCGGGAGCCCACGCCTTCAGCCTAATTCGAAAAGCTCACTTGCCCCCCAAGTCTTCTCATCATCTTCTTCCTCGCGTTCTTCCGCCGTCTCCTTCGTTTGTCGTTTCTGCTGTTTCCAGCGATGGTGTCCAAGGGAAAAGCTGTCGTGATTGCCGAAGTAAGCGGCGTGACGCCGGCGGGAGCTCGAGGGCCAAGGTGCTGCCACTACGAAGGCCTCTGGGAATGCTTTTGGATCAACGATGATTACAAAATTGTCATGACGAAGGAGGAGGAGTCACACCTGGTGAATAAACCAGGCTGCTTTGCCCTCTCCGTCGACCACATGGAAGCAGGCTTCCGACTGCTGTTGCCGGAAGTGGCGAAAGCGTTGCTGAACAGATGGGGGATCGCGCCCATCCAGCTCACGCCCAACTCATGGAGGACAATCTACATCTTCTGCATAGTTTGCAGACTTCGACAAGTTCACGGCTCGGCAGAGGTCTTCCGAGCTCAGTTCAGCCTCACGGCCTCGCCAACAGGGGCCAACGTCTACTACACTAAGCATCGCGCAGACAGGATGTAGATCACTCTGTCGAAGAAGCACTCCAATAACAAGGGTTGGGTGCACCGACTCTTCTTCATCAGGCGTCGTGACGGCGCGCCGGAGTTCGGGTTTCTGACCAGAATCTAGACGCCGAGGAAGGATGCTTATCCCTTCTTGATCCAAGACGAGGCGAAAGCTCCGGACATCTTGAACCGAGCTTTCGTGCGGAATGGAGACGGCTATCTGACGGAGTTCGAGCTCGTTAAGCACGGTTTGAGCCGACCATGGAGTAAGTACCCGAACACGCCTTGTTTGTAAGTTTGTTGGGTGACTACTTTCTAACTACAGTATCTATCTTCTTCTTCTTCTTGCAGGTGCCGAGGAGATAGCCGCTGTTAGGAACCAGGAGGCTATGGAGGACTACGCGGAGAAGATTGCTGTCACTGCCCACATGGTGTTCTAGGGTGATGACATTGCCGCCATTGTTAGGATTCCCACTGCGGTGAGGATTCCTACTGCGGTGACAACCGCAACCGTGGCACCATCCCTCGCCATGGGGCACCCCGTGGGTAGCCCACGGGTCCCCTAGGAGAGGCCCAAAAAAATCCAGCTGAAGAAGAAGGCCGCAAAGGTGGCGGTGCAACCCCTGATTAAAGAAGGGGAAGCAGGCCAGCCTCAGACCAAGAAGAAGAGGAAGTTGAAAAAGACAGTGCAGGAAGCAGCCGAAGATGAGGCCGAATAGGAGGATGCCGAAGAGGAAGTTCCCCCCCCCCCTTGCTGTGCGGAAGAGGCGTAAGGCCGATAGGACGGCCAAGTAGGCCAGTCCGCCAATTATGGTACAGACAAAGCCCTTGTCAAGGGAAAGGGTCTACTCTATGTTCGGACTCGTCATGGTGAGCGACGGGTCCGAGAGCACCGCTGGGGAGCAAGCAAGGGCGTCAATGCCCCAAGGCCTCGTTGAGGGGCGAATAGAAGAGGAAGCTACGACGAGGGCTTCAAACACTGCAACCACCGAGCATACCGTGGCGGAAGGCGAAGCCATCGCCACCCAAGTATCGGACTCCGGAGGGGCCGACGAGGTGGCCCATGAAGTGGGCGTGCCTGAGGAGAGCACGACCCATAATCCCCCCACCACAGCATCGGTTGAGGTCCCAACGCAGACAACTACTGCGGGTTCTCATGAGGCCGAGGAGACGACTGAGACCGAGGAGGCAGGACCTAAGGGGCCCCCTGCCCCCACGGAAAGCGCGGAGAGGGCGACTGCAGTGGGCTCCTTTGAGGCGGTCAGAGGGGAGGAACCTGTCACCGGGTAGACCCACGCCACGATGGAGGCCCGAACTGCCTCCGAAGATGATCGCCTCCCACTGTCGCAATCACTGAAGGCGAAGGCCCTGTTGCCGCCATCGGTGTCAGTGCTTGAGGCGGCCTTGGAGTGCTTCCAGGGAAGTACAGCCAGGGACCTCCCCCCGCGTCCTTCCGCGTCGTAGCTGGAAGTGCTGGCACGATGCCAGGGGTTGAGTCCGGAGGATACTCCTGAAGGCTCAGGGGAGGTCTACCGGGTGAAGAGCCGCACCGAGGAGGAGACCGAAGAGGACATCGACGTGGAAGCGCTATCGGCTAGTGTTTGAAAATCGATGGCCATGCTGAAGCAGCTTGCCATGCAAGGTCAAAACCACAAGCAAATGTGGGAGGCCGAATATGCATTCTGCAAGGAGCTCGAAGCGCAGCACCAAGCCTAGCGAGCAGCGCTACAGAAGGAAGTGGAAGACTTGCGAATGGCGCTGCGTGCCTCTGAGCTGGATTGGAAGGTTGCTCGGGCGGAGAAAGAGGCGCTCTCCAAGGTGCTGGTCGAAGCCAAGGCACGTGGTGTTACTGAATACAATGCGGGGCCAGACTTCAAGGAAGACTTGGAGCAATACAGCGCACTTTGTTACAAGATAGGCCTTGGCGCTGGAGAGGAGCGCGAATGGTCTCTGGCCACCAACGAGTACGCACGTGAGGCCTTTGAAGCTGCCCTCTTGGAATGCCGACGGCGGACTCAGGATGCTCGCCTGGACGGAGTGCATTTTGCACACTTGCAGTCAGGGCAGATGTCCTCTAGAGGTGGCGACGTTGGTCCTTCTGGGCAGGCGCCGTAACCGTTCCTGCTTTTGTCCTTCCCTTTTTTTGTGTAGCTCGGTGCCAATGAGCTTTTGTAAAAATAGTCCGAATAGCATTCATTTTTTTTTGAGTTTATGAGTGGATTCACTTTTTCTTTCTTCATTCCCTTATACTTGTTCTGTCCGAATCGGAATTTGCTGGTCGTTTAAGAGGGTTCGCAGTTACCGCGCAGGTTGCTTGGAACTAAAAAATGGTTCTGACTAGGGGTGTATGCAGAACACCTCTTTACTTGGAGGTATCGCCCTATCCTTTTAAGCTGAAAAGCTTTAAGCAAAGATGTTTTTTGGAGACCTTCTCAAGCCGACCAAAAGAACGGGAAGAAGAGAAGAAGGATGCCGAATAGGAGGCTTTTATAGGTAGTAAGTCTTTAAGTTAGACACATGTCAGGTTCTGGGTATGGCTTCGCCACTAGGAGTAGTTAGCTTGTAAGAGCCTTTTCCAAGAACCTGGGCGACCTGATAAGGTCCTTCCCACTTGGGGGCGAGCTTGCTGGCTGCTCTTCGGGGATCCGATGCCGAGCAGCGGTGAAGAACAAAGTCACCTTCGAATTAGTGCCTTCCCCAAACTTAGGAGTTGTAATATTGCGCGAGTCGCTGTTGGTAGGAGACTAGTCTGATGCTGGCGTCACTTTGACATTCACCGAGCATGTCTAGATTCTCCCTAAGCGCTTGGTTGTTGGCGGCTTCGTTGAAGTGAGTGGTTCAGATGGTGGGAAGAGCTACTTCTAGGGGCATGACCGCTTCAGCGCCGTAGGCCAGATGGAAGGGAGTCTCTCCAATAGCCACCTGAGCAGTCATCCGGTGACACCACAGCACGTTGGGGAGCTCTTCAATCCGCGAACCTTCTGCAGCCTCGACCCTTGTGCGAATCCCGTGTAGCAATGTTCGGTTGGCGTTCTCAACCAGACCATTTTCCTGAGGATGTGCAACTGAGGTGAGGTGGTTGTAGATGCCGAGCTCGGAGCATTTCTGCTTGAAGAGGGTGCTGTCGAACTGCTTCCCGTTGTCGGAAGTAATCACCCTTAGGATGCCGAAGTGGCAAAGGATCTTCTTCCAGACGAACTTCCATGCAGCTTGGTCGGTGATGGTAGAAATGGGTTCTGCCTCGATCCATTTGGTGAAGTAGTCGATGGCCATGAACAGAAACGCTTTTCACCCTTGAGCTCTGGGAATGGACCCAATATGTCAATTTCCCATCTAGAAAAAGGTCGTGGTTCGAACAGGGTGTGAAGTTGTTCAGCTGGCTGTTTAATGAGCTGCCCAAACTTTTGGCACTATGGACAGCTTCTGACGAAGTACATGTAGTCCTTTTGCAGGGAAGGCCACCAGAAACCTGCTCGGATAATGCTGCGCGCTAGTGTTCTGCCCCCAAGTGGCTTCCGCACAACCCTTCATGGACCTCTTCGGTGGCTGATGCTGCCTCCGCAGGGCTGAGACATCGCAAGAGAGGCCTCGAGAGGGATCGTCGGTACAGTTGGCCTTCTATGAGGGTGAACCTGTGGGAGTGAAACCTGATCTTGCGGGCTTCACCTTGATCAGACGAAAGCTCACTTCAAAGCAGATTGGCCATGAGGGGGTCCATCCAGTTCGGAGCTGGAGGGCCAGCCTCGATGGCGGCTATATCTACCTCAATGCTCGGCGAGGCGAGCTCTTCTATGAATATGGAACGAGAAGGGGCGATGTCACCTGAAGATGCCAGCTTGGCAAGTGCATCTGCTCGCGCGTTCTGCTCCTGTGGGACATTTTTGACTTCGAAGTAGAGGAGGTCCTCTGCTCAGCTCTTGACCTGTTGAAGGTATTGCGCCATGCGGGGCTCCCTTGCTTCGAAGTGTTCGCTCACCTGGCTGGCGACCACTTGCGAGTCACTGAAGATCTGTAGTCGGAGTGCTCCAAGGTGTCTAGCCATTCGGATTCTGGACAGCAGTGCTTCATATTCGGCAACGTTGTTGGAGCCAGAAAAATAGAACCTCAGAGTGTACTGGAACTCTAAACCTTCTGGTGAGGTGACAACCAAGCCTGCTCCGCTCCCTGTGACACAAGAGAATCCGTCCACATAGAGCTCCCATGGGGGCTCATCAGCTAATGGAGGGTCTTGCTCGGCCGGAAGGGTACATTCCGCAACGAAATCTGCCAACGCTTGTGCCTTAATGGCCGTCCTCAGATGGTAACTAATGTCAAACTCGCCTAGCTCAATGGCCCATTTGATGAGCCTTCCGGAAGCCTCTGGCCGCTGAAGGATAAGCCTCAATGGCTGGTCGGTGAGGACCGCAATTGAGTAGGCTTGGAAGTAGGGCCTAAGCTTCCGTGCGGCCGTAACAAGTGCCACGGTGAGCTTCTCTGCTCGAGGGTATCTTCTTTCAGCCTCTTGAAAGAACCTACTGATGTAGTAGACTGGATGCTGTGCTGCCGCCTCTTCTCGGATCAGAACTGCACTGATGGAGTGTTCGGTGACCGAAAGGTACGAACAAAGGTTCTCCGAGCATAGGCTTTGAGAGGACAGGCGGGGCTGCCAGGTATGCCTTCAGCTCGGTGAAGGCAGCTTCACAGTCTTCAGTCCACCGTACATGCCCCCCTTGCTGTGAGGATCCTTTGGGGCCTCGCAGCAATTTGAAGAAGTTGAAGGACCTCTCCGCTGCTCGGGACATGAACTGGTTCAGTGCAGCGAGCCGTACAGTTAGGCGTTGGACGTCGCGCACCGTCTTGGGACTGTCCATCTCAAGTATGGCTTGGATCTTCTCAGGGTTGGCCTCTATTCCTCTGTTTGAGATGAGGAAGCTGAGGAACTTACCCGAGTGTACTCCAAACACACACTTGGCTGGGTTGAGCTTCATGTTGTACCTTTGCAAAGTTGCAAAGGTCTCTTCAAGGTCGGAGATGTGGTCGGCGCTCGAGAGCGTCTTGACTAGCATGTCATCAACGTAGGCCTCCATGTTTCGCCCAATCTGCGGCTCAAACATCTTGTTGACCAGCCGTTGGTATGTTGCGCCAGCGTTCTACAGACCAAAGGGCATCTTGGTGAAACAGTACAAGCCCAGGTCGGTGACGAATGTGGTGGCGTCCTGGTCCGGAGGGTGCATGCTGATCTGGTGATAACTAGAGTACGGGTCCAAAAAGCTGAGAAGCTCGTGTCCGGACGTGGCGTCCACCAACTGGTCGATGCACGGTAGAGGAAAGTTGTCCTTGGGCATAGCTTTGTTGAGATCTTTGTAGTCCACGCACACATGCCATTTGCCATTAGCTTTGCGCACGAGGACCACATTGGAGATCCACCTTGGGTATTGGGCTTTCTGGAGGAGCCCAATCGCTCGGCTTTTGACAACGTGATCTTGGATCACGGCCTGCCATTCACGGTTGATGGGTCGTCGCCTCTGCTGGATGGGTGGAACCTTTGGGTCTAGACAAAGTCAATGCACCATCACCTCCGGAGGAATGCCGGACAGTTCATTGTCTGACCACGCAAATATGTCTAAATTGGCTAGCAGGAAGGCCTTGTAGCGCTGTTGTTCGGATTCCGACAGTAGTGCGCCAATATAGAGGACGTGTTCGGGGTTATCGTCCACCTGAACTGGAAGTAAGTCTTCGGCAGTTCCTCGGCTGGTGGAAGGCTGATCGACGGGTGGGGCAGTAATTGCTAGTGTTGCGAGGGGCTGTTTGTCTCTCAAGGAGAGGACATAGCACCGTCGAGACTTGCGCTAACTGCCAAGCACCTCGCCGACCCCACACGGAGTGGGAAACTTCATCTTCTTATGGAGGGATGAAGGAACAGCTTTGATTCGACCGATCAGCCCCCTGCCCAGTATGGTGTTGTATCCGGGCATACTTCGAATGACCAAGAAATTCACCATCTTGGTCACACTCTTCGGAGCCGTCTCAAGAGTAATTGGGAGGCCTACTCGTCCCATGGGTTGAACCGAAACCCCCGAGAATCCGAACAGAGGCGATTCTACTGGGGTGAGTTGGTCGGTTTTTAGACCCATAAGTAAGAAACAATCGTAAGCCAATACATCCAGGGAACTTCCATTATCTACCAGAATCCGGCGCATGGTACAGTTGTTGATGGTGGCCGAAACGACCAGCACATCAGTGTGTGGAGTGGAGACTCCTACAAGATCTTCATCCGAGAAGGTTATACCCTCCTTGGACCGTGCGCGGGAAGGGTTAGGGGGATAGAGGCCTGGGCGAGGCACTGGGGGCCTGTCCACGACGTGCACCTGCTGAGCATAGTCGCGTCGGCTTTGATTGCTTTCTCCACCTTCGCCGAAGCCTCCCACGATCACGTTGATCTCTTGCCCATTGGGCTCGTTGTTGATGGGCTGCTCGGGAGTCCGCTCTCAGTGCCTTTGGCGGTCTTCATTACTGCGCACATACTGCCCAAGGCAGCCACGTTTAATCAAGGACTCGATCTCGTCCTTGAGCTGGCGGCACTCGGAGGTGTCGTGGCCATGGTCACGATGGAAGCGACAGTACTTGTCCTGATTGCGCCTACGGGGGTCAGAGCGCATCCTTGGGGGCCAGCGAACATACGGCTCATCCCGGATTTCAGCCAGGATCTGCTCGGGGGCGACCGTCAGGGGAGTGTAGTCGATGAAGGGGCGTGGTCGGCACGGAGAATCTCCGTTGCGCCGGCCCTTCTTCCTGTCACGGTTGGAACCATTGTCGGAAGGCCTCTTCTTGTCTGATTGCTCTCCCTGCTCTGCTCAGTCGGCTGCTAGGCTCTCCTCGCACGCGGTGTGGCGCTGTGTAGTAGAGAGTAGCTCGGCAAGAGTGGATGGCTGTTGTACCCCCAACGTCCTTTGCAAGAAGCCATCTCGCGTGCCCTAGATGAGGGCACTGGTGGCTAGAGGGATGTCCAAGCGGGGGATGCGGAGCGCTTTGGTCCGGAACTGCTTGACGTAGTCCCAGAGCGCCTCGCCTTTCTTCTGCCGAACTGATAGAAGAGATGCCGTTGTGCGTGGCTGAGACCTTCCACCTAAGAAGTTGTCCCAGAAGGACTTCTTCAATTGGTGGAAGGAAGAGATGGAACCCACGGGGAGGGCTTCAAACCATGCCCGTGCGGTCTCCTTCAGGGTGGCCGGAAAGGCCCGGCATTTGGCCGCGTCTGATGCTCCGTGGAACACCATGTACGACTCAAAGACATGGATATGATCCGCTGGGTCGATGGTACCATCGTAGGGCGCAATTGTGGGTAGAGGGAGCTTGGGGGAGACCCGAGCTTCCAGGATCTCCATCGTGAATGGGGAGCGGAAGTCTAGGTCTTCATCCCTCGGAGCCTTGCCCTCTGCCTGCTGAACCATTGTGTCAACACGGCGCTCGAGGTCGACGACGCGACGGAGTCATCTGGCCAACTCCTGATCGGAGTGGGCGGACTCCTCACGTCGGGACCTATGGGAGTTAGCCCCGACGACGGAATGCGGGACCACAGTGGAACGGCGAGGCGAATTATCTTACCGCTCCGGTGTTTGACGTGCCGAAGGCACCCGGCACGATTGCCGGGGTGATTCTGCATGCTGGTCCTATGGCACCGGAGGGGCGCGGGACCATCGTCAAGACGATTCCGCCTGCTGCTCTGATGACGGAGGGATCACTAGGGCCGATTGCCTGGCTAATTAGGCCTGAAGGCCCTGGCAGACCCCCGCTAGGTGCTGCATTTGTCCCCGATGTTCCGCCACCTCTTGGGCGGTTGCAGGCACGGTGGTGGTAGGCACTCCGCCGGTGGGGGTGATGACGACGTCGACAGGGGAGACTTGCTCACGGGCATCCACGCGTGACTGCCGCGACCTCGTTGCCCTGCTGTCGATGTTCTGGTAGGAGGAACATCTGCAAGCCATGGCTGAAGCCTTTCCCACAGACGGCGCCAAATGTGGTGGTGTGTTCCTATTTGGGCCTGAACCAAATGGGCCTCCACTGAGAAGAGGGAAGACGGTCGCCGGTAGCGGACGAAGGCCTACAAAACCAGAACTAGATCAGGGGGGCCCGGTTGAGGAACCGGGGAGAACCCTCTGATGCCTAAGTCAGAATGAGACTGTTGAGGCTTGAAGGAAAATGGGGGTTCTCGTGTGTGAGTTGCACGAAGGTGCGTGTATGTCTCTGAGATTACGTACCTCTTTCTAGAGGTTACCTGAGCCCTTTAATAGGCGAAGGTGTAGTGGGGGTGGGACGGAATGTCCCCTAATGTCGCCGGAAAGGGCGCGCCGGTTGGCGCCCTTGGCGAGGAGTTACGCGTCCAGGCACCCGTTGAGGGGGCCTGCAGTTAATGCACCACTTGATCGTGGAACGCGCACGATGCAGTCGTGGTAACCATCGCAAGGAGACGAAGTGCTGCCTGGAGGCTCCTGGGAAGAGGATACCGAGCAGGTGGCCTGCTCGGTAGGCTGGACCTAGGGCTTGGTGACTGTTCTTGTTCGGCAGCCGAACTGGTTGCTCGGTGCCTGGTACCTGGGCACTGCAGCTGCTGGCGGGTCCAAAACATGCTTTCTGCAAGGCCTATTCGGTAGACAAGGCATGAACCAAACAGGATGAGGGGTGTCCGGAGACTGCCCCTAGGATTGTGGGGGCACTTAGAAGTAGAGATCGTGCTCGGATCTTCAAGCTTCTTCCGAGGACACGTGTCACCCTACTAGAGGGCCGCGCCCGTCTGTAGGATGACGATGGGTCATGATGGGCCTCGCGGGCTTAGGTGGCTAAAAATAGCCACCACAATTATAATAAATAACATGAATATATTTATTGTTGGATCGGATGACAGTAGTGCTTTTCACCTAAAGGGGGGTGAATAGGTGTTTTTTGTTGCGGAAGCTAATTTAACTATTGCTTAAGAACACACATTAGTAAGGTTAGTCAAACCAGAAAGGACACACAAATTTTATCTAGGTTCAGATCTTCCTTCCAATGGAAGTCCTACGTCCAGTTCCTAAACCAAGCTTAGGATTTTACTATCTCTTCAAAGATACAACACCCCAATACTTCCCGGTCTTCCCTTCCACACAAAGGGAAAGATAAGCTGCTAGTTACAACTTGCCTTGTAGACCCTAGAATTTCTTTGAATATATTCTGTTCATTGTGTGTTATTTCTGCATAAATTGATTTCTGTTCTGTGTAGAACTAGGCGTCAAGATCATTGGACGTTGAATCTTGTAAGCGGCAACATCGCATGCCGTTTATAGGATATTAACGACGATAGGTATTGACGTTAATATTTTCTGAATTATTTAATTATGGGCAAGAATATAAACGACATCAACGATGGACGTTTATATCTGGGATAAGCGACAACCTATATTGACGTTAAGTCGACTTGCCTGTTTTTGAGCTTTCCGTTCCGGATCAAGGAAAACGGCCGTTTCGGGAAGGCTTTAATGAGCTGATCCGAGGCGTTTAGATCCGAGGGTCAGGGTTGGGTTTGGCCTTTGCTAGAGAGGTCTTTATAAGACCAGATCTCGCAGAAAGAAAGGGGGTTTTTGCCTTGGTTCTGGAAGAGAGAAAGAGGGCCGAGGAAGGGACTTGCAGAGCGATCTGGTGCTTGTTCGTGCGGATTGAAGGCATCTACACCGAGGAGAATCATAGGACTACGTGCCCAAAAGCTCATCCAGGCGGAGGAACTTCATCGGAGGAGGTTTCGGACTGCTTGAAGACGGAGGAAAGAACTGTCTCCCTGGCGAGACGGGCTTCTTCGAGCTCGGATTCGACACTCCATTAGGAGGATTGAGGCAAGTTACATGGGGGATTTAGTTTAGGATATGATATACTAAGTATTTAACATTTTTACGTATTTTTAAAGCATGTAAACAACCTACGGGAAGGGTTAGAAACGTTGTCATTTCATGCAGGTTTCTGTGTTTTCTGTGTTTTAGAACTCGACGTCAAGGGTATTGCCGCCTATATTATGTAAACGGCAATATCGACTGCCGTTTAGTTCATCCCGAAATATATAAGTATTTCTGTCCTTTTTATATGTTAACGGCGCTATGTGCCGCCGCCTATAATTACTTAACGGCAACGTGTGTGGACGTCTACTATAATAAACGTCGTACCATTGACGTCAAGTTTAGCAGAACTGTATATTTCCAGAAATCTGAGTGAATTGGTTGTAAATATATAATTTATGAATGTATGCGTTTCAGCCATGTAATATAGAGTATGTTAATAGTATGGACTGTCTATTTCTGTAATGTGCAGGTTTTACATATAACTATATATGTATAAATTGATGAACATGCATCATTACATGACAATGATGAAGGTTTAAATTGTATAAGATAAGTGCAATGATGTAAAGAAAGCATGTTGATTGATGTTTAGATTACTGCAATAGATATGATATGTCTATTTCATGTGAAAATTATGAGTTTTTCAATATTAAACCATGTTAGTTAGTTGATTAAATAGAGTTAATTTCATGAAAAATAGTTGCAGGAATCAGAAAATTATGAAAATTGACATGTGTATTGAAATTATTGATTTCGAATTTCTGTTAAAATTTCAGAATTTTCAGACATGTGCACGTTCTGTTATGAAATTCTGAGCATTATATTACACATAGAATTGAATAAAAATACATGAAAATGCAAGAATGAAAATTTGTATCATGATAGAAATCTGTTGTACAGTAATAGGATTTCAGAACTGAAAGTGTTGTATTTTGAAATATGCATTGACTCATGTTAAATAGTATGAAATGAAATGTCATTATCTATTATATACGTTAGTGTATGCATTATAAAATTGATGCCAATAAGACATTGCTATCTTAGAGATTCCTACAAGGAACTACACCATAGATGCCCCTATGGTAATGGTTCACCTACATGTAAAGAAATGAATCCGTGGGCAACGGATTAAAATCCTGGAGGTAGACTTGTTCTACTGGTCAAGGTGGGAAGGACTTTCCCCGGTTTTGCGCAATTACCATGACTTCATCACCGCATTGCCTAGGTGATAAGTGAATGATAAATGACTACTGATCTCTAATTTAGTGTGGGCTATGTCTTGGCAACTATATGAAAATGACTACATGTTACATGCTACAAGTTACATGTCTATTTGTTCTACATGCTACATGTTACATGCTACAAGTTACATGTCTATTTGTTCTACATGCTACATGCTACATGTTACATGCTACAAATTACATGTCTATTTGTTCTACATGCTACATGTTACATGCTACAAGTTACATGTCTATTTGTTCTACATGCTACATACTACATGTTATATGCTTACACTCCTACATGTGAACTTGTTCAAAGAAATTCATATTACATGTTGATGTTTAATATTACTACATGAAAATTGTTATGTAAAAGAATAGATTCCATGAATAAGTAATTCCATGCTTCATGAGAAACGGTTTTATTTCTTAATAGTTAGAATCACTATGAAATGAATGATTGTCAATGAACCTTAGAATTATAGTAAGGAAAGTATATGATATCAATGAATGGAATGCTAATGCTCTACCATGTTTTAAAATTAGTATACTGTTAATATCTTGAACTGTCTTCCATGTGATTTGCTGGGTCTTGTAGACTCATACTTGCTTAACATTTCAGGAGAGCCACAGGATACGGAGGAGTTAGTGCAGACTGACTCAGAGCGGGAGGACGTGGAGACTTAGTTGATATAGAGAGTTTTTGAGTGAAATTTGTATGTGAGAATCTTATGTAATTTCTTTTATGCATCTGATCTTTGGATTGTGATAAACTTTGGACTATTGTTATCTTTTATGCATTAGATTTGCTTTTGAATAAAATGCTGATTACAAGTGTTTAATTCCATGGTCTGCTAATCATCATTGGAATTGAATAGTTATTTGTGTATATTTCAACCTGTATTGTAATTGTTGGATTCGTTCCACTGTAATACCTCTACTAGATCCAATGTGAGTTGGTGTAACTGTACTGGGTCTAAGAGGGGCGTTACAGAGATTGGTATCAGAGCCGATCCAGGTTGAACATGTACATAAATAAATTATCAGTATTGTATTCATATTTCAAGACTGCATAAAGAAATAGTCCAAGTTATGTAGAATGATAGGTTATTAAATAGGGTGTTTATTTTGCAGACTATGGCGTCTCGTGGACGTAGAGGAGCTGGCCCGGCTCGAGGTGATGAGTCAGCGGGTGATCAGCAGGCTCAGGACCAGACTGGTGTACCTTTGCCACCCCCACCACCACCTGTAGACTACGGAGCATTGATGCAAGGATTGGTGCATGCGATGCAGACTCAGGCTCAGACTACAGCGGCATTGCAGGCGCAGGTTCAGGCTCGGGCACCTGCTCAGGATGCAGTTTTTGGAGGAGTGCCTATGATGGAAAGATTTCGGAGGATGACCCCGCCTTTCTTTAAGGGGGAGAGTGATCCCATTCTTGCGGAGAGTTGGCTTAGAGAGACGGAGAAGATCTTTCGTGCTCTTCGTTGTGCGGAAGAGGAGAGAGTGTCCTTAGCTACTTATATGCTGCAGGAGCGTGCCGATGTGTGGTGGTCCTCTGTACTGCGCACACAGTTTGAAGATGGTGTTATGGAGGTTGCATGGACTGAATTCGTCCGTTTGTTCAAGGCGAAGTATATTCCAGAGCACGTGCAGGACCGCATGGAGCAGGAGTTTTTGACATTGACCCAGGGGTCAATGAGTGTACTTGAGTATGAGGCAAGATTTGCGGAGCTGTCCAAGTATGCGCCTCACATTGTGGCAGATGAGCGGAGGAAGGTAAAGAAATTTATCATGGGGTTGAAGCCGTCCCTGAGGACGAGGCTAGTGGCATTAGGACATCGTTCCATGGAGGAAGCCTTGTCAGCAGCTTGCATGCAGGAGGCGGAGATGGAAGTTTACCTTGAAGAGAAGAGAGCTTCTTTGAAGAGGCCAGCATCAGCTTTCCAGCGGCAGGATAACAAGAAGAAGACCCCAGTTTTTCAGCAGAGAGCAGTGGTTCCAGCGAGAGCAGCGGCACCGACTCCAGGCGGAGGTATGATTGTAGAGAAGCCATTGTGTACCCAGTGTGGGAAGCGTCATGGAGGCGAGGTGTGTTGGGTGACTACCGGGAGATGCTTGAGATGTGGTGACAAGAACCACAAGATCAGAGATTGTCCGAAGATGGCGCAGCAGACTGCAGCGGCAGCAGCACCAGCAGCAGCGAGACCGGCACCGAGAGCAGCAGGGAGACCGAGGGCTCCGGCTCGAGTGTTCGCCTTGGCTAGAGACGAGGCAGAGTTGGCAGAGCACGTCACTGAAGGTACAATTCTAATTATGGGAATGCATGCTAGAGTCTTATTTGATACCGGTGCTACGCATAGTTTTGTTTCCGAGAGATTTGCCAAGGTCTTGACTAAGGAGAATGGTCTAGTTCCGGAAAAGTTGGAGGTTCCCTTGTCTGTTCATACTCCAGCAGGAACTATCTTGACCGAGCAATGTTTTTCGTCGATTTCTGTGTGCATTGAGGAGCAAGTTTTGCCTGGTAGATTCTATGTGCTGAAGATGAAGGATTATGATGCTATCTTGGGCTTTGATTGGCTCGAGGAGCATTATGCTCTGATGGATTGTCGGCGGAAGCTCATTGTTTTTCGGATTCCTGGAAAGGAGGAGTTTGTTCACCCTTTACCCAAGATCATGTCGGGTAAGTTTGTGATTTCGGCTTTGAAGGCATCTCGGATGTTGAGCAAGGGTTGTTCTGGTTTTCTGGCTAGTGTGGTTGTGACCGAGGATTCGAAGAAGGCTCTTTCTGTCGAGAATATTGAGGTGGTTAAAGATTTCAGCGACGTCTTTCCTGAAGATTTGTTGGGTTTGCCACCTGCAAGGGAGTTAGAGTTTGGCATTGAGCTCGTACCTGGCACAGCACCTATTTCCATTGCACCTTATCGCATGGCGCCAGCGGAATTGGCAGAATTGAGGAAGCAGCTGCAGGAATTACTTGATAAGGGCTTCATCAGGCCGAGCGTTTCGCCTTGGGGAGCACCTGTTCTTTTTGTGAAGAAGAAGGATGGATCGATGAGGTTGTGCATAGATTACCGTAAGCTTAACCAGGTAACTGTTAAAAACAAGTACCCTTTACCTCGTATTGATGACTTGTTTGATCAGTTGCGAGGAGCTTCTGTATTCTCTAAGATTGATCTGCGTTCTGGCTATCATCAACTCCGAATTAAGCCGGAAGATTCTGCTAAGACGGCTTTTAGGACAAGATATGGCCATTATGAGTTCCTTGTCTTACCCTTTGGTTTGACAAATGCTCCAGCAGTTTTCATGGATTTGATGAATAGAGTTTTTCGGCAGTATCTGGATTCTTTTGTGGTAGTCTTCATTGATGATGTGTTGATTTATTCGCCCGATGAAGAGTCTCATAGAGAGCATCTGAAGATTGTGTTGAGTATCCTGAGGGAGCATAAGCTGTATGCTAAATTCAGCAAGTGCAACTTCTGGATGAAAGAAGTCCATTTCTTGGGTCATGTTATATCTGGAGAAGGCGTGTCTGTAGATCCAGCTAAGGTGGAAGCTGTTCTTGATTGGGAAACACCGAGATCTTCAGCTGACATCAGGAGTTTTCTCGGTTTGGCTGGCTACTATAGGAGATTCATCGAAGGATTTTCATCTATTGCGGCGACTTTGACGAGGTTGACAAGGAAAGGAGTCAAGTTTGAGTGGTCAGAGGCTTGTGAAAGGGCGTTCCAGGAATTAAAGGCTCGTTTGACCTCAGCTCCAGTGCTTGTTTTGCCCAATGATGTAGATTCTTTCTCTATCTACACAGATGCTTCGAAGATTGGGCTTGGTTGTGTTCTGATGCAGGATGGTCGAGTTGTGGCGTATGCTTCTAGGCAACTTAAGGAGCATGAGCGCAACTACCCGACCCATGATTTGGAGTTAGCAGCTGTGGTCTATGCTTTGAAAATTTGGAGGCACTATCTATATGGAGTTAGATTTGAGCTCTTCTCAGACCACAAGAGTCTCAAATACCTGTTCTCGCAGAAGGAGTTGAATCTGAGGCAGCGGAGGTGGATAGAATTCATGAAAGACTATGATTTTGATCTGTCTTACCATCCAGGGAAGGCCAATGTAGTGGCAGATGCGTTGAGCAGGAAAAGACAGATGATGAGGCAAGACTGGAAGATGCTAGATGACGTCTCAAGTTCTTTAGCTGTCCTAGAACCTCAATTGTGTAAATCGTTCATGGCACAGTTGTCTTTGAGATCATCTATTCTTGATCGGGTCATTGCGTTGCAGAAAGATGATCCGTTGTTGCAGGAGTTGGTTGGAAAGAGTGGAGTTACCAGAGATGAAGATGATGTAATTCGGTTGAATTTTAGGGTTTGTGTCCCTAATAATGTTGATCTGAGAAAGGAAATTTTAGAGGAGGCTCATAGATCCCAGTTCTCTATTCATCCAGGCAGTGGGAAGATGTATAAGGATCTGAAGCGTTCTTTCTGGTGGTCTGGCATGAAGCGAGATGTAGCTGATGTTGTGGCGAAGTGTCTGGTTTGTCAGCAGGTGAAGGCAGAACGTCAGCGACCTTCAGGTTTGATGCAGAGGCTAGATATCCCTCAGTGGAAGTGGGAGCAAGTGACCATGGACTTTGTATCCGGATTGCCTAGATCGGCTAGAGGAAATGATTCCATTTGGGTGATCGTTGATAGATTTTCGAAGAGTGCTCATTTCCTTGCCATGAAGAAGAAGCAGTCTGTTGAGAGCTTGGCCAGGCTGTACATTGATAATATTGTGAAGCTGCATGGGATTCCGAAGTCGATTATCTCAGATCGTGATCCGAGATTCACTTCCAGGTTTTGGCAGAGTTTGCAGCAGGCTTTTGGCAGTCAGTTGAAGTTGAGTTCGGCATTTCATCCGCAAACGGATGGACAGTCCGAGAGGACTATTCAGACGTTGGAAGATATGCTTCGAGCTTGTGTTTTAGAATGGAAAGGGGATTGGGAGCGCCATCTATCTCTTGTGGAATTTGCTTATAATAACAGTTTCCATTCGAGCATAGGTATGGCACCTTTTGAAGCTTTGTACGGAAGACCCTGTAGATCCCCATTGTGTTGGGAGGAGTCAGGAGATCGACATCTGGTTGGACCTGAAGTAGTGCAAGAAACTTCAGCAAAGATTCAGATGATTGTGCAGAGAATAAAAGCGGCTCAGGATCGTCAAAAGAGTTATGCAGATGCAAGAAGAAAGGATTTGGCATTCGAGGTTGGAGACCATGTTTTCCTTAAGGTTTCGCCAACCAGAGGTGTAGTAAGATTCGGAAAAGGGGTAAGCTGAATCCGAGATTCATTGGACCCTTTGAAATTCTGAAGAAGATCGGGAATGTGGCATACCAGTTAGCTTTGCCACCATCTTTAGCAGCGGTGCATCCAGTATTTCATGTTTCCATGTTGAGGCAGTATGTTAGAGATCCGGCCCATATGATCGGTTATGAGCCGATTCAGTTGCAGTCAGATTTGTCTTATGCTGAGCAACCTGTGGAGATTCTGGACAGGAAGGTGCAAGAATTAAGATCAAAGTCCATTCCATTTGTGAAGGTTCTATGGAGGAACTTCTCACGTGAAGAGGCAACGTGGGAGCTTGAAGAAAGAATGAAGAAGCTTTATCCGTCCTTGTTCGGTGAGTAACTTAACTCAATCTTCGAGGACGAAGATTATTTTAAGGGAGAGAGGATGTAGTACCCTAGAATTTCTTTGAATATATTCTGTTCATTGTGTGTTATTTCTGCATAAATTGATTTCTGTTCTGTGTAGAACTAGGCGTCAAGATCATTGGACGTTGAAGCTTGTAAGCGGCAACATCGCATGCCGTTTATAGGATATTAACGACGAAGAATTATAAATTATTTAATTATGGGCAAGAATATAAACGACATCAACGATGGACGTTTATATCTGGGATAAGCGACAACCTATATTGACGTTAAGTCGACTTGCCTGTTTTTGAGCTTTCCGTTCCGGATCAAGGAAAACGGCCGTTTCGGGAAGGCTTTAATGAGCTGATCCGAGGCGTTTAGATCCGAGGGTCAGGGTTGGGTTTGGCCTTTGCTAGAGAGGTCTTTATAAGACCAGATCTCGCAGAAAGAAAGGGGTTTTTGCCTTGGTTCTGGAAGAGAGAAAGAGGGCCGAGGAAGGGATTTGCAGAGCGATCTGGTGCTTGTTCGTGCGGATTGAAGGCATCTACACCGAGGAGAATCATAGGACTACGTGCCCAAAAGCTCATCCAGGCGGAGGAACTTCATCGGAGGAGGTTTCGGACTGCTTGAAGACGGAGGAAAGAACTGTCTCCCTGGCGAGACGGGCTTCTTCGAGCTCGGATTCGACACTCCATTAGGAGGGATTGAGGCAAGTTACATGGGGGATTTAGTTTAGGATATGATATACTAAGTATTTAACATTTTTCCGTATTTTTAAAGCATGTAAACAACCTACGGGAAGGGTTAGAAACGTTGTCATTTCATGCAGGTTTCTGTGTTTTCTGTGTTTTAGAACTCGACGTCAAGGGTATTGCCGCCTATATTATGTAAACGGCAATATCGACTGCCGTTTAGTTCATCCCGAAATATATAAGTATTTCTGTCCTTTTTATATGTGTTAACGGCGCTATGTGCCGCCGCCTATAATTACTTAACGGCAACGTGTGTGGACGTCTACTATAATAAACGTCGTACCATTGACGTCAAGTTTAGCAGAACTGTATATTTCCAGAAATCTGAGTGAATTGGTTGTAAATGTATAATTTATGAATGTATGCGTTTCAGCCATGTAATATAGAGTATGTTAATAGTATGGACTGTCTATTTCTGTAATGTGCAGGTTTTACATATAACTATATATGTATAAATTGATGAACATGCATCATTACATGACAATGATGAAGGTTTAAATTGTATAAGATAAGTGCAATGATGTAAAAGAAAGCATGTTGATTGATGTTTAGATTACTGCAATAGATATGATATGTCTATTTCATGTGAAAATTGTGAGTTTTTCTCAATATTAAACCATGTTAGTTAGTTGATTAATAGAGTTAATTTCATGAAAAATAGTTGCAGGAATCAGAAAATTATGAAAATTGACATGTGTATTGAAATTACTGATTTCGAATTTCTGTTAAAATTTCAGAATTTTCAGACATGTGCACGTTCTGTTATGAAATTCTGAGCATTATATTACACATAGAATTGAATAAAAATACATGAAAATGCAAGAATGAAAATTTGTATCATGATAGAAATCTGTTGTACAGTAAATAGGATTTCAGAACTGAAAGTGTTGTATTTTGAAATATTGCATTGACTCATGTTAAATAGTATGAAATGAAATGTCATTATCTATTATATACGTTAGTGTATGCATTATAAAATTGATGCCAATAAGACATTGCTATCTTAGAGATTCCTACAAGGAACTACACCATAGATGCCCCTATGGTAATGGTTCACCTACATGTAAAGAAATGAATCCGTGGGCAACGGATTAAATCCTGGAGGTAGACTTGTTCTACTGGTCAAGGTGGGAAGGACTTTCCCCGGTTTTGCGCAAATACCATGACTTCATCACCGCATTGCCTAGGTGATAAGTGAATGATAAATGACTACTGATCTCTAATTTAGTGTGGGCTATGTCTTGGCAACTATATGAAAATGACTACATGTTACATGCTACAAGTTACATGTTCTACATGCTACATGTTACATGCTACAAGTTACATGTCTATTTGTCTACATGCTACATGCATGTTACATGCTACATTACATGTCTATTTGTTCTACATGCTACATGTTACATGCTACAGTTACATGTCTATTTGTTCTACATGCTACATACTACATGTTATATGCTTACACTCCTACATGTGAACTTGTTCAAAGAAATTCATATTACATGTTGATGTTTAATATTACTACATGAAAATTGTTATGTAAAAGAATAGATTCCATGAATAAGTAATTCCATGCTTCATGAGAAACGGTTTTATTTTCTTAATAGTTAGAATCACTATGAAATGAATGATTGTCAATGAACCTTAGAATTATAGTAAGGAAAGTATATGATATCAATGAATGGAATGCTAATGCTACCATGTTTTAAAATTAGTATACTGTTAATATCTTGAACTGTCTTCCATGTGATTTGCTGGGTCTTGTAGACTCATACTTGCTTAACATTTCAGGAGAGCCACAGGATACGGAGGAGTTAGTGCAGACTGACTCAGAGCGGGAGGACGTGGAGACTTAGTTGATATAGAGAGTTTTTGAGTGAAATTTGTATGTGAGAATCTTATGTAATTTCTTTTATGCATCTGATCTTTGGATTGTGATAAACTTTGGACTATTGTTATCTTTTATGCATTAGATTTGCTTTTGAATAAAATGCTGATTACAAGTGTTTAATTCCATGGTCTGTTAATCATCATTGGAATTGAATAGTTATTTGTGTATATTTCAACCTGTATTGTAATTGTTGGATTCGTTCCACTGTAATACCTCTACTAGATCCAATGTGAGTTGGTGTAACTGTACTGGGTCTAAGAGGGGCGTTACAGAGATTGGTATCAGAGCGATCCAGGTTGAACATGTACATAAATAAATTATCAGTATTGTATTCATATTTCAAGACTGCATAAAGAAATAGTCCAAGTTATGTAGAATGATAGGTTATTAAATAGGGTGTTTATTTTGCAGACTATGGCGTCTCGTGGACGTAGAGGAGCTGGCCCGGCTCGAGGTGATGAGTCAGCGGGTGATCAGCAGGCTCAGGACCAGACTGGTGTACCTTTGCCACCCCCACCACCACCTGTAGACTACGGAGCATTGATGCAAGGATTGGTGCATGCGATGCAGACTCAGGCTCAGACTACAGCGGCATTGCAGGCGCAGGTTCAGGCTCGGGCACCTGCTCAGGATGCAGTTTTTGGAGGAGTGCCTATGATGGAAAGATTTCGGAGGATGACCCCGCCTTTCTTTAAGGGGGAGAGTGATCCCATTCTTGCGGAGAGTTGGCTTAGAGAGACGGAGAAGATCTTTCGTGCTCTTCGTTGTGCGGAAGAGGAGAGAGTGTCCTTAGCTACTTATATGCTGCAGGAGCGTGCCGATGTGTGGTGGTCCTCTGTACTGCGCACACAGTTTGAAGATGGTGTTATGGAGGTTGCATGGACTGAATTCGTCCGTTTGTTCAAGGCGAAGTATATTCCAGAGCACGTGCAGGACCGCATGGAGCAGGAGTTTTTGACATTGACCCAGGGGTCAATGAGTGTACTTGAGTATGAGGCAAGATTTGCGGAGCTGTCCAAGTATGCGCCTCACATTGTGGCAGATGAGCGGAGGAAGGTAAAGAAATTTATCATGGGGTTGAAGCCGTCCCTGAGGACGAGGCTAGTGGCATTAGGACATCGTTCCATGGAGGAAGCCTTGTCAGCAGCTTGCATGCAGGAGGCGGAGATGGAAGTTTACCTTGAAGAGAAGAGAGCTTCTTTGAAGAGGCCAGCATCAGCTTTCCAGCGGCAGGATAACAAGAAGAAGACCCCAGTTTTTCAGCAGAGAGCAGTGGTTCCAGCGAGAGCAGCGGCACCGACTCCAGGCGGAGGTATGATTGTAGAGAAGCCATTGTGTACCCAGTGTGGGAAGCGTCATGGAGGCGAGGTGTGTTGGGTGACTACCGGGAGATGCTTGAGATGTGGTGACAAGAACCACAAGATCAGAGATTGTCCGAAGATGGCGCAGCAGACTGCAGCGGCAGCAGCACCAGCAGCAGCGAGACCGGCACCGAGAGCAGCAGGGAGACCGAGGGCTCCGGCTCGAGTGTTCGCCTTGGCTAGAGACGAGGCAGAGTTGGCAGAGCACGTCACTGAAGGTACAATTCTAATTATGGGAATGCATGCTAGAGTCTTATTTGATACCGGTGCTACGCATAGTTTTGTTTCCGAGAGATTTGCCAAGGTCTTGACTAAGGAGAATGGTCTAGTTCCGGAAAAGTTGGAGGTTCCCTTGTCTGTTCATACTCCAGCAGGAACTATCTTGACCGAGCAATGTTTTTCGTCGATTTCTGTGTGCATTGAGGAGCAAGTTTTGCCTGGTAGATTCTATGTGCTGAAGATGAAGGATTATGATGCTATCTTGGGCTTTGATTGGCTCGAGGAGCATTATGCTCTGATGGATTGTCGGCGGAAGCTCATTGTTTTTCGGATTCCTGGAAAGGAGGAGTTTGTTCACCCTTTACCCAAGATCATGTCGGGTAAGTTTGTGATTTCGGCTTTGAAGGCATCTCGGATGTTGAGCAAGGGTTGTTCTGGTTTTCTGGCTAGTGTGGTTGTGACCGAGGATTCGAAGAAGGCTCTTTCTGTCGAGAATATTGAGGTGGTTAAAGATTTCAGCGACGTCTTTCCTGAAGATTTGTTGGGTTTGCCACCTGCAAGGGAGTTAGAGTTTGGCATTGAGCTCGTACCTGGCACAGCACCTATTTCCATTGCACCTTATCGCATGGCGCCAGCGGAATTGGCAGAATTGAGGAAGCAGCTGCAGGAATTACTTGATAAGGGCTTCATCAGGCCGAGCGTTTCGCCTTGGGGAGCACCTGTTCTTTTTGTGAAGAAGAAGGATGGATCGATGAGGTTGTGCATAGATTACCGTAAGCTTAACCAGGTAACTGTTAAAAACAAGTACCCTTTACCTCGTATTGATGACTTGTTTGATCAGTTGCGAGGAGCTTCTGTATTCTCTAAGATTGATCTGCGTTCTGGCTATCATCAACTCCGAATTAAGCCGGAAGATTCTGCTAAGACGGCTTTTAGGACAAGATATGGCCATTATGAGTTCCTTGTCTTACCCTTTGGTTTGACAAATGCTCCAGCAGTTTTCATGGATTTGATGAATAGAGTTTTTCGGCAGTATCTGGATTCTTTTGTGGTAGTCTTCATTGATGATGTGTTGATTTATTCGCCCGATGAAGAGTCTCATAGAGAGCATCTGAAGATTGTGTTGAGTATCCTGAGGGAGCATAAGCTGTATGCTAAATTCAGCAAGTGCAACTTCTGGATGAAAGAAGTCCATTTCTTGGGTCATGTTATATCTGGAGAAGGCGTGTCTGTAGATCCAGCTAAGGTGGAAGCTGTTCTTGATTGGGAAACACCGAGATCTTCAGCTGACATCAGGAGTTTTCTCGGTTTGGCTGGCTACTATAGGAGATTCATCGAAGGATTTTCATCTATTGCGGCGACTTTGACGAGGTTGACAAGGAAAGGAGTCAAGTTTGAGTGGTCAGAGGCTTGTGAAAGGGCGTTCCAGGAATTAAAGGCTCGTTTGACCTCAGCTCCAGTGCTTGTTTTGCCCAATGATGTAGATTCTTTCTCTATCTACACAGATGCTTCGAAGATTGGGCTTGGTTGTGTTCTGATGCAGGATGGTCGAGTTGTGGCGTATGCTTCTAGGCAACTTAAGGAGCATGAGCGCAACTACCCGACCCATGATTTGGAGTTAGCAGCTGTGGTCTATGCTTTGAAAATTTGGAGGCACTATCTATATGGAGTTAGATTTGAGCTCTTCTCAGACCACAAGAGTCTCAAATACCTGTTCTCGCAGAAGGAGTTGAATCTGAGGCAGCGGAGGTGGATAGAATTCATGAAAGACTATGATTTTGATCTGTCTTACCATCCAGGGAAGGCCAATGTAGTGGCAGATGCGTTGAGCAGGAAAAGACAGATGATGAGGCAAGACTGGAAGATGCTAGATGACGTCTCAAGTTCTTTAGCTGTCCTAGAACCTCAATTGTGTAAATCGTTCATGGCACAGTTGTCTTTGAGATCATCTATTCTTGATCGGGTCATTGCGTTGCAGAAAGATGATCCGTTGTTGCAGGAGTTGGTTGGAAAGAGTGGAGTTACCAGAGATGAAGATGATGTAATTCGGTTGAATTTTAGGGTTTGTGTCCCTAATAATGTTGATCTGAGAAAGGAAATTTTAGAGGAGGCTCATAGATCCCAGTTCTCTATTCATCCAGGCAGTGGGAAGATGTATAAGGATCTGAAGCGTTCTTTCTGGTGGTCTGGCATGAAGCGAGATGTAGCTGATGTTGTGGCGAAGTGTCTGGTTTGTCAGCAGGTGAAGGCAGAACGTCAGCGACCTTCAGGTTTGATGCAGAGGCTAGATATCCCTCAGTGGAAGTGGGAGCAAGTGACCATGGACTTTGTATCCGGATTGCCTAGATCGGCTAGAGGAAATGATTCCATTTGGGTGATCGTTGATAGATTTTCGAAGAGTGCTCATTTCCTTGCCATGAAGAAGAAGCAGTCTGTTGAGAGCTTGGCCAGGCTGTACATTGATAATATTGTGAAGCTGCATGGGATTCCGAAGTCGATTATCTCAGATCGTGATCCGAGATTCACTTCCAGGTTTTGGCAGAGTTTGCAGCAGGCTTTTGGCAGTCAGTTGAAGTTGAGTTCGGCATTTCATCCGCAAACGGATGGACAGTCCGAGAGGACTATTCAGACGTTGGAAGATATGCTTCGAGCTTGTGTTTTAGAATGGAAAGGGGATTGGGAGCGCCATCTATCTCTTGTGGAATTTGCTTATAATAACAGTTTCCATTCGAGCATAGGTATGGCACCTTTTGAAGCTTTGTACGGAAGACCCTGTAGATCCCCATTGTGTTGGGAGGAGTCAGGAGATCGACATCTGGTTGGACCTGAAGTAGTGCAAGAAACTTCAGCAAAGATTCAGATGATTGTGCAGAGAATAAAAGCGGCTCAGGATCGTCAAAAGAGTTATGCAGATGCAAGAAGAAAGGATTTGGCATTCGAGGTTGGAGACCATGTTTTCCTTAAGGTTTCGCCAACCAGAGGTGTAGTAAGATTCGGAAAAAGGGGTAAGCTGAATCCGAGATTCATTGGACCCTTTGAAATTCTGAAGAAGATCGGGAATGTGGCATACCAGTTAGCTTTGCCACCATCTTTAGCAGCGGTGCATCCAGTATTTCATGTTTCCATGTTGAGGCAGTATGTTAGAGATCCGGCCCATATGATCGGTTATGAGCCGATTCAGTTGCAGTCAGATTTGTCTTATGCTGAGCAACCTGTGGAGATTCTGGACAGGAAGGTGCAAGAATTAAGATCAAAGTCCATTCCATTTGTGAAGGTTCTATGGAGGAACTTCTCACGTGAAGAGGCAACGTGGGAGCTTGAAGAAAGAATGAAGAAGCTTTATCCGTCCTTGTTCGGTGAGTAACTTAACTCAATCTTCGAGGACGAAGATTATTTTAAGGGAGAGAGGATGTAGTACCCTAGAATTTCTTTGAATATATTCTGTTCATTGTGTGTTATTTCTGCATAAATTGATTTCTGTTCTGTGTAGAACTAGGCGTCAAGATCATTGGACGTTGAAGCTTGTAAGCGGCAACATCGCATGCCGTTTATAGGATATTAACGACGATAGGTATTGACGTTTAATATTTTCTGAATTATTTAATTATGGGCAAGAATATAAACGACATCAACGATGGACGTTTATATCTGGGATAAGCGACAACCTATATTGACGTTAAGTCGACTTGCCTGTTTTTGAGCTTTCCGTTCCGGATCAAGGAAAACGGCCGTTTCGGGAAGGCTTTAATGAGCTGATCCGAGGCGTTTAGATCCGAGGGTCAGGGTTGGGTTTGGCCTTTGCTAGAGAGGTCTTTATAAGACCAGATCTCGCAGAAAGAAAGGGGTTTTTGCCTTGGTTCTGGAAGAGAGAAAGAGGGCCGAGGAAGGGACTTGCAGAGCGATCTGGTGCTTGTTCGTGCGGATTGAAGGCATCTACACCGAGGAGAATCATAGGACTACGTGCCCAAAAGCTCATCCAGGCGGAGGAACTTCATCGGAGGAGGTTTCGGACTGCTTGAAGACGGAGGAAAGAACTGTCTCCCTGGCGAGACGGGCTTCTTCGAGCTCGGATTCGACACTCCATTAGGAGGGATTGAGGCAAGTTACATGGGGGATTTAGTTTAGGATATGATATACTAAGTATTTAACATTTTTCCGTATTTTTAAAGCATGTAAACAACCTACGGGAAGGGTTAGAAACGTTGTCATTTCATGCAGGTTTCTGTGTTTTCTGTGTTTTAGAACTCGACGTCAAGGGTATTACCGCCTATATTATGTAAACGGCAATATCGACTGCCGTTTAGTTCATCCCGAAATATATAAGTATTTCTGTCCTTTTTATATGTGTTAACGGTGCTATGTGCCGCCGCCTATAATTACTTAACGGCAACGTGTGTGGACGTCTACTATAATAAACGTCGTACCATTGACGTCAAGTTTAGCAGAACTGTATATTTCCAGAAATCTGAGTGAATTGGTTGTAAATGTATAATTTATGAATGTATGCGTTTCAGCCATGTAATATAGAGTATGTTAATAGTATGGACTGTCTATTTCTGTAATGTGCAGGTTTTACATATAACTATATATGTATAAATTGATGAACATGCATCATTACATGACAATGATGAAGGTTTAAATTGTATAAGATAAGTGCAATGATGTAAAAGAAAGCATGTTGATTGATGTTTAGATTACTGCAATAGATATGATATGTCTATTTCATGTGAAAATTATGAGTTTTTCTCAATATTAAACCATGTTAGTTAGTTGATTAATAGAGTTAATTTCATGAAAAATAGTTGCAGGAATCAGAAAATTATGAAAATTGACATGTGTATTGAAATTACTGATTTCGAATTTCTGTTAAAATTTCAGAATTTTCAGACATGTGCACGTTCTGTTATGAAATTCTGAGCATTATATTACACATAGAATTGAATAAAATACATGAAAATGCAAGAATGAAAATTTGTATCATGATAGAAATCTGTTGTACAGTAAATAGGATTTCAGAACTGAAAGTGTTGTATTTTGAAATATTGCATTGACTCATGTTAAATAGTATGAAATGAAATGTCATTATCTATTATATACGTTAGTGTATGCATTATAAATTGATGCCAATAAGACATTGCTATCTTAGAGATTCCTACAAGGAACTACACCATAGATGCCCCTATGGTAATGGTTCACCTACATGTAAAGAAATGAATCCGTGGGCAACGGATTAAATCCTGGAGGTAGACTTATTCTACTGGTCAAGGTGGGAAGGACTTTCCCCGGTTTTGCGCAATTACCATGACTTCATCACCGCATTGCCTAGGTGATAAGTGAATGATAAATGACTACTGATCTCTAATTTAGTGTGGGCTATGTCTTGGCAACTATATGAAAATGACTACATGTTACATGCTACAAGTTACATGTCTATTTGTTCTACATGCTACATGTTACATGCTACAAGTTACATGTCTATTTGTTCTACATGCTACATGCTACATGTTACATGCTACAATTACATGTCTATTTGTTCTACATGCTACATGTTACATGCTACAAGTTACATGTCTATTTGTTCTACATGCTACATACTACATGTTATATGCTTACACTCCTACATGTGAACTTGTTCAAGAAATTCATATTACATGTTGATGTTTAATATTACTACATGAAAATTGTTATGTAAAAGAATAGATTCCATGAATAAGTAATTCCATGCTTCATGAGAAACGGTTTTATTTTCTTAATAGTTAGAATCACTATGAAATGAATGATTGTCAATGAACCTTAGAATTATAGTAAGGAAAGTATATGATATCAATGAATGGAATGCTAATGCTCTACCATGTTTTAAAATTAGTATACTGTTAATATCTTGAACTGTCTTCCATGTGATTTGCTGGGTCTTGTAGACTCATACTTGCTTAACATTTCAGGAGAGCCACAGGATACGGAGGAGTTAGTGCAGACTGACTCAGAGCGGGAGGACGTGGAGACCTAGTTGATATAGAGAGTTTTTGAGTGAAATTTGTATGTGAGAATCTTATGTAATTTCTTTTATGCATCTGATCTTTGGATTGTGATAAACTTTGGACTATTGTTATCTTTTATGCATTAGATTTGCTTTTGAATAAAATGCTGATTACAAGTGTTTAATTCCATGGTCTGCTAATCATCATTGGAATTGAATAGTTATTTGTGTATATTTCAACCTGTATTGTAATTGTTGGATTCGTTCCACTGTAATACCTCTACTAGATCCAATGTGAGTTGGTGTAACTGTACTGGGTCTAAGAGGGGCGTTACATGCCTTCCCTTGACAAAGGGGAACAACACCGCAAAGGCTACCTTGGACTTCTCTCTTCCGGAGAGGTAAACACCTTGCTCAGCAGATCTTCCCTTTCTAAGGGGTGCACTTCTTTTTAACAAGCTCCTTATTTGGAGGACTACACTGTAGAAAGACTTCAAACTTTAGAGATAGGTCAGAGAAATTTTAGTTTGAAGTAAGACTTCCTGAGTCTAAGAGAAAACCTTTATAAGGAGAAGTTGAATAGCTATTTTACTGCATCCATAGGCAAGGGTTAAATGCAGCGCCCATGCAATGTTTATGGAGAAGAGACTTGACGCAGCACACTTGCACTTTCTTCACCACTTGGCATGTATATCTTGTATCACTTTTTTTGCTTTCTTGTATGTGACTTGTAATCTCCCATGCTCATGTGTCATCGTTCTTTTCGACTGTCATTATATTTGTAGGCTTCATCTTTGTAGCCGTTGCTTGAACTGTTTGAATCTATCTGTTGGACAGATAGTCACTGCTTGATCTATTTGAATATACCCATTGGAGAGAGAGAGAGAGAGAGAGAGAGAGAGGTGCACGTTTTCTTTTGAGGGTGACGTGCATGTCTTCTTCCAAGGGCGACGTGCATGTCTTTTACATTCACACTATTCAGACAGTCCTTGATGTTGCTTCGTCTGTATCCTGAAATATACAAGTTCCAAGATATACTAGACTATGTCCAGTATGTTAGCTACAAATATGATCATAGGTACTTGTGAGATATTTCAAATGTTGACAACTATCCAACAATTAATGTTCTATGGAAAAAGGTTCTGCACATAGATAGAATATGTAGTAGGTAGAGATCATGAGTGCAGATCTGGCAGATGGACGATATGGATGTTCTTGTGGTAGATGTTAGAAGACCTTTTTCGCAGACTTTGACTCAGTTTTCAGGATAAGGATATGTTTAGATTTATGGGACAGCACCATAATATTTTTTATACCTGAAAGTTATTTTGTAATAATAAATAATAAGAGTGATATACATTGCTGATTTATCAAATGTGCCAAGGATTTGTAATTCACAATGTAGTTGTATTCAGAAGTTTGATCATGAGTTTATTAAATAAAATATGTCATGAATATGATACAAAATGTTAATGATGTATAATTGAATATATTTCATTTTGTCTGATAAGGATATAGTGTTATGACATATCAGATTAGATGAAGTGATCTTCATATGTGTAGAAGTAAACTTCGGATATGATGAAGCTGACTTCAGATATGATGAATCTAACTTCAGATATGACGAAGCTGACTTCGGATATGACGAAGTGAATGATGAAGTGAACTTCGTATATCACGATTTCAACATGATTAGTCGAAGTAAGATCTTTGTGTTTTACTTCGCATATGACGAAGCTAACTTCGGATATGACAAAGTAAACTTCAAATAAGATGAAGTGAACTTCAGACATGACAAAGTGAACTTTGTATATCATGATTTCAACATGATCAATTGAAGTAAGATCTCTATGTTTTACTTCGCATATGACGAAGCTAACTTTGGATATGACAAAGTAAACTTCAGATATGACGATGTGAACTTCGTATATCATGATTCTAACATGATCAGTTGAAGTAAGATCTTTGTGTTTTACTTCATATATGACGAAGTAAATTTCGGATATGACGAAGTGAACTTTGTATATTTCTTTAGCAAACAGAGTTATACGTAGAATTTATGAGAGAATAATTTATATAACTGAGCATGCTTTAGAGATTCTATTCTATGATATGTAGGAGAGACATATTGTTTTGTTTATAAGTAGATAATTATTTATTTTGTCATCTTCAAAACTATTGTATATTATGGATTAAATCTTTAAATATGCAATGTATATTTTGGACAGAGGTTCAACAATCTCCCACTTTTTGTTGATGACAAAATACTGATATATATAAAACAAAATGCAACACAACAAATAATTCCACACATAAGAGACATGAAAATTTATGACTTTTCTCTCCCTTTCATTTATAATTTAACTCCCCCTTTACATTTCAGAATTGCATTACATCTCATTTCATCTCTCCACCTTTTTGTCATATCAACGAAAAGGGAGTGACAACTCATCATTAGTCAAGTACAGGGTGGAAGGAAAAGCTTGATAGTAAGGAAGGAGGAATTTGTGAAGGGTAGTTTCTATGCTTCGCAGGCATCATTCAAAGAGAGTGAAGTCTATAGTGGCATTTGGACCTAGAGAGCATTTAAGGTATGCAAGATGCCTTTTGTGAAGGGTATGGATAGTGGTGGTAGTGGGAGGTGTGAGTTGAAATCGGATATGAACTAATTCTTGACATTTGGACTGAAGGAAAAAGAAGGTGGAGGTCATAGCCCATAAGTAGTATTCTTCCTAGGCATCATGTTTTGCTTTATAGTAGAGATTAAATCTTTCAGTCCAGATGGGAGTTAAATATCCACCTAAGGTGGCATATTTGTGGGCCAAAATAATCATCAATGTTACCCTCAAAGGAGGTGTACTCAGTAGACATGGTAGAGTAGGAGTTGTGTCATTCATATAGAGATAGTCTTTCTAGTTGAGCCAGAATGAGCTGAATGGTATGAGTATATGAGGAGTATTTTCTGCCAAGAAGAAGGAGACATTCAAAGAGTGAGAGAGAGATTTGATATTTGACTAGTTTCTGGCATTGAGTTCTAATGGCCATTGTGAGAATCTTTGTATATTCCGGACTGGCAGCAATGTCACCTATGAGAGAGGGATAGAGATCAGGCTAAGGAATGTGAGAGGTAGAGGGATCAGGATGAGCATGAAATTGAAGAAGCTTGTCATACTGATGATAGGAAATGCGAGGGATTTTAAGATCCAACCTCTGCTTGTTGAAGAGAAGGAGCCTAGTAATCTGACTTGACACCCATTCAAGATAATCATTGTGCTCAAAATGAGCTTCCTGCTCAAACCATTCAGCCAAACTGAGTGCAGGGCGACCTATTCATATTTTGTGATCTTTGGATCTGAAGAATTCTCTGGCATCATTTGGATGTTGCTTAAGCCACTGATCCTCTGCCAGATGGTCAGTTGTATCTAAAATATGTTGCATTGCTTTCTCATCAAATTGTTTCAGATCCACTAGGAGGAAGAGCCAGGCTTTGAGGTCCAGGGATGGAAGTTCAAGAGCCAGATGATATTTCCAAATTTTGAGATACTCTCTGTAAATTTATTCATGGGAATGAAGAAAGTGGTAACACAAGGGTGGGTATTTAGGCTCATTTGATGTAGGCTTGTGACGGTTAGATGTGGATGATCTTGAAGAGGAGGCTTGAGCACCCAGAGAGACTTCAAAGACAATGTCTTCAAGTTTGACCTCAGGAGTGGTATGAGAAATGGGGTTTGGTTGGGAGGGTGGAGGAGGAGAGGGAATTGAGGATGGAGCAGGTTGACTTAGAGGTGGTGGTTGGTCCACAGTAGGTGGAGGGTAAACTGAGTAGCTGGGGGTGGTGAGGCCTGAGGAGGTGAAGGTGGTGACTGTTCAGGAGCCGGTGTGTGTGAAGGCTTTGGAGGTGGAGGTAGGGAGGAGGTGGAGGAGGGTTGTGGCTCTGGATCTAGAAGGGGAGAAGTAGGGGGTTGTTGAGACCAGATCCGGAGTAGGACGGGGCCTCTTGGCAGTAGATTTCTTTTTTAGAAGTGTCTGGGGCACAGAAGGGGTCCCGTTGGAGGTTAGGAACAAAGAGTGGCTTGGACTAGGGTGGTGAGAGTGCTCATGGCAGTATGTAGTCTGCCAAATTCAGAAAATAACTTTGACTTCATGGACTCCAGCTAATAACCAAGTCTGCTGACCTCAAGTTTGATTTCTGCAATGTCTTGTTTCCAGGTAGCTGAAGTGGATGGCTCGTCAGTTCTGTGCTGATCAGGTTCCTCGGTTTGAGCTCTATGTGACTGATCAGATTGCAAGGGGTCTGTAGTGGCCTGAGGTTGCTCCCCCTGAGTTATGGAGGGATCATCTAAGGGTGGTTGCTGGGAGCTTTGAGGCTCTAGTGGAGGAGTATTATTTGAAGGAAGCTGCTCAGTACATGTCTTGGTCTCTCCTTGAGGGACTGAATCTTCTCTGGGGAGAGTTGTACTGGGAGAGTCAGCTGATGGAACACTAGTGGGAGCCTCGACTGACTGTGTAACTAGAATTTCAGCTGATCCTACAATTGGGGCTTCGGCTTGTGCTTCAGCCGAGGCTTTGGCTGGTGCTTCAGCTGAGGCTTTGGCTTGTGCTGCAATTGGGGCTTCAGCTTGTGCTGTAGTTGGGGCTTCGGCTGGTGTTCCAAGTGGTTCCCCATCTTCCGGTTGGTTAGTTGGGACTTCGGCGGGAGCTGACATGGAGGCTATAATTGAGATGTCCTAAAAAATATGATGGGAACAAGGAGGGATGCTGCCTTTGGTCCAGTGATCATCAACCAGTTTAAACTGACTTCTCTTTAGATTTGATATTCCTATGGGCTCAATTTGAGGAATAGCCAATTCATTGTCTAGGTCAATTTCAAAATGCCTAAAAATGATACTGAGCATCGAACCATAAGGAAGGGTCATGGCTAGTTGGGCACCTGACTGTATTTTCTAAAGAATGAAGGAGGCAAAATTGACCTGATGTCCTTGAATTACCCAATATAGCAAACTGCCATCCCGCTGAGTGACCACAACATGATTGCCCTGGCAAGGGAGGAGAATGTGGCTAATCATGCGGTGAATTAGCCGTTTGATGGTTGAAAGCTGATTAATGTCTATCGTGCCTCTTTTCATCTAACACAGAGGACCAATAATACCTAGTTTCTGATGGTTCTCAGAGACAACTTCAGAATAGGTGCGCCCGGTAATGGAAATTCCAAAAAGGGCTTCTTGCAGTGATGGAGTGATAACAACCTTTGTGCCCTTAACTTTTATAGTGATTGTATTAGGTTGGGCAGAGGGTACCTTGAGAGTTGTATAGAATGCTTTGACGGCATCGGGGTACAGAGGTTGTTGATTGGAGCAAAGAGTCAGCCATTTCATCTATCGGGCGATGTCTTCAATCTCTGAGAGATGATGTTTCCTCAGTTTGTCAAATTTGACATATTTGCATCTGTTGTAGGTCACAGGGGTTTCTTCAAAGAGTTTGTATTGCTAGTGAGTGAAGAAACTAGGGTTGGAGGCTTCAGACACAACCATTTCTGGATGCGAAGGAGGGAACGGTTGAGAGAGATATGAGAGAAGGATTAGAGGGGAAGAGGATATCAAGATGATAAGAGGATGAGGAAGAAGAAAAAAAATGGTTGGAAGGCTTACCAGAGACTTGGGAAGGTCTTTGGCCGAAAGGGGCGAACTACAGAGTAGAAGACAAGTGCAGGAAGAGGAATGGCCGGACTGCGAGAAGAGGGTGGTAGAGGCTTTGACTTTTCAGTTTTATATAAAGGAGGTGAGAAGGTGAAATGATTTTCTATTTCAAAAAGTGAGCATTGACCGTCAACATTGGACATCTTAACTGGAATGACGAAGCAGTGAGCTTCGACTGGGACAAGAGGGGTTATCAGATGACGAAGTTAACGATAAGCAACATGATATGATTTAAGGGAGTTTTGACTTCAGATTGTTCAGGAGAGAGTTGTTTATTGATGTAAAATGGGTAATATATATATATATATATATATATATTATAAATTGCACATACCAATTTCTCTACGAATAGTTGAAAATCTATCTTCAGTTAATGGTTTGGTAAAATATTAGCTAACTGATGTAAAGTGTCAACAAAATTAATGACAATGTTTCCAGAACTTACATGATTTCGGATGAAGTGATGTCTGACCTCGATATGTTTGGTGTGAGAATGCTAAATGAGATTTTTGGTTAAGTTGATGGCACTTGTGTTGTCACACAGCAAAGGAATGTTTTTGAGTTTATGGCCGTAATCCTCCAATTGATGTTGTATCCATAGAAGTTGTGCGCAACAGCTCCCTGCTGCCACGTACTCATGTTCTGCTGTGTATAAGGCTACTGAATTTTGTTTCCTGGAGGACCATGAGATTAAACATCCTGCAAGAAATTGACATGTGCCACTGGAGCTTTTCCGATCTAGCTTACACCCAGCATAGTCAGCATCACTATAACCAACTAAATTGAAGTCAGAATGTTTAGGAAACCATAGACCTAGGTTACATGTACCAGATAAATATAAAAAAATTCATTTTACTGCATTTAAATGAGATTCTTTAGGATTTGCTTGGTATCTAGCACATAAGCATACACTGAATATAATATCTGGTCTACTGGTAGTAAGATAGTAGCGATCCAATCATGCCTCTAAAAGATTTTTGATCAACAGGGTTGCCAAGAGAATCACTATCTATTTTAGTGGATAAGCTCATGGTGTGCTTAGGGCCTTACATTTATCAAAGTCAAATTTTTGAGTAATTCTTTTGTATATTTGTCTTGACAAATATGCGATCCATCCTCAGTCTGACTTACTTGAAGACCAAGAAAGTAGGTGAGTTCACCCATCATGCTCATTTCAAATTCACTTTGCATTAGGGTTTCAAAATCTTTGCAAAGGACTTCATCAGTAGCTCCAAATATTATATCATCAACATATATTTGAATAATAATTATATTATTTTTGATAGTTTTAGTGAATAGTGTATTGTCTATTTTGCCTCTTACAAAATCATGTGATAGAAGGAAGGCGCTTAGTCTCTTATACCAAGCTCGCGGAGCTTGTTTTAAGCCATACAGTGTCTTACTTAATTTAAAAACATGATTAAGATATTCTACACTTTCAAAATTAGGAGGTTGTTTTACATAAAATTCTTCTTTGATAACATCATTCAAAAATATGCTTTTGACATCCATTTGAAACAGTTTCATATTTTGGGAAGCAGCAAAAGTAAGTAATATTCTAATAGCTTCAAGTCTAGCTATAGGTGCATAATTTTAATCATAATCAATTCCTCTTCCTGTGAATAACCTTGAGCCACAAGCCGGGCTTGGTTCCTTACAATATTTCTAGACTCATCCAATTTATTTCTAAACACTCATTTGGTGCCAATAACTGGATGATCCTGAGGTTTAGGAACTAAAGTTCAGACTTGGTTGCGATTGAACTGGCTTAGTTCTTTCTGCATGGTCATAATCCAGGATGCATCACTAAGAGCTTCATTTATTGATTTTGGTTCTATTAGAGAAACTAGTGCACTATATTCATAGGATTTTAACATACCTCTTGTTCTTACCTTGTCATCTGGCCATCCTAGAATATTATCTTTAGGATGATCTTTGAGAAATTTCCATTCCTTGGGTAGATCATCAGGAGTTGTCCTTGTTTGTTGTAAATCGTCTAGCTTTGTTTTTTCATCATTCAGAGATGTGCCTTCGAGTTCCTTGCTTAAATCATCTGCATCACTATCATGTTCTTTTTCTTCCTTAGTGGAGAGGTTAGTTTCATAAAAAATTATATGAACAATTTGTTCTATGGTTAGAGTTTGTCTATTTAAAACTCTAAACCCTCTTGGTTTAGATACATATCCTAAAAATATGCCTTCAGTACTGCGTTCATCAAGTTTATCTAGGTTATCTTTTCCATTATTCAGGATATAATATTTATAGCCAAAAGGTTTTAAATGAGATAAATTGTGCTTTTTACCTTTGAGTAATTTGTATGGAGTCTTCTTGAGTATGGGTCTTAACATGGCACGATTGATAATGTAGCATGCAATGTTGACAGCTTTAGCCTAGAGATATTTTGGCAAACAGTAATATGACATCATGGTCCTTGCCATGTCAACTAATGTTCGATTTTTTATTTTTGCTATGTCATTTTGCTGCGGTGTTCTGGGAGCTGAGAAGTTGTGTTGTATTCCATTTTCTTCACAATGTTCAACAAATTCTTTATTTTGAAATTCTCCACCGTGATCTGATCTAATGCTTATGATGCTGAATTTTTTGTCCTTTTCGAGAAGTCTGCTGAGCTTTAATAATGCAAAGAATGTATCACTTTTGGACTATCAGAAGGAGACCCATGTAAACCTTGAATAGTCATCTACTACTACATATCCATACAATTTTCCACCAAGACTAGTAGTTCGCATAGGTCCAAAAAGATCCATGTGTAATAATTCCAAGGGCTTGGTGGTTGTCACTATGTTTTTCTGCTGGAATGATGAATTGACTTGTTTTTCTTTGATGCATGTAGAATAGATCCTTGTATTGTTAGTCTTTACAATTGGAAGACCTTTGACAGGATCATACTTTTGAAGTTTCTTTATTACTAAAATACTGGCATGTCCCAATCTTCGATGCCATAGATCAAGATCTTCTGAATTTGTAGCTGATAAGCAGACATCTTCTCTTTTTAGATCTTCTAAGTGTAATATGTACATATTTTTATGTCTAACTGCTTCAATTTTTTTTTGACTTCTTTGGCAATGACACATTTATCTTCTAAAAATTGTATCTGATGACCATTGTCACATAGTTGACTTATACTTAGGAGATTGTGCTTCATGCCTTCAACACATAGTACATCTTCAATCAAGAATTTTGATTTAGTTGAATATTCCCTTGACCAACTACTTTTCCTTTCTGATTATTTATGAAGATTACTTCCCCTTTATCAGATGTGATTGAGAAGAATAATTTCATGTTTCCAGTCATGTGCCTTGAGCATCCACTATCTAGAATCTATTTTGATGCTCTAAGGCTTTTTTGAAGAAAAACATTACTGAAACTTTTTAGGTACCCAAGTTCTCTTGGGTCCTGAAGAGTTAGTTGAACATTGTTTTGGTATCCATACCATGTGCTTAGTGGTGCAGGTGGCCCGAGTGTGACCTAGTTTATTGCAATGTGAACAACATGTGATATCTTGTGTTTTATAGTTGAGGTTTTCTTTCTTTTGGTTGTTTGATAAGCTTACTTTCTTAGTTACAGTTCTTTTTGTTTCTTTTACAAATTTAGGTAGTGGATATTCCTTAGGATTTTTCGTTCTTTTGTCATCTTTCTTTGGTATGTATCAAAGACCCTATTTTTCTTTTCCTTTTCTGCAACTTTTTAGACATAGCATTAAGGATGTTTTCCCATTAGTTAGTTTTCTTAGAGATGTTTTTAGATATTTGTTTTCATTTTTAAGGTTCGTAAATGTGTTCCTTTGCACCTTTATATTTTTACTTTCCTCTTGCAGGTCCATGATGTGCTCATGCAATTTTTCATTTAGTTTGACTGTGTCTATTAGTTCTACTTATCTATGCCTTATTTTAGTTTAAATTATTTTTATATTAATATTTAGTTCTTCAATTTTATCTTCCATTTTCTTAACATTTTTATCTTTTGATAATATTTCTTCCATTAGTTTTATATTTTCTTCTTCTAATTGTTCAAGCCTATTACTTGTTTTCTTTAATTCTTTTGATGTTATTTTATATTTTTCATAGAGTTCATTAAAGGCACTCTCTAAATCATCATTATCAATTTCAGAACAGGAACTATATGAGGTTTCAAATATTACATTTTCTTCAAGGTGTGCCATAAAGGCGTAGTTTGCTTCTTCTATTTTAGAGTCAGAGCTTGAGGAGCTAGAGCTTGAGTCTTCATTTTCCCATGCTGTAGCCATTGCTTTCCTTGATATTGTCTTGTACTTTTGTTGGCTGTGCTTTCTGTCTTTCCTTGAAGTTTCTTCTGAATCTTTCTTCTTCAATCTTGGACAGTCCACTTTGAAGTGTCCAGGTTGTTTGCACTTGTAGCAGATTGGTTCTTTTATTTTGCTTCTATTCTTTTTGTACTCTTTTCTCGGTTGATATTTCTTCTTCTTGGCCAGAATTCTCTGTAACCTTCTTGATAGTATTGCTTCTTCTTCATCAGTGTCTTTAGAGGTTGATGAACCTATGTCATCACAGCTACACAAGGGTGATTCTACTTTCAATGCATTTGTGATTCTTTTCTTGGATGAACTTTCATTTAACATTTCCATGTTTATTTTATGAGCCATTAAAGATCTTATCAATTTTTCCATAGGCAGTGTTGATAAATCATTAGCTTCTTCAATGGTAGTTACTTTAGGAGACCAATTAATGGTGAGTGATCTTAACATTTCTCTGACTATTTCTCCTTGACTAAGTTTCTTACCTAATGCATCCAATGCATTTATTATATCAGTAAATCTGGTGGACATTTGTGTTATAGATTCATTTTCTTCCATTTTCAATTGTTCATATTTAGTGATCAGTATATCAATTCTTGTTTCTTTAACTTTGTCAGTTCCTTCATAAGTAACTCTCAGAGTGTCCCACATTTCTTTAGTAGTTTTACAGCCTGAAACATGATTAAATTCCTTTTTTAGATAATGTACAACATATAATACTTTTCGCACGATAATTTCTGGATATTAATTTCTTATCATCAGCAGTCCATTTAGTTTTATCTTATGTACTTGGATCTTTATTGCCATCTTCTATAACTAACCAAAGGTCAAGATTTATACCTTGTATGAATAATTCCACGCATGTCTTCTAGTAGTTGTAATCTTGTCCATCAAAGAGAGGAGGATGATTGATTGACTGACCTTCTTGTCCAAACTCAGCTGCCATCTTCTCGAAATCGTTGGATTCCTTTGAGAGAACCCGCTCTGATACCACTTATTGGATCGGATGACAGTAGTGCTTTTCACCTAGAGGGGGGTGAATAGGTGTTTTTCGTTGCGGAAGCTAATTTAACTATTGCTTAAGAACACATGTCAGTAAGGTTAGTCCAACCAGAAAGGACACACAAATTTTATCCTGGTTCGGACCTTCCTTCCAATGGAACTCCTACGTCTAGTCCCTAAGCCAAGCTTAGGATTTCACTATCTCTTCAAAGATACAACACCTCGGTACTTCCCGGTCTTCCCTTCTACACAAGGGGAAAGATAAGCCGCTAGCTACAACTAGCCTTCCCTTGACAAAGGGGAACAACACCACCAAGACTACCTTGACCTTCTCTCTTCCGGAGAGGTAAACACCCTGCTCAGCAGGTCTTCCCTTTTTAAGGGGTGCACTTCTTTTTAACAAGCTCCTTATTTGGAGGACTACACTTCAGAAAGACTTCAGACTTTAGAGATAGGTCAGAGAAATTCTAGTCTGAAGATAGACTTCTTGAGTCTAAGATAAAAATTTTACAAGGCAAAGTTGAATAGCTGTTTTACTGCATGCACAGGCAGGGTTTCAACGCAGCGCCCATGCAATGTTTATAGAGAAGAGACTTGATGCAGCACACTTGCACTTTCTTCACCCATTGGCGTGTATATCTTGTATGACTCTTTTTGCTTTCTTGTATGTTGCTTGTAATCTCCCACGCTTATGTGTCATCGTTCTTCTTGACTGTCATTGTATTTATATGCTTCATCTTTGTAGCTGTTGCTTGAACTGTTTGAATCTATCCATTGGAAAGATAGTCATTGATTGATCTATTTGAATCTACCCGTTGGAGAGAGAGAGAGATAGTGATGCATGTTTTCTTTTGAGGGTGACGTGCATGTACATGTCTTCTTCCAAGGGCGACATGCATGACTTTTACATTCACACTGTTTAGACAGTCCTTGATGTTATTTTGTCTTTATTCTGAAATATACAAGTTCCAAGATATACTAGACTATGTTCACTATGTTAGCTACAGATATGATCATAGGTACTTGTGAGATATTTCAAACGTTGACACCAATCAAACAATTAATGTTTTGTGGAAAAAGGTTCTACACATAGATAGAATATGTAGTAGGTAGAGATCGTGAGTGCAGATCTGGCAGAGAGACAATATAGATGTTCTTGTGGCAGATGTTAGAAGACCTTTTTTGCAGACTTTGACTCAATTTTCAGGATAAGGATATTTTTAGATTTATGGGACAGAGCTATAAGATTTTTATACCTGAAGGTTATTTTGTAATAATAAAAAATAAGAATGATATACATTGCTGATTTATCAAATGTGCCAAGGATTTGTAATTCACAATGTAGTTGTATTCAGAAGATTGATCATGAGTTTATTAAATAAAATATGTCATGAATATGATACAAAATGTTAATGATGTATAATTGAATATATTTCATTTTGTCTGATAAGGATATAGTGTTATGACATATCAGATTAGATGAAGTTTTTATCTTCATTTGTGTAGAAGTAAACTTCGGATATGACGAAGCTGACTTCAGATATGACGAAGCTGACTTCGGATATGACGAAGTGAATGATAAAGTGAACTTCGTATATCACGATTTCAACATGATCAGTCGAAGTAATATCTTTGTGTTTTACTTCGCATACGACGAAGCTAACTTCGGATATGACGAAGCTAACTTCATATATCATGATTTCAACATGATCAATTGAAGTAAGATCTCTGTGTTTTACTTCACATATGACAAAGCTAATTCGGATATGACAAAGTAAACTTTGGTTAAGACGAAGTGAACTTTGGACATGACGAAGTGAACTTCGTATATCATGATTTCAACATGATCAGTTGAAGTAAGATCTCTGTGTTTTACTTCACATATGATGAAGCCAACTTCGAATATGATGAAGTAAATTTTGGATATGACGAAGTGAACTTCGGATATGACGAAGTGATCTTCGTATATCATGATTCTAACATGATCAGTTGAAGTAAGATCTTCGTGTTTTACTTCGTATATGACGAAGTAAACTTCGGATATGACGATATGAACTTCAGATATTTCTTTAGCAAACAAAGTTATACTTAGAATTTCTGAGAGAATAATTTGTATAACTGAGCATGCTTTAGGGATTCTATTCTATGATATGTATGAGGGACATATTGTTTTGTTTATAAATAGATAATTGTTTATTTTGTCATCTTCAAAACTATTGTATATTATGGATTAAATCTTTAAATATGCAATGTATATTTTGGATAGAAGTTCAACATTTATTACCATTTTTCAAGATTATTTATGCATAAGAAATAACATGTTAAAATATTCAAAGTTGGCAGTCGAAGCTGGCAGTCGAAGTTGGTAGTCGAAGTTTCACTTTGACTGACAGTGGTTTTTCTTCATCAGTCGAAGCAGCCAGTCATAGTTTCATATCGATTGTTGACTAGTTCATATCGATTTCTGTTTAGGTCTTCAGTCGAAGTGGCCAGTCAAAGTTCATATCGATTGCTGACCAATTCTATATCGATTGTCTTTATCATATCGATTGCTGACCATTTCATATCGATTGTTAGTTAAGTCTTCAGTCGAAGTGGCCAGTCAAAGTGTCTATCGATTGCTGACCATTTTCATATCGATTGCTGACCACTTATATATTGATTGTCTTGATCATATCGATTGTTTTATTGATTGCCATTCATTTCATATCAATTGTTGTTATAATATATCGATTGATGAACAAATAACATATATCATATCGATTGCCGTTCATTTCATTTCAATTGGTGATATAATAATCTGATTGATGTTGTTTATATACCAATTGATGCTTACTTGATTTCAAACGTCTGTGGCGCCAAATGAAATTTAATAGTTTTCAAATCCATAAGATATTCATGTTGTGTGCTTTCTATCTTATCAGGGTAGGTAAGAAAAGGAGTCAACAGAAAATGAGGACTAAAAGGACTCCTTCCTTCCTGCTCGACAAAAAGACACTTACCTAACATATCTGGATGTCAGTGGAAATCATGGACCTCGCACAAAAGAGGTATGGGCTATCTGACACACGACTTCTTTAGTCTAACAGATCCTCTACGTGTGTAGGTCAACAATACTCTAAAAAGGGAATTCCTGCTACTTATGGCCTTGGAAACATGCACCATCTGGAAGGTCATCTTTTGGTCCAAAGAGCCAGTAGGCACAAGAATGCATCCATTTAGACTCATGAAGATATCCAGTAGATACAGAAGAAGAAGAAGAAGAAGAAGAAGAAGAAGAAGAAGAAAAGAAGAGAAGAAGGAAGGATCCAAGGGACTTCAATGGTTACATTATCCAACAGATCTATCTTTCTGGCTCTATAAAGGATGAAGACCTTGAAGCAGAAGAAGAGAGAGTGAACTTGAAAATCTTTCAAGGAGTGTACATCTAGTGAGCATCCAAACACCATACACTCAAAGAAAAGAGAGAAAAAGCTCGAGCCCAAGAAGAAGTGTGCTCGCAAGCAGCCATTTGAAGTCTTCAAGTATTTAAGCTTCTTTTCTCTCTTCCCTCTCTCTGCGCTACATTGTAAATCTAGGGAGAGTTTGTAAGCTGAAAGTTTGAGTTCCTTAGTGTTCATCTTGTATAGCTCTTAGCCTGTTCTTTCTTTTCTAAGAAAGACTTGTGTCCAGTTGTAGGATTGTATACATGTTCCTCTTTCTGTGTGAAGGGAGGACCAACAGGTTGGCTAGGGGTTGTGACCATCTGGGATCTGTACTAGTGTTCTCCTTGTGTTAAGGGAGAACCTTGTTGGGGTTATACCAATAGAACCGTGTTGGAGTTTGTACCAACAGAACCAAGTTGGGGTTTGTACAATAGAACCACACTGTAACGACCCGACCACCCGGACCCCCGCCAGGGACCCCGACGGTCGCGCCGCCACCCATGGATCCGAAGACCCAGAAGGGTTAGAATTTAGTCCAATGAGATAAGCAATGAATTCAAATAACTATAACAAGAAGTCTGTACATTAATAAGTAATTATGTACAACATGTCCCAAATAAAAGTGTAGGTAACAAAAGAAAAGTGTAATCCTTAAGGGGCATACCCGAGGACTTGCAAAAGGCAACTCTCAACTCACACAGTACAAGAGCGCTCACGCTCACAACTCACATTGCTGGCAACGCACGGCAGAACCAACCGCCACCTCAACCGTCCAGCAACGGACTCCTGCGACAGCCAGTCCCTACTTGAAGAAAGTAGGGGGGTGAGCCTCGCGAACAAGAGACCAGTAGGGATAACCAGTCCCTTACCACCAAGAGCACCAGGAACTCTAAGGAAAGCAGAAGCACTACCCTAGAAAGAGTAAAGCGAGAAACACCTACTACAGAGTACTATAAAGTAGCGGAACAGAGTAATGCCACGACCCACAACTAGGGTCGGGCCAGACGCGACTCCCACAGAAACAACGGAGTCAGACACGATGCGGAAGCAACCCTCGGCATGCACCCACCGAGTCAAGAAGCTCACAGAACACCGGAGCAACCATGTGAGACAAGAGTCTCATGACACAAGCACCGCCATCCCAGACCTCCACGAGGTCAGGAAGGCACAGACAGGTGTCACCACGAGCGACACCGAGCAACCACGTGAGAAGGACGTCTCACCACAAGCACGGCCACCTCAGACCTCCACAAGGTTGAGGGCCCACAAGCAGAAACACCCTGGACCCCGGACACGCCACGAGGTCAGGGAAACACACTCACCGGTGCCACCATGGATGACACCAAAGAACCGACTATGGAAACAGCAGTTGAGTGCCTGCATAAGGCACCCCGAGAGAACACGCAACGCGGAAGCCATCATCAGCACAGGCCAACAAGGCCAGACCGACACACCCATGAAGCTAGACACGGCTATGCTACACCCACCGTGCAGGCTAGGGCAACGAGACACACTTGGAAACACTTTAAAAGAAATGTCGTCATAATAAGAGCAACCAAGACACTGCCACTGGTAGCTAAGAGGAGGACACACGGCCACTCCTCTGCTTTCCAGCCACCAGCTCCTGCCTACAACCTCCACAGTAGAGTGAGGCCAGTGAGCCACCATAGAGAACACCACACACAAACAACCACAGACCGGCCGAGCTGCGGCCCCATGCCTGACACCGCTGTGGGCTCAAAAACCAATGCCGAGAGAGACAGTGAGAAAGGACTAGCTGCTGTCTGCGCGCGGAAGAACAACAAAACTGCCTCGGCATCCCAGACTCAGCTAAGAGAGCTTACAAACGACTCTGCACCGCTGTCCACCACGTTTTCCCCTCTGCTACCAGAGTCTGAGCTCGAGCTCGCCCGCCGCCTGGAGAACTCCCTCAACGGGTGTGGGGATTGGGGGTCCAGGTAACGGTGAAACCTCTACAACGGACAAGACCTCGAGCGCCAAGCATCGGGTGAACTGAGAACAGGCGGGGCAACCACAACAAGCAAACGACACCGCTGGCTTGTAACTAAGACAAGCCCAGCCAGCACAGGCACGCACGACAACCCTCCCGGAACACCTAAGAGGACCGTCAGTCTTCTGAACCAGAAGGCAACGACCAACTCGTCGCAACCAGGTCGCGATGACGGGGTGTCGCCTTCTGATGTGAACGAGACGTATTGACCGTCACATTCAGCACCAGAAGCCGAACCCCAGGCAAGTCAGTAGACCCGCAGCCAAACAACACTAAGGCAGAAGGCGACAAGCAAACTTTCGCGACCAGAAGACACCAGAATGTGACAAGGGTCCTGTCGCGACCAGAACGCGACAACGAAGGTGTCACCTTCAAATTTAAAGTGCGATGTATCGACCCGTCACGTTCCTCATCTGAAGGCAGGACCCTTGGGGCAGAACCACCCCAAGATCCACACCAAAGGAACCACTGTGGCAAGCCACCAAACAGGAAGACAGGCCCTGTGCCGAGTTGGGGAGACCTCCCTCTAACCAACTTGAACACGAGCCATCCTCCACCACGATCGAAAATAGGAAACAATAGAAAACAGAGAACACGACGATTACCCTATCGCTATCAGAACGCGATAAGATACACGTCGCCTTCTGACTAGTATCACAATAGCCATCCTGTCGCGATCTCAGTCATAAGACAAAATCGGGAAATGGGGCCATCCATGGTCCCACAAGCTACACAAATGCCTCCAAACAAGGGAGGTAGGAGAGCACAGATAGAAAGGAAGTTAAAGTGGCTCGGGGGCACCAAGCCACCTCTCCTCGCCCACACACGGCAGGAGCCAAACCACACCGAAGAGGGAGCACCACCGGCAGGCGTCTACTGTGCAAAAACCGCAGAGACCATACATGCATGGAAAGAACAACCTAAAACCAGCTCCATCTACACTAACAAGGAAGAGAGCAAGAAATCCCTACTAATAAATGACAAGCCAAACCCGTGGGGCCCTTCACGGTCGGAATGGCCGCCTCCTCCTCACTCCACACCGCTCTATCACTCCGCCATGAGCACGCCGTCACCTCCACCAAGCCCAAAACCTGAGAAAGAGGGAGGTGCCCCCACCACAGAGAGGGGAAGAAGGAAGGAGAAAAGGAGAGAAAAGAAGAAAGGAGGGTATGCATGCCTTAAGGCCTCGGAATGAGGTCGCGGCAAGATAGGCATCGTGTCTTAACCAGAATGCGACAAGCATCTTGTCGCCTTCTCGAAAGTTCCTACAGGTCTTCTGATAGGTAGACAACCTCCAGGCCACGTGGTCACACATGCAGGTGCTTCAGGGTGAACGTGACAACTGGCACATCGTCTTCACCACACAAGCTGCAGACACGTGGCACACAGCCACTAAGACCACAGGAACGCGACACAAAGGCCGTCGCCTTCTCAACTAGAAGGTGACACGGAACATGTCGTGTTCAGAATGCGACAGCCCCGATACGTCGCGATCCCAAGAACAACTGCAAGGCAACCAAAAACCCAAGATGTACTACACTAGGGTTTGTTTTAGGAGAGTGGCTTCTTGACCTGCACAGAAGTGAGTCCTTCATATTTGGAAAGGAGGTGGACAAAAGGTTGGGTGGTGGGAGCTGGGGTTGTATATCCTTAGGGGGATGTACCCAGGTTAGTGAAATCCTAAGAGTTTACTTGGGGACTAGATGTAGATCTTCCATTGGGAAGTACCAAACTAAGATAACTCCTTGTGTTCATGTGTGTGATTGTCTTTAATTGCTTCCACATTGCTACTCTTTAGCCACATGTTTATATTCACTAAAGCAAAGTTTCAAGTGGTGATTTGTCTTTCAGATTTCAAACTATCTATTTACCCTTCCCCCCCGCTTTTAGGGAGCTTGCTGCCATCCAAGTGGGCCAACATATTAAACTATTTGTCACTGTTAGTAAATTATTTGTCACTATTTTAACCTATTTGTCACTAAAGTTATCTATTTGTCATCATTAGTAAGTTATTTGTCACTATTATCTTACTTATTTGTCACTATTTCTAACATATTTGTCACTTTTTCTTTCCTATTTGTCACCATCATAAGTTATTGGTCACTGTTTCTAAGCTATTTGTCACCTTTATGTACCTATTGTCACTGAAGTTTGATTTGTCACTCATGTTCTGCTATTTGTCATTTGACAATCTCTAAAGTACAGGATGAATGAATAGTGAGAAGAGAGAACTTGAAGGAATAGAACCTTTCAATGGCATATTTTCAAAAACATTTCTAAAGCATAGAAACTGTACACACTCATGCAAAACACATAGGATTCAACATCACAATTTTTGAGAGTAAGAGAGAAATGTATTGTGTCAAAAGAGGTTCAATTGTCATCATGATGATGAATCTAGAGAGAAAAAATGCAATGAGTACAAAGATTCATCTAAGATTAGATGTAAGACTTCAGCAAGAGTTAGACATGACAAGGACACAGATAACTACATAATATATGATGTCATTCTGGAGCACAATCATAGCCTTCATTGTACAAACTATGTATTTAGATCCCATCCAAAAATTGCACCTAGAGAAAGCTATAAAATCTCAACACGCACACGTTGGCGTTCGTCTGACAGTAAAGAAAGGAGGTGGCAAGTGTTTTGATTGGCAGGGCACTTATTTGTTATACAAATGGTATGCACACAGCTTGAGATTGCAGTATGGATCCCTCTTTTTCTCTTTTCCCATTTAGAAGGGATGTGAAGTGATCATTAAAGGATGCATGAAGATGTTCTTCATCTACAAGAATCGGTGGGAGCCTTGATTTGGCATTCAACTTGATCTGTTAGAAAATGTGTTGAGCTTATGGCTAGCTGATAGAGCAAAAGGGGAGGGGTGAATGACTCCATCCAATTAAAATATAATCACCTACAAATATGATATACCTAAATGAATAATTATGCACAATAGAATACTTAAAACATTTAGGAGAAACCTACAAGCCCAACTATCCTATTGCACACGTAGAATAGAGGTAGTAGATAAGAAATCAAACTACAATGCACACAAGATTTTTTTTAGGTGGTTCGACGCACCATCGTGCAACTTACATCATCCCTCCACTCGTGGGGCTCAACCACACACTATCTTGTTTAAATTAGTACAAAACACAAACCCTCACTATACACCCCCCACACAAGGTTGTTTCCCTGTGATAACATTAATCCAATCTCGTTCTGGGGAGAGACAACCTATACCACATAGAGACCCCTCGGACTCTACCACACAGTGCACAAATTGGACCACGTCCACACACAGTATCTCTTGTTCAAATAAAAATATAAACACCCAAACAAGGAGGAAAGCAAAGTAAACAACTCAAATGAAGATTCCCCCAGCCAAAAGACTCGACCTTATATGTCTCTACTTGATGTAGACTTGACGACACTTCGGCCGATGTAGAACTCTGTTCTAGACAAAAACACGTAAACAGACCGAAGTTTCACAAACCACAGTATGGATACTTATGCCTAAAAAAGCTCCATATTCGGACCTGCCTCCCGTAAACAGACCGAAGTTTCACAAGAGATATCTCATACACATGTCCAGTAAGAATACACAAAGGCAACCACACTGTATTAAGATACATTGTCCCACTACATTATTACATACCAAAAGAAAAGTACAGAAACCTAAGACATATCTCGAGGTGTACAACAAGAGCTAGAGCTCACACAACTACTGGTGGTACAAGTCCGCCTCATGAAACCACACTTGTTAGAACCTAAAAGGGAGATGTAGGGGTGTGATCCTCACAAAGTCACAGCTCAGAGGGAAAAGTCTTCAAACAATAACATATACAATCCATGGCAACAAAGTAAAACATTAACTAACACCAATCCACCGATCAACTCACATGTACAATTAAAGGAAACATAAACAAAGCAGAACCTAAACATACTTTCTAATGAATGTAAAAAAACACATGCTGTTCCCACAGGTAAATAATTAACTAATAATAGACATAAATAATTACCAGACATCACCACAACTGCACGGTTAACCAGAAGAACACTGCTTACTAGAAACCTCGAAACTCAATAAACATTAAGATAAACTATTAAGAGAACGTTACAGAAATGGCAAAACCAACTATAGAACCTAGTGGTACTAAACAACTATACCACACACAACCACAAAGTAAACCACAAGCACCACAAGCTGAGTCGGAATGAGAGACGCTACCACACGGGTTATGTAACGCCCCAAAAATTTAAAGTGTTAAGAAAATATGAATAATATGGTATTTATACTTAGGATTGTTATAAATTGAGATAATTAGATTTTGGGATAATAGTAGTAAGTATGTTACCCCAGTGTTGTACATAGAGGTACGCACTTCCACAGGGCGACACCAGAAAACGACAACGAAATAAAATCCAAGAACACCAATTTCCAGAAAAATATGGAGATCTCAGAATATAAATATTCAATTTTTCGACGTACGGATTTTGTGATTAAGTCGACGCGACCATTTTTTCGGGGATTTTTAACATAGTGTAAAATAAATCTAAAAAATTAAAAAAAATCACCATATTTGCAAAACCATCATATTAGACCATGGTCAAATTTTAAGACAAATGGATACCATTTGAACATGTTTACATAAGACTAATGGGCCAGTGAATTTTTGACTATTTACGGAAGGGATTTTTCTGGGAAATTTAGTATCTACGTGTGCAGCCATGGGGAGGCCAGCACACTTGTTGGAGAAGGTAACATGTACTTACCTGAGGTGTTTCGCTGGAGGATGGAAATTTTGTATCTACGTGTGCAGCCATGGGGAGGCCCCGCACACTTGTTGGAGAAGGTAACATGTACTTACCGGAGGTGTTTCGCTGGAGGATTGCATGTTTAACGTGTCAACAGTAAAAACCAAATGGTTTTTACTGCGACACATAAGGGGTTGTCGTGTCGTTATGCATGGAAGGCACCTTGGGTTATAAATACACCTCAACGCGCATCATCACTATCTTTTCCACCTTCCTCCGTTAGGTTGCTGCTGTGTTCACAAAGGTCCATAGTGGGTTCTAGCTGGAGCTGTTGTGTATTCTTGTACCTGTTCCAGTAACAGCCATGACTGGAATTCTTGCCGTGTGCTGCTGCTACTTATGGTCTACAAAGGGCTCCTCATTCTTTAGTGCCACAGTGCATTTGTTAAGACTTTCAGACGTGCAAGCTTTCTATTCTTTCCTTTAGTTCTGTGGATTTCACATAGTGAAGAGATATTGCCACTACTCAGTAAGGTAGGATTCTCTTCCTACTCTTCACCTATTCATCTTACATTTCGACATAGTTTAGGATAGGTAGGTATGTATTGGTCTTTTACCACGTGTGTGCTATTTTCTAGACTTGGAAAATAGTTCCTGCTGCCAGAATTGAACCATCATCATGACTAAATTGTGTTGATTATAGGAGATCACCCATCATTTCTTTTTCATTCCCAACATGCTCAAATCTGAAATCATATCAATTTTTTTCTGTGTAGTGTAGACGGAACCATAACGATTCTTTCACCTCGTCAGATTGATTCATTGAGAGGCCATGGAGGTCTCAAGTGAGTGTACTTGACAAGTGATTAATGAAAAGAGAACTAGAGAGTTCTAAGAGAAGTTGCTTTCTCATTCAATTTCCCTTGAGCTTAATTTCTTGCTAATCATCCATGTGATTTATATTCCATGATCTTTCTTCCATCTTCTTCTTGTCATGTTACATTGAGTTATAAAAACTGAATCATACTTGTTCAAAGTCCTAATCATGTTAGATGATAGAAGAGCTTGTTAGAACCATCTCTAGTCGGTTTGAATCGATTTTTGCAAGTTTCTCACTGAATCTGTCGATAGACAAGCTTCTGCCTATCGACAGGATCCTCATTCCAGAACCAGAAATCACCCACCTGTGTGTGGCTGTCGACAGCCCCATTACTGGCTGTCGATAGATGCATACAGAACTGAAGTTCTGTCTCTGGAAACCAGCCCCTGTCGACAGCAAGCACTGCCATGTCGAAGTACTCGACAGGGTCATGTTTCCAACACCTGTTTTTCTCCATTCCTTGGTGCAAATCTTTCCCAATGTTCCACTAATTGTCCACCTAAGTCTTGTGGTTTTACCCCCTAAACACCTACTAAACCAGTCATGTTACCCTTCTTTGTACCATGAATCATTTCTCCTCAAGTTCCGAACAAAATTGACCTTGAAGGATTATCATTTCTAAATCAGTAAGGAAACAGAGTTCTCCTCACTCTTGGTGTACACTTGAATGAACCCTTGTGTATCTTTGACTCATTACGGTGATTGAGTGTGTGTGATGATGACAATTTGGGAGTCTCGGACTCATTTAAGAATTATGCCTGTAAATAAGGGTTGGTTCAGTCCTGGGAAGTGCCCGAATCATCAGTTGCCGCGCGAGGGTGATAAGGACTATACTTGTCTTACCTTGAATATATGCATTGAATCCTTTTGAATTAAAGGAATTGAATCCTACTGGGCTAGTTAGGTGAACAAGATGGAGATATTGCTTAAGGGGGACTTGAGTGTGAGAGGACCATCTTATGCCAAGGAGTGCAGTCATCTTTTGCTTTTTAATAGATAGAAATGAGAATGTAATAGGCTACAGTTAATTTTGCTTTTCTCATTTCAGACGACAATGAGGAATACCATGTGAATAAGTTCCGCTAAACACGTTGTTTATATACAACGTTATGTTAGTTCTTGTAATTAATATCTGTCATATTCAGTAAATGTAATTTTGCTAGAATGTGACAGATTAATTGGTATCAGGGCATTAGTCGATAAACCTAGGAATAACCAGTGAGTTGGGGTAGAAACATGGGATTAGTTAGCATGATCTTGTAATCATATAAATGCTTAACTTGATAATTGTTTCAGTATGGATACGAATGCCCAAGAGAGGATGGTAGCAGTGCTAGAAATGCTACGCCAAGACATTGAGCTATATGCCCAAGCCTAATAGGAACCTCATATGCAAATTAAGAAGAAGTGCTTAATTTGACTGCGGGTGATTTCTTTGCCGGCAATCCTGGTGCTTCATTGGAAGTAATGAATCAAGTTATGTGTATGCTAGACAATCTCAGGCTAGAGCAAGATATGTGCTTCACCAGTTTGAAGGGTATGGGATGCTTTAACCGATGCGGCAAGGGAATTATACCATGGCGCGGAGAAGCACAACAGCTACCACCTGCAGAGTCGGTTATAGACCTGACCCAGAACTAGAAAGGACTTAGGCAACTTGTCCTTCTTTTTGTAAACCTCTCTTTTGTTTAAATACTGAATGTATATATAACTCTCATGTGAAGGGAAAGTGAGAGGTTAGTGAAATATGTTTTGTATGTGAAAAGTTGGAAGGAGGAATGGCAGTGACTTAGTGTTGGTTTATGATGTATGTTTTGATGTAAATATTTGGTTAATGAATAGAAATGGTGTGTTTGATAGATTTGAAATGTGTATGTGATGAATGCAAGTTTGGATGGACTGTGGAATTAATGTATGTCCTATTGTATGTTTCAGATATATTCCAACTAATTATGGAAGGAAGTGACGCCAATGGAGAAATGGAAAGTTCGATGCATGACTTGACCCGAGTGATGAGGGACTGTAGCTAAGAATAACAGCCATAATGGGACAAGTCTATTCAGGGATTTCCAAAGTTAGATCCTCCAAGATTTGCAGGAAGTACAGACCCAGACGAGGCGGAAAATTGGTTAAGAGATATTGAAAGGATATTTGGAGTAATTAAATGCACCGAGGAAGAGAAGATCGGTTGGTGACTCTTTCAGTTAGAATGCGACGCTAGAGCGTGGTGGGAAACAGTAATATCCACTTTGGAGGATCCGACCCAAATTAGTTGGGATGAATTTGTGGAGTTGTTTAATGACCAGTACTTTCCGAGGTTGTTCAGGAAAAGAAAGCAAATGAGTTTGCTAATCTGAAACAACTAAGAATGTCAGTGTCCGAATATGAGACTCAGTTCACTCGATTGTCTAAGTATGCTCCACATCTCATAGCCACGGATAAGTAAAAGCCAAGAGGTTCATGAATGGACTACGTCCTATCTATATTATGCAGTTAACTTCACATCTGATTACTACGTATTCGGATATGGTCAAAAGAGCTTTGGCTTTGGAAGCTGCAAATGATATGGTGGATAAAATTAAAGGAAGGTCGGGAGAAGGATCTTCGGATCGGAAGAGAATGTTTGAGCCGGGAAATGTCCCAAAAATTCAGCAATCTGGAAAGAAGACAGGGAAGGCTCCGAGCGGAAGCAAGGATGTGTGCAAACACTGTCACATAGTGGACACAAGGCAGAAAATTGTTGGCGTAGGTTGGGAGCATGTCTCAAGTGTGGAAGTACTCAGCATTGAATTTTCAGAGTGTTCGATGATCAAGAATGGCCAACCAAACCGATCCCTAAGCAAGGCAACCAAAGCAAGGGAGAATACAAGCTATTCAAGAGGTAGAGCCTAAATCCCCACAGGAAGGCGGACTGATTGAAGGTACACTAATAGTAAACTCAAAACAAAACCTGCACATGTATTGTTGATTCAGGAGATACACACTCCTTCATTGTTATGATTTTGCTAAATCTTTGGAAATACAACCCGTCCCATTGCTATACAATTGGAAGTGGCAACTCCTTTGAGTGAAGGTAAAAAGCTTAGGGAATATTACCCTGTTAGTCAGATCCTAATTAATGGACATAACTTATCTGGTGATTTGATAGTTTGGAAATGTGGGATTATGATGTGATCATTGGGATGGATTGGTTATCTAATATCATGCCAATTTAGATTGCCAATTAAGGCAGGTCACTTTCCAGGAAAAGGAATTTGTTCTATAACTTTTGATAAACCCTACACTAGGAAAATACCAATAATTTCAGCAATTAAGGCTTGTAAGCTAGTACAGAAGGGTTGTCAAGGGTATTTGGCTTCTGTAACTCTACTAAATCAAGATATCACGGATTGGGAGATATTCCAGTGGTAAGGAATTTCTTGATGTTTTCCCTGAAGAGTTACCTGGCATACCGCCTAATAGAGAGGTGAATTTCTCGATTGAATTAGTACCAGGAGCTACACCAGTGTCAAGAACACCATACAGAATGTCAATGGAAGAGTTGAAGGAATTAAAAAGACAATTATTGGAATTGATAGAAAAAGGGTTTATTAGACCAAGTACTTCACCCTAGGGTGCTCCGGTGTTATTTGTTAAAAAGAAGGATGGATCTATGCGATTATGCATAGATTATCGACAGCTAAACCAGTTGACTATAAAGAACAAATACCCACTTCCAAGGATTGACGATCTATTTGATCAACTTTCTGGAGCTCAGTGTTTCTCCAAAATTGATTTAAGGTCTGGTTATCACCAACTCAGAATTCAAGAGTAGGACATTCACAAAACAACTTTTCGAACAAGATATGGACACTACGAATTTGTAGTGATGCCATTTGGATTAACTAATGCACCTGCTGCATTTATGCGTCTAATGAATGACGTATTCAGACCTTATTTGGATCAATTTGTGGTTGTGTTTATTGGTGACATACTGATTTATTCTAAGAGCATAGAAGAACACGAGACACATTTACGGATTACTCTGTAATTATTACGAGATCACAAACTATATGCAAAGTTTAGTAAATGTGAATTTTGGATGAAGCAAGTTATGTTTTTAGGACATATTATTACTAAAGAAGGACTGTCTGTGGACTCTTCGAAGATTGAGACCATACAAAAATGGGAGCAACCAAAGAACCTCGCTGAGGTTAGAAGTTTTCTGGTATGGCTAGTTATTACCGGCGATTTGTCCAGAATTTCTCTAGAATTGCCTCGCCTCTCACACAACTGACCAGAAAAGGAACTGCATTTGTATGGAGTGAGAATTGCGAGCAAGCATTTCAATTATTAAAGGAATGTCTATCATCGACACCAATTCTAGCCTTGCCAGTAGAGGGTAAATTATTTGAGGTTTATACCGATGCTTCAAGTATTGGATTAGGATGTGTATTGATGCAAGATAGAAGAGTCATCGCTTATGCATCGAGGCAATTGAAGACTCATGAGAAAAATTACCCAGTACATGATTTGGAATTAGCCGCAGTAGTTTTACACTCAAGCTATGGAGGCACTATCTATATGACAATCAATTTATAGTGTAATCTGATCATAGGAGTCTTAAGTATTTGTTTTCACAGAAAGAATTGAATATGAGACAAAGAAGGTGGATGGATATATTAAAGATTATGATTTCAAAATTGAATACCATCCAGGGAAAGGAAATACTGTGGCAGATGCACTTAGCAGAAATCCTATAGCTAAGTTGTTTCAATTACAAGTAAAGGAATGGAAATTGTTAGAAGAGTTCTCCACATTAAGCTTGAAGGTTGAGTCACAAGAAGGAAAAGTTGTAATTGATAACTTGATAGTTCAATCAAATTTAATAAAACAAATTGGAGAACAACATGATAATGATCCTATATTGGTAGAGATCCGAGAAAAGTTAACATTTAAATCTGATTTTAATGAGGATATTCATGGGAATCTACGATTTCGAGACAGGTTGTGTGTGCCAGATAATCCCGAGATTAAAAAGAAAATTTTAGAAGAAGCTCACCGGTCACGTTATACCATTCATCCTGGAGCTGTCAAAATGTATCAAGATTTAAAGAAGCATTTCTGGTGGTGCAATATGAAGAAAGACAATGTGGACTTAATAGCAAGATGTCTGACATGTTAGAAAGTTAAAGCCGAGCATCAAAAATTGCCTGGAAAGTTAAAACCACTCGAAGTGCCAGAGTGGAAATGGGACAGTATCGGTATGGATTTTATTGTGGGATTACCTAGGACACGAGGTGGATTTGATGCCATATGGGTAATCATTGACCGACTTACTAAGTCAGCTCATTTCTTAGCAATCAAGACAAGATGGTCTGTGGGTGTCTTAGCAGCACTATATATGAAAGAAATTGTCCGATTACATGGAATTCTGAAGGATATAGTGTCAGATAGGGATGCAAGATTTACCTCACATTTTTGGAAAGAACTACAAGACATTGGGGACTAAATTAAAGTTTAGCACAACATTTCATCCTTAGACTGACGGACAAACAGAACGAGTAAACCAAGTTATCGAAGATATGTGCCGTGCCTGTATATTGGAGTTTGGAAATGACTGGAACACTCATTTAGCAATTATGGAATTTGCCGATAATAATAGTTACCAGTCTACTATTCAAATGGCACCATTTGAAGCCTTATACGGTCGTCAGTGTAGATCACCACTGTGTTGGGTGGAACTAAAAGAATCCCATATTCTTGGACCTGAAATGATTCAAGAAACCACAGAAATTATCAAATTAGTGCAAGACAGAATGAAAGCTACCCAAGATCGATAGAAAAGCTATGCTGATCGTCGAAGAAGGGAATTGGAGTTCCAGCAAGGAGAACATGTATTCCTTAAAGTATCTCCTCAACACGGAATTAGAAGATTCAGAATCAAGGGAAAGTTGAGTCCAAGGTACATTGGACCATTTGAGATATTAAAAAGAATTGGAGAAGTGACATACCAACTAGCACTTCCACCGCAATTATCTAATGTACATGATATTTTTCATGTATCAATGTTGAGAAAATATGTTTATGACCCGGAACACATCATTGGATATCAAGATCTGGAGATACAAGAAAATTTAGCATACGAGGAAAGACCTATACAGATTCTTGATCGAAAAATCAAGCAACTACGAAACAAAGAAATTCCTTTGCTGAAGATTCAATGGAGTAAGCGTGGAGAAGAAGAAGCAACATGGGAACTAGAAGATGCATCAAGATCAAGTATCCAGACTTGTTTACAGGTTAGTAACCATCTCCTTGTGTTATTAAATTTGGAGGACCAAATTTCTTTTAGTGGGGGAGAGTTGTAATGCCCCAAAAATTTAAAGTGTTAAGAAAATATGAATAATATTGTTATTATACATTAGGATTGTTATTAAATTGAGATAATTAGATTTTGGGATTAATTAGTAGTAACGTATGTTACCCCGTGTGTACACAGAGGTGCGCACTCCCACAGGGCAACACCGGAAAATGACAATGAAATAAAAATCTGAGAGCACCATAATTTCTAAAAAAATGTGGAGATCTCAGAAATATAAATATTCAAATTTTTCGACATACGGATTTTGTGACTAAGTCGACGCGACCATTTTCGGGTGATTTTTCACCTAGTGTAAAATAAAATCTAAAAATTAAATAAAAATCACCATAATTTGAAAAACCATCATATTAGACCATGGTCAAATTTTAAGACAAATAGATACCATTTGGACATGTTTACATTAAGACTAATGGGCCAGTTGAATTTTGACTATTTACGGAAGGGATTTTTCTGGGAAATTTAGTGTCTACGTGTGCAGCCATGGGGAGGCCAGCACACTTGTTGGAGAAGGTAACACGTACTTACCTGAGGTGTTTCACTGGAGGATTGCATGTTTAACGTGTAATTTGGTTTTTACTGCGACACATAAGGGGTTGTCGTGTCGTTATGCATGGAAGGCACCTGGGGTTATAAATACACCTCAAAGTCGTAACTGTGGCTGCTGCACAAAGGTCCATACTGTGTTGCTGCTACTTGGTCTACAAAGGGCCCATTCTTCTATTGCATAGTGCATCTGTGAAGACTTTCAGACGTGCAAGCTTTCTATTATTTTCTTTGGTTATGTGGATTTCCATAGTGAAGAGATATTGCCACTACTCAGTAAGGTAGGATTCTCTTCATACTCTTCTATTCATCTTACATTTTGACATAGTTTAGGTAATGTAAAGTGATCCTTTACCATGTGTGTGCTATTTTCCAAACTTGGAAAGTAGTTCCTTGCCAAGAATTGAACCATCATCATGACTAAATTTTTGTTTGATTATAGGAGATCACCCATCATTTCTTTTTCATTCCCAACATGTCTCAAATCTGAAATCATATCAATTTTTCTGTGTAGTGTAGATGGAACCATAACGGTTCTTTCTCCTTCGTGAGATTGATTCATTGAGAGGCCATGGAGGTCTCAAGTGAGTGTACTTGATAAGTGATTAATGGAAAAGAGAAGAGTGTTCTAAGAGAAGTGCTTTCTCATTCAATTTCCCTTGAGCTTAATTTCTTGCTAATCATCCATGTGATTTATATTCCATGATCTTTCTTCCATCTTCTTGTCATGTTACATTGAGTTATAAAACTGAAATCATACTTGTTCAAAGTCCTAATCATGTTAGGAATGATAGAAGAGCTTGTTAGTACAATCTCTAGTCGGTTTGAATCGATTTTTGAAAGTTTACACTGAATCTGTCGACAGACAAGCTTCTGCCTGTCGACAGGATCCTCATTCCAGAACCCATAAATGACCACCTGTGGGTGGCTGTCGACAAACCCCATTACTGGCTGTCGACAGATGCATATAGAACTAAAGTTCTATATCTGGAAACCAGCCCCTGTCGACAGCAAGCTTCTGCCTGTCGACAAGTACTGACAGGGTCATGTTTCCATCACCTGTTTTGCTCCATTCCTTGGTGCAAATCTTACCCAATTGTTCCACTAATAGTCCACCTAAGTCTTGTAGTTTTTACCCCCTAAACACCTACTAAAACCAGTCATGTTACCCTTCTTTGTACCATGAATCATTTCTCCAAAGTTTAGAACAAAATTGACCTTGAAGGATTATCAATTTCTGAAATCATTAAGGAAACAGAGTTCCTTCACTCTTGTGTGTAAACTTTGAATGAACCCTTGTGTATCTTTGATTCATTATAGTGATGAGTGTGTGATGATGACAATTTGTGAGTCTCGGACTCATTTAAGAATTATGCCTGGCAAATAAGGGCTGGTTCAGTCCTGGGGGCAGTGCCCGAATTCATCAGTGGCCGCGGGGGTGATAAGGACATCGTGGATGTTGGCATACATCAATTTGTGTTTGATTAGTCGTCATGTCATGCTTTTATGTGTGGAAATGTGTTTAGTTCAAAATTTAAGCATCATCCTGAGTGATTAACCTTGCTTCTAAAAAGGTTCTTGCCCATTACGTATTATTAATTTGTCTTGCTTGTTCATTATCTTGAACACTCCATGTCAGAAATCTATACTCGTCTTACCTTGAATATATGCATCTGAATCCTTTTGAATTAAAGGAATTGAATCCTACTGGGCTAGTTAGCTCATTCAATTTAACATTTTCAGGTGAACAAGATGGAGATATTGCTTAAGGGGGACTTGAGTGCTGAGAGGACCATCTTATGCCAAGGAGTGCAGTCATCTTTTGCTTTTCTTAATAGATAGAATGAGAATGTAATAGGCTACAGTTTACTTTTGCTTGTTCCTCATTTAGACGACAATGAGGAATACCATGTAATAAGTTCCGCTAAACACGTTGTTTATATACAAACGTTATGTTAGTTCTTGTAATTAATATCTATCATATTCAGTAAATGTAATTTTCTAGAACGTGACAGGTTACGACTACTGCTTCATGACACCAGTATCCAACCCGAACAAAACAATATGGAAAACACCTCTCAGTCTTGCAGTCACAAAGGTCCAACTTCGGCTCCACCACACATTGCGTAAGTCAAAGAACTGTGGAGACCAACCAACACGCTCTACGAGCCATACAGGCTGCACACCCACGCCTGGCACACCTCTATGGGTTACGACTATTGGTTCATGACACTACCACACAGGTTACGACTACTGGTTCATGACGCGAGTATCCAACCCAGACAAACCAACATGGAAAACACCTCTCAGTCTCGCAGTCACCGACGAAAGGTCCAACTGCGGCTCCACTACCCACTCCGTAAGTCAAAAAACTGTGGAGACCAACCAACACCACTCTACAAACCACACATGTTGCACACCCATGCCTGGCACACTTCTACAGGTTTTGGAGCCCGTAGAGTGAGGCAAGTGGAAGCACGGGACTAGTTGGGGACCCGTACGTCTGCTGGTGTTATTCGCCAACCACGAGCATGCTACAAGCGACTGAACATAACACACTCACACACCACAAGTCGTTGCCCACTGTCATCTTTCCTCATCTGGACAGGCTACTCAACAAACAAACGAGTGAGGGTGTCTAGGAATATGACACAAATCTCTACGGTAGATACAGTACCCGGAAAATCCCGAACACAAACATGCCTGGTTCATAGGGAACCTGTGGTACCTCACTGAAGTGGTATTCCAGAGTAAGAGCCGGACCACCAAACTCGACAACTCACTCAAGCCACACTGCACACATAACACACACTTAAACCTTTCATTCATAAACCACAGTGTAGCAAGATTGCTCAACATGGGTTATTATATACCCCCAACACAACTGTATACAAATACAACTGTTAAATGCATAAACCACATACCTCTAACATGCTTAACACAATTCCATGATAAACATAAATAACTAACTGACCATAATCTGATCCATTAACTCTAAATCATGGTTTACTACCATTAACCATCCTTAAACACCTTACATCAACATTAAATAGCCAAGGCTAGGTACACACAAAACCCCTCACTGCCCAACACCACATAACGCTCTTTGAAAAGCAAAATGCGATGGGGTCAGCTGTCGTGTTAAGAATGCAACAGCCCAACAAGCCGCATTCACAAAGAGAAAACGACGGGGTCAGGGGCTGCAAACCTGAATGCGACAGCCCGACCCATCGCCTTCTCAGATAGAAATTGAAACATGCGGTTCTCACCCAAATACCTCCATAAAACCACACATCCAATCCATCTAAGCCTCAACAAACTAAATTAATCATATAGGGATCACAACCACATGTCAATTCTTAACTTTCATGCTTTAAACCATTCAAACAAGGCCAAGAAACAGAGAAATCTCCCTACCAATGCGAAGAACTTGAAGAACGCTACTTTATCAGCATTCCTTGCGCTTCGGACAACTTCATCGCACTGAAACCACTCCAAACCATGAGCTTCTAGATCGAAACCACCGAGAATCACCACAAAGCCCCTCTCCTCGGTCAAACAAATCTCCCTACTCTGTTTGGCCGCCGAACCGCCCCTAAAGAAATCAGAAACGAGAACGAGACGTAGATGATCGTCATGTTGTGTATCTGACCGACGCATTTAGAAATCCAGTGTGCCATGTGTCACCCATGCAACCAAATAACTAAAAGAATGGATGCGGAGAACATGACCTAGGCTGGGGACGCGTTCATAACGCGACATACACCCCGTCGCATTCTCACACGAGAACCAGTGGGCTCTATTGGCCCAAATCTCTGGCCCACGACACCCACACAATGTACAGAGGCTGCAACCTAGGCCCAATGGCCACACATTGGCCCAAATCTTCGGCCCACGACACCCACACAATGCATAAAGGCTAGAACCAAGGCCGAATGGCCACATATTGGCCCAACGCACCACACTGAAACCATTAAACTTGGATCTGAACGACCACGATGCTACATATGCCTTACTCTGCACGTCTAAGGCTTCAATAGGATTTCTCTAGAACAATGCTCTCTCCTTGCAACTCTAGACCATGAGATTCAACTTGTGGAGGTTTGGGTGTTGTCCAAAAACTCAAAGATAACCTGCATTTATATCTGCATGAACATGGAAAGGATCCAACTTCATTCCGACCGAAAATGGAAAGTTAGTATTTGATTCATATCAAAATCGATCGACCTAAATAGCAGGTCAATCGACCGATATATCAATTGACATGAATTCTGAACTTCTGTGAAAATCAGTCGACCAATGCATCATTTGGTTAACTAAAATGTGCCTAAAATACTAGACCAAGTTTTTTTTTTAATTTCAATCAACGTGTGCATATTTTTGGTCGACTAGAATGTCCTGCACTGCTCAAATCAGCATTTCTGGGAAAATCAATTGACATAAAAACACTGTTCGGTTGGCCTAAATGAGTAGTGTCAACACAATGAACTCTTTTTCATCCTTGTTACTTTGTTGTAACAACCCTCTTTATGCCGGTATGATTATACCAATTCACATCGAGACAAAGAGTGCTGTCATAGTGGGACATGTACCCAACACTACAAAGTAGTTAGAGATGTACACAAATAACACAAGGAAGTACGATGGAAATAAATATAGATCTTATTCCATCACCACACACACATTCCATAGTCTATATTGCCATAAAATTAATGTCACATAGTCCACAATATAACCAAGTCCATAATGTCCAAAGTACAACAAGTCTTACGTACTATGTAAAAGAAAGAAAAACCAAAGCTCTAGATGTAGCGCTCCACTCCAAGAGCTACTCCTCATGCTCGGAGTCACTCCTCGCTAGTTCCTCTGTCTCTAAAGTCTCTGTCTCACCTGTATCATTTATCAAGAATGAGTCTATGCAATAGACTCAGCAAGCAACCTATTGGCCACATTCACAAACTTACCACATACACTTCTACATAAGCTTGACATGACAAATAACTATCACATGATCAAATAATAAGTATATGTATATCATGCTTTACTCTTACTAACTATACATGGATTGTTAATGGCACATGTAAATTCACATTATTCACATATCTATAACATGCTTCACATATTCACAAGGAGAAAATAACAATTGCCTACACATGGTACAACATGGCATATTTCTTATCACATGACACTTTAATGCATTCTACTCATTCATAATTCACATATACTTACTCTTACTTGCTGTTTTGATCTAATCTCATCATATTCACATATTTCATATTTTTCACATTGGATCACATGTTCATAATGCTTTCACATGGTCACACACTTGCACATTCACATTCATTTTCACATTCACATTGGTCCACATATTGCCGAGACACATAGCTCAAACCACCATAAAGAATGTCACAATCACACACATAACACATTCCCGTCACCTAGGCAACACAGTGACAAAGTTTGGTAACTATGCAGAACCGGGAGAAGCACTCTCCACCCTATAACCAGTAGTACTTGTCAACCTCTAGATTTTCATCCTAATGTCCACAGGATATCACATAACACATTGAACCATCCTGTAGGGGCTTCTCTGTAGTACGGATCCATAGCATTCTATGATAGCAAGGTCATTATCGACACATTAATTCACTTTATCACATTAATTACTATCTTTAACACATATTCCACATGCACTTGTTACAATGCTCTCATGCATATGACATGGATATATACTTCAGTTTACAAAAATGCTCATTCCTGTCTAACAGTGATCAAACATGCTTATTAGAACCTAAACATGGTACTAACAACATGGAACCATTGCTTTTAACTTAATCATGCTTAATAGTCATTAAAATCTCATAAATTAATAACAGTAGCAATTGATGTTAGAAGAACCCTAAATTGTTATCACAGATCACATACATAGAATTTATCATATGTCTATTTTTTTAGAATTTTTGGAATAGTATATCTAATTATTAAATCTAAAGTATTTTAGGTAATTATTATATTAACACTTCAAAGTAACTCTAGCATGCAACTGCCGAACCTAACCATCTAAAACAAGCTTACAGTAACCCTAATTCCAAGATAAAGTATTGCAATCACATTATCATGATATATCTATTTTTCAGAATTAATCTGCCATAACATGCTTATTTTTCCATTAACAGAAATTCTAGAAATTAACCTAATTAACCAGAAAATAATGAAAATTAACAAAACCATCCATAGTATCTAAAGTACCATGACAGAACCCCACAACTCTAAATCATACATAGAAATCCACGTAAACCTTATCACATGCATTAAAATAATATTATGGAAAATAGAAAAACTTAACGACAAGGTGTCTACCATTAAGGTGGTTGGCAGCAGCGTCAACTGCCTTCGACCTCAGAACTTGGTGGCAAATATGTTGCCGTCAAGTTCTTGTCTGCAAGAACTTGCAGACTGAAACTAATCAAAACCAGAATTTGGGGGTCCAGGACACGAACGAAAAATAAAAAAAAAACAAAAACCCTACATGATAGGCACACTAAAGAATGAATCAAGGTGATGGAGCCCTCCTTGGCCAAGCCAAAGAGGAGATCCTTTGGTCTTCAATCGATCTTCACAGCGCTCCTTGATGCAAACTTCACATACCAGAAGCCTCCCACGCCCAACAAGACCTCTTCCTCGAAGTAGGGCGATGAGACGTCCACCAAAATGATCGACATAGCCTCGAGAAGCATTCTCTCCTCTCTCTCTCTCCTCTCTCTCACAAACCCTAGCCAATCAAAGATTCTCTCCTCATGGAGAAGCCCTATATTTATATGGCTTTGGGTCGTGTTCACGGTAGGAAGGGCAACCCCAACTCGATTCGGACTGTCCTAAATTAGCTACGAAGAAATCGGTATTGAATCCAAAAAGGAAACTTGGAACACGCAGGAATGTTAATGTCAATATCTAATGCCATCAAACAATAAGTGGCGGCATTTGACCTTGCCGTCAACACGGCTCAAGCAGAAATTCCAAAAATCTGGAAAATGTAAACGACAATTCAAACTATCTTTAATCCAAAGTTAGCGACACAATTGTTTGTCATCAACCTCTCTTGGCGGCACTATTTGTTGCCATCAAAGGGGGTCGGCCAGAAACAGAAAACAACACACAGTAAAGCATAATAAGTACAAAACTAAGGGTCTTACATTGACACTTGAACACACATGTTAGACAGTAAAAAAATATAAGAAAAATCAATCAAATGAGGACATAAACATGAACATCAACTCATCAAAGCACATCAGCAGAAACCATAAGAATCACAACCAAAATCATCATTTCATGCAAAGTCATCAACAAACCATTAAGACATGTATCTGAAAACTATCAACAGAAAGACTGGAGTTGGAGAGGAAATCCCACCTTCTTGGCTTGGCTGAGGAGGGCTTCTTCAGCAAAAATATGACCTTCTTAGATTTATTTCCAGGCAAGTAATCGAGGGATCTCATCCCTACACATGTCCTTTAGGTCTTAGGATTTTTCTGGATTTTATCTTGTGTCCTGTAACCCCCAATTCTTCATCTTATGTGCGTTCTGTCTGCACTTCTGCAGATAGGAACTTGACGACAAGCTTGCTACCGTCAAGATCTTGAGTTGGCGGAAACATCGTGTGTCGTTAACCCCTGTTGGCGGCAAGATCCTTGACGCCAAGTCTTCTATTTTTCACAGAACCTCATGTATCATGACTATGTGATGATTTTTGATCTTCTGGTTGTTTGTACATACTGTGAATTTTATGTTTGGTCAGGTATGAGTAGTAGGTCATATCATGAGGGTATGTCGACATTCTGTGCATAGTTTTATTAATATAATTTCTGTATTACAGAAATGAGCATGATTTGACCATGTTTTATTCAGAATAAATGGAATTGTTGCATATTAGTGTTTCAAAAAATTTCCATGATCTATGGTTACTATTTCAGGTTTTAGAACTATTAGGTATGACTGTTTTACTATGAACCATGCTAAAGTGAATTTCTTGATAATTCTGCATGAAATCTGTTTAAATTTTTAAAATTAGTTTTACAGTTTCAAAAAATATGAAAAATTAGACATGTGACATATTATCTGTAAGAGGTCTGTGATAAAAATTTGATACTGTTCTGACACTCGTGGATATATTTTGCTTTTAACAAGGGTAATTAGACCATATTGAGTTTATTGGCTTAAATCATGTGAAATTTCAGTGTTTAGCAGTATGATAGGACTCTATTATGATCTAATTATCACTATAAATCAGTAATGTTATGTTCTGTAAACTGAAGCATGTGAATGAGTTAATGATGCATGTAAATGAGTTAAATAGTGCATGTGAATAATGTAAACCATGTGATAAAGTGATAATGTGTAAATTGTGCCGATATTGACACTGCTACCATAGAAGGCTGTGGAGCCGTACTGTAGTAAAGTCCCTATTGGAGGGCTCAATGTGTATGTGATATCCTATAGGCATTAGGATGAAATCCTTGAGGTGGACAAGTACCACTGGTTGGTGGAGAGGGCTTCTCCTAGTTCTACGCAGTTAACCAAGATTCGTCACTGTGTTGCCTAGGTGACGGGTATGTGTTATGTGTATGTGCGTCCTTCTTTATGGTGGTTAGGACTATGTGTCATGACAATTAAGTGTAAAAAGTGTGAATATGTGAAATGTGAATATGTGAATTGTGTAAATGTGAAATATGAGCATGTGATAGTGTAATGTGAATATGTTAGCATGTGAAGAGATGTGATACCATGTGAATGTGTAAATTTTATATTAAAACAGCAAGCTAAATATGTGAATAAGTGTTATGAATGCATGTGAAAATGATTAGATATCATGCTAGGTTTGCTATTTACCATGTGCATATTCCAATGATTAAATGGTGTATAATTGTGAAATGATATGAATAGAATTTGAAACCATGAATCATGTTATTCATTATGTATAGAAAGCATGTCATAGGTTGTTCTTATGTATTTGCTTAATTAATATGAAGTATGTGCCATATGTTTACCTTATTGTTAATTAGATTAGTATGTGTATGTGATATGTGTAAGGATGCTATCTTTAGGTTGCTTGCTGGGTCTTATTGAAAGACTTATACTTGCTTTAACATACAGGTGAGACAGGAGTCCCCGTACTTGAGGAGGACTTAGTGAGGAGCGACTCTGAGCGTGAGGAGTAGCTGCTTTTGTTGAGATTGTTGCTTAGTTTACTTTATTTCATAGTATGTAAACAATGATTATGGAAATGTATTTCATTTGGACATGTATAATGTGGACATTTGTTATTTCTTTACATTGCTATATAGATTGTGGAATATGTGAAAGATGATGGAATAAGAATACACTTTATTTCCGTAGTACTTTCCTTGTTATTCATGTACATTTCAACCTATGGTTAGTGTTGGGTAAATGTCCCACTGTGACGGCGCTCTTTGTACCGACATGGATTGGTATAATCGTACCGGTATAAAGAGGGTCGTTACAATAGGAGTGAGGGTGTCCAGGAAGACGACACAGACCTCTGTGGTACACACCGTATCGGGACACGCCCCGAGCACAACGTGCTTGGCTCACAAAGAACCTGGGGTACCCGACTGGAGAGGCATTCCAGAATAGGCGCCGGGACCACCAAACTCGGCAAACACACAAACCATAACGGTCATTTAACATAACTATAAAACTTATACCACGGTACCTATACCTTAATTAGCTCGTCACGGGTCACCATGTGACCTCCAAGCAGCCATACACCTATATACACATGAACCACATAAACACATAATAATCTTGCTTGTCATTGGTCATCTCATGACCTCCATAGCAGCACTAAACCACAATGCACATTAACTGCATAATTAGCATAATAACATAATTAACTAACTTCACTAACTAATCATGATCCAAACCATTAAGCCTATAACATGTTTTACTAACATAAACCATCTTAGAATAACTTAAAACAACCTTAAATAGCCAAGGCTAGATCTACCTAGGACCATCATAGCCCAACTACCACAAACACATCTCGGAATATGAAACGCGACGGACACAGGTGTCGCCTATAAGAACGCGACGACTTGCCTGTAATGACCCTAAGAACCCGACCCTCAGCCCAAGCCGAGGACCCAATTTTTGCGGTCGCCACCCACGGATCCGGGGACCCGGAAGGGTATAACACAAGTCTAACAAAATATGTAAAGGAAATAAATGCCAACTACTAAACTAGGAGCACACACGGGGAAGCAGGAAGAAGAGCAAGACCGCTGCATAACGCTCTAGGTACAATCCCAACACACAACGAGTACAAGTAAGCAAAGGGGAAGAACAAGGCCCTTAGGGGCATACCCCAAGGGTGAAGTACAACTGAAGGAAAGGGGAATCCCACTGCTAGCTACGGGGACGACGACGACTGCCTCGTCTACTCCGCTCGACGCGCACCCTGTCGCTGCTGGGAAGTCTCACCTGCAAAAAGAAGGGATGAGCTTCACAACAGAAGCTCAGTAGGGACTACCAATCTCCTATTGGCTCTAACAAGCATGAAAGAATATACATAATTAAAGTAAATGATGGAAATTATATATTCTAACCTACACAAGAAAGTGCGAAAGCGAAACTACTAACTAACAACAGTAAAGAAAGGACAACATGGTCAGAAAACTCCATAGAACCTGCACGTCGTGACCACACACGGCTGGCAACACAGATAGAAGAAACCCTGCCTGGACAAGCAACACTAGCTACGGAAACCACTACTACTAGTCAACCGGTCAAGAGCATCCACTGACGTCTTACCCTCGACCCAGGTCCAGGCCTCCACGTCTCGTTAGAGTGGGGGCAGGAACACAAGTAACCCTGTGGTAGAACACGAAGCCTCCAGATGGCACATCAAAGACGCGATGCCCAAAGGGGGCACGACAAGAAGCATGTCGCATCCGACTATGCTGTCGTGACCAGCAGGTCTGGCGCGACCCTAAGGATGGGGCCAAGGCCTAAGGGAGCCGAATCTACACATGCCCAGACATGATTCAAAGCCTAACGCAACAGGGCTCAGTGTCGCGACCATAACGCGACGGCACTACGTCACCTTCAGGCCAAATGGTCAACCCCGACAATCAATGCACAAATCACGACGGGAAGATACGTCGCGACAAAGACCACATTAAACCGTACACAGAACCGCGACAGACCACACCGACGTGTTCAACAAGAACGCGATGGGTCAAGTGGTCACTGTAGATGGTGTTTTTCCTCCACTTTTCAGAAAATGCACCTTCTCGTGATGGAAAATGTTAATTAAAAGGGGGAGAAAGAATGGTTTTTAAAGAGGTAGATGAGATGATAAAAATGAGTGAAATGGAGGTGAAATGTGCGTGTGTGCACGATGATGTGTGGATTGAGATCGCCAGGTGCACGTGGGCACCAAATGGAACGAGCGTGAGGGAATGTGACGTATACTTACCTCTCACCCGTAGAAAGTGTGGAGTTGCGATGGGTCTTCCTTCCTCCTTCCACGGCCGGCCGGCGAAGGAGATTAAATTCTGGTTACCTTGCAAAATGGAAAACAACAGACAACAAGTGATAAAGAGATTAGACTACGAGGAAGTGTAGTAAAAATTGAATGAAGTAAGGAAATAGAACATGAAATGGGCGTTAACACACCTCGTGGGGTGGTGTTAAACCCCTAAGGAGTAGGTAGGAAGAAAATGCTATGCCTGTGTGTGATAAAAGTGTGATGAATGCATGCAGATAAAAAGACTAAATGAAGAGGATGGAGGGATGGAGGCGGTGGCGTAGCCCGTTGCTCGCGACGGATGTGGGAGAACGAGAAGAACGCCGATGGAGCTCCTCCCGTCGTGCTCCAATGCTCGGAAGCTCCAGCCCGCTAGGAAGACGATGCAAGGATGGCGCACGCACTTTGCCTCGACTCCGGAACATGAGCTCCCAATCTGACAGGGTCCCACCTTGAAGAATTGGAGAGTTGAAGTTCGGAGGTCGGGGTGGGAGTTCGGCAGGGCTTTACTGTGGTTGAGATGGATACCAAATGAGCACCCCTCGGGTCTGTATTTATAGCCAAAATCGCGTCCTCTACAGAGGACGCCTATAGGGAATGAAATGCGTCTGTCTGACACGTCACGATTCAGAAGGTCTCTCGATTTGCATTTGACTTGACATTTACATGATGATCGTAGCTTACAACTACGTTGTAAATGCGTCTAAGTGGCATGCCACGTTTTCTTAGGTAAATCAAATCTCTGACGAAACTTGATTTTGATTTGACTGCTTATAAAATGCGGCATCTGACGCGGACGCGATTCCGACAAACATCATGATTATTGATGTGGCACCTCTTAAATACTGCTGATAGGGCGCAGCCCGAGAGTTTGACTTTTAATCATGGCGGGTCGGCTGGACACACATTAGACTGCCAATCCGTGTCAGTTAGTTTCGCCATGGATCAACACTAAAATAGGGCGTCTGCTGTTTAGGATGCGATTCAATGAAGTTTAACAGACCCTTAGAGAAAAATTCCTAAAAATCTAGAAAAATAGGAAAATCACTCAAGAGGTTACTTGAAAAGAGCCACTTCGAGGCATCGTGGTATAACATGAGATTTACTCGATGTGCTGCCAAATTGGCGTGTCTACAGCTGCCTCGCCTTGGCATCTGCTTTGTAAGGTAGTGAAGCGAAGTGATATGAAATGAAAGAAATGGAGTGGCATGAATTGAGTGGAACAAAGTGGAATGACTAAAAAGTAGACGCCAAGGTGTGATGAGACACGCCTCAACAACACATGACAGGAGTTGTTCTTCAATCCAGAATGAAATGGTTCGTTGACAATTTCAAGAGAAAAATCAAAGCTTGGATGAAAGGGTGTGCACGTGGGCACAAAAAAAAGGAGAAAGATCAACTTCCAGCGTCAGGGAAGTACCTAAGGACACAATCCGTTAGGTTTCACCTTTGGGGGCATCTGCCACTGCCACAGGTGGATCTTTGGGAGAGTAACTAAATTGAAAGAAATCCAAGGCAGCGAGTTTCTCAAGTGATGATCTTCAAACCAACAACACAATGGATTGAGTACTTGGCTCGGCATGGAATATTTCATGTTATCTGGAATTGGGGAGCAAGTGGCTCTCTTCAGTTAAAAGCGAGAGTGATTCTCCAGAGTTATGCTCAAGGTCCTACATGATGCATGCTGGGCTAAAATAAAATTTAAAACAAAGGAAAATATAAGATAATCAAGGATAATATTGTTACAATGCGGAAGTCAGGATACCAGATGGAACCGTTGTCCTTTCGCAGCGTAACGGCCTATCTCAAGGCGTAGAAATCCTCTGAAATTATCATTGTTTTTGGCGGAGGAGGGAACTCAAATTCCAATTTTGTCAGAGCCTCAAGGTCCTTGATGTGCTCTAATAAAGTATATCATATAGTAGAATGCAATATCTACAATATCGTGGCGGTGGCTGCCGAGGATGAACGTTCATGTGCGACAGAGGGTGTCTAGATCCAGCGCTCAAAGACTAATTAGCACTGATAAGCAACAAATAATAGGATGAAGCATGAAAACAAGGTCACTTGAAAAACACGGCGGGAAGGCTGGACGCTGTTCAATAATGAATCGCGTCCAATGGGTTGGACGCTTATATCTATTTATCCAGAGTGCGGGAGGGTTTGACCATGACCATCATTGCCAAGAACTGTAATCATTCTTGCATTCTATGAAATTTTGTCAAAGATGGTTACATGAAAAGCCAGATCGCCCACACTCTTGAACACCAAGAGGCGTCCAAGGCCCAACCTTCATCAAAGTGCACATATTCGCTATCATTGCTAATCCTAGCATTTCAAGTTTTACAGAGAGGACTTAAGAGTGTGACCCATGTCAAATTCTCTCTGATGAAATCCTTGGTGAGTCTTTGTGGCATAGCCAATTTAGTGGCGAAGCCAGGAAGCAACGCCTTGAAGAACTTGAATTTGTGAGGATTAGGATGATTTTATTTGCATAAATTACTGCACCTTGGACTTTTCTTGCCTCTCATGAAGTTGTAGTGCCAACTTGAACTTTCTTGGCCTTCATGAATTGAAAATAATGAGCCTTGTGAAGATCCCTTTATCCGCGTCTAGTGGGGAAGCCGCGGTTTTTTTTTTTTTTTGGTGTCCTCTACTGCCGACGCTTTTCAGTGATGAATCGTGGCTTGCCACCCGGACGCGATTTGAGCCGTCTACTTGGATTTGATAGTTTTGGCTCTACTCCTTTAATGGGAACATGGGAGGTATGGGAATACTTGAACAAGATAACATATCGGTTTCCTTTTACATTTTCTTTTTATGCACCCATACTCCCTTCTTCCTTTTTAAAGGGTGAAAACACTTTCTCTTTTGAGAGAAGGGGAAGAGAAGGTGAGAGAAGGAGGAGAATTCTTGTGGAGGAAAGGAAGAAGAACATTGGAAAGATGGAGTATGGTGGTCATCTTCTTCAAAGGGAGTAAGAGGAGAGGGCTTCCAAAGGCTAAGTCAAGTGGGAGGCCGCATTTGCAAGCTTGTCCAAGCAAAGATGTAAGTGGATGAGATTTGATTTGATCTTGATTTGCTTTGACATGCTTTTAACGTTTGTTTGGTGTTCTTCCTTCTTGCTTTCTTTTCTTTTCTTTCCCTCTACTTCTTCCAATGACACGGCTGATTCTTCCAGTTCTGACCATGCACAAACCTTCCCATACCATGCCATAACTACCCATCGCCCATGCACTTAGGATTACCCGCTCTTCCCGGGCAACCGACGCTACATGCGTCTCCTATGGCTTCAACAACTTACCTCCGCCATTAGCCTTGATATGACCGCCATCCTTAGAAGATGGGGGATTAACAACCTTGCCGTTCATGCTAAGAGATACCATGAGGTCCACCTCGATTGGACGGCTCTCGGCGCATTGATCGAACTATGGCATCCTCAAACCAACACATTTCTCTTCGAACCTTTGAAGCCACCGTCTTTTGGAAGAGGTTGAAATTTTATTAGGTTTGAAGTGAATGAAGCAAGGCGACGAAGATGAGATGGCAATCATGCCGAGGTGCTATACGAGCAAGGCGGTGGTCGAGAGCTTCATGGATCCACGGGAGGCCAAGGTGTCTGGGCCGACAGAGGGATTAACTTACAAAAAATGGCGGCCTGGACCATGAGGGAGCTACCAAGGCCGATGATGACGAGAGATTAGAAGTGGTAATGAAGGATTGCTATTTGCATGGCGGGTGCGCTCCTCTTCCCTTCTCTTGACAACATTTTGGAAGAGGATCAACTTGGCGCGGTGTGCGCCATCTGGGAGGGCGAGAGGTTGGGACCGCGGTGCTAGCCTTCCTTTACAACGGGCTCACGGCGGCGAGCTTGGGTAGGCCTCCTTATGGATCAATGCTTTTACTTACATGCTGGACTAACCTACACTTTAAGTTTTGCTTGAGCAATGAGGTTACAAGCTCGTCCCGGATCTTCTCCAAGAGTCTGCTTAAGCACTTGGACCATATTGTAGGCTTAGAAGGACGCGTGGCGAACCGAGCGCCCCAACTCAAGACGTGGGCGGATTGGCGCGACTACTTCCGAGACATGCCCGAGAGCGCCTTTACTTGCATTCCGGTGCCACTTCTTGCCCGAGATGTGCGGACCCGGCTAGCACCCGGTGTGGACTTGTGATTGATTGGAGCATCTGAGTTTGTCCTCTACAATCCACACCGCTGCCTTCCTCAGCTCGGACTTCCACGACACATCATCGAAGGACCATCTCATTTCCTGCCGATTAAACGGCGGGCCATTGGGACCAACAAGGACGGCGAGGAGGTGAATATTGTCAAAGCAATGTGGAAGGTTTGCTCTTTTAGGAGGCCAGTCCAAATGTGGAGGTGACCGAAATGATTGGATGAATTATGTACGAGAACTTAAGAAACTGTGGCCCAAAGTGGCCGTTTGTAAACGGCGTGATGAATCCTCAATGAGAAATAAATTGTTTCCTTAATATGGCCAAGAATGTCCCTTGAACGTGAATGTTTCATCCAAACTACATGAATTTTCTCCTTAAAACAAAGCCTCGGTTGGGACTCTAAACCACGCCCAATACAGAGGACGCCTTTAAAAATGAAATGCGTCTAGCTTTATGGACGCGATTCAAGTTCTTAATCCGGACTTCGTAATAATCGGCTTGTCTCTTTCTTATGGTGCTGGTGAGAGGGCTAAAAATTGTAACACATGTCAAATCCTCTCCGATGAAGTACTTGGCGTGTGTTATGTGGCGGGGCCAATTTGGTGGCGAAGCTAGGAAGCAAGACCCTGAAGAATTTGAATTGGGACGAAGCTTAATGCAACTGAAGCAGTGCTTGCAACGTGAGCGTGAGCCCTTCGCTGACGACCCTATGGATAACGGAACTTCCTCGACCCTCCACTCATTAGATAGCGCAAACCTTGAGTCTTTATTGCCTATCATGATGTTGGAGTGCAGCCTTACCTTTGAATCTCCTCGGGTCACATATTCAGTGAATCCCAGGGAGGACCTTTCTTTTCGATCCGTCCACTGCCCCTGCTTCAACTGAGGAGCCCGCTTCAGGGAACTCTTGCATATCCTACTGCCATCCCCACATGCTCTATCTGTTTGGCAAGTCTCTTCCTTGAATCGCGACATCCCTACCGACCGCAATTAAGAATATATCACATCGTATAGAAACACCGCCTTTATCATAAATAGCGTCTTGTCGACCGGACGCCTTTCAATTTGACTTTTCAAATTTCAATCGACACACTCCTAGGATTTCGTACTGAGCAATGATTGCTTCCAGAAACGCGGCGAACACCTCGGATGCTATTCACAATGAACCTTCAAATGTGCGTCGACTAATCTGGATGCCTAAAAAATTCAAATTAAAGTGCCTAAAAGTCCGTGCCAATGCAATGATGGGTTTCTGATCCACGCCGGCTGGGACACACGCAATTAAAAGCACCTCTTTCAAATCCACGTCCGCCTGTTTAGACGCGATTTCTAAAACTTGCAGGGGGCGAAAACGCCCGAGGGGGCGACTATTCCGGCCACTTCCTCTTCCTCTCCTTCTCTCGATCCCCTTCTCTAATCCCCTCTCTAACTCATCTCTCATTTCTCCCTAATATTTCTTTCCTCTCCTCTAATCCCCCTCTTGCTTCTCTCTCCACTCTCTCTAATCTCCTCTTTCGGTCTCCATGGAGGGGGCTAAGCGGCGGCTGGTTGATGGTTCGCCGGAAGAGGAAGAGCTGGTGGCGATGTCGGCGACGGCGGACATGAAGGCGATGGTGGCCGAGCTCGTTGCGGCCCCAGGGGAGCTTGCGCTCGCCCCGGTGGATGAAGTGGTGGCTCCCGCGGCGGAGGAGGACAAAGCGCCGCCGGAGGAGGAAGAGGAGGATGAGGACGAGGCGGAGGCGACTTGCGCGGAGCGCCGGCGAGGGCGGCACGGCCGGGAGATCCCTTCCCGGCCAAAGACGGTAAGTCCCCGAGCCTTCTCTTTTGAGTATGTGGAAAGGGAGAAGGGGGGAAGGCGGTTGGCATCGGAAAGGAAGGGTGTGAATCACGTCCAATCCAGAGGACGCGATTGACACCGATGAACCGCGACGGCTTAAGCCGCCGCGTTTCAGAACTGAACTGCGGCTATGCAGTTGGCTGCAATTGAGAAATTGAAATGCGTCCCCTGGTTTGGACGCATTTCAAAGGGGCACCCGAGGGTCAAAATTCTGGCTTGATTTCTGCACAATTCATTCTTTTTAATGCATTTCAACTTACGTTATGAAATGTTTGTGCATTGCACGGTGCAATGAAGCTGCGGATGATGTGGCCCCTCGTCCTGGGTGCATATCGGGGGCTCTCGGACTTTCAGAGGGATAGAGTCCGGGGGATGGGCTTCGGGCCGATCTTCGAGATCGAGCCCTTCTTTGTTCATAGCCCTCTGATCCAGGCGCTTAGGGAGTGATGGGACAGGACGAGCTGGGCGTTCCTGCTTCCCTGGGGCCACATGGTGCCCTCTTTGGAGGATGTAGCCCGGATTACGGGTCTACGAGTAGACGGTGAGACGGTGACAGGGGTGACCTACGGGGATTACACGGATTTTCACAGGACTGTTGGGACATGGAGCCCTAGGGAGATGATATGGGCGACCGGAGGATGGTCAGTCGGGTGGGGCTTTTGGAGACCCTGGGACTTCAAGGAGTTAGACAGAGGGCGGATGAGACACTGCACAAGTTCGTGCAGTGTGCGGTGGGCCTGGCATGGGCGGTGTACTGTTAGGATCCTGCGGACGAGGAGAGGGTGGACAGAGACCTACGACAGTTTCTAGTATTCTTCCTTGGAAAGATGCTATTGACCACCAAGGGGGACGACATCCACTGCCGTTTTCTAGTGCTATTGGAGGACTTGGAGCGGGTTGGGGACTACGCTTGGGGTGCGGCCCTCCTGGCCCACACCTTCGCCGACCTCTCCGCCGGTACCGGGCGAGAGACCATCGTGGGCGGCTTCGCGCCCTTCCTATAGGTACGACCTTAAAATTGAACTCCACTTTAAATTATGCATTTAAATTTCCTACACTTAAATTGCTTAATTGTGACTAATCGATGTGTGTATGCAGGTGTGGAGCTACTACTACCTCCCCCTGGGCAGGGCAACCAAGGTTAGGCCGGACGCGGTGCCTCTTGCCAGGAGGTGGCTGCCTATGGTGTCTACGGAAACGTACTCCTTCCAGCTCGACGTCCTTTGTCGGGACATCCAGGACTTCTCGGCACTTCTGGTACGTGCCACACTTAACTCTCTTTTAATGCATGCATTGGTATGAAATATTCATGACGACACAATGCATATGTGCAGGTGGTGTGGCAGCCCTATGCGGGCATGGGTGACGAGGGTCGAGGGTCAGCCATGGGTTGAGAGCGGGGCCGACCTCTGTTCGGGCAGGACCAGTGGGTCCACTGTCTGAACGAGATTAAGCCCCTCTGCCTCCGATTGGCCGCTCGTACCTTGGGGTTGCACCAGGAGTGGCACGAGGAGACGGAGCCACGAGGAGTCGGGAAGAAGACCCGGGGGAAGGCGAAGACTATTGACTGGCGCCTCCGATTCCCCGAGCAGTACGCGGACTGGCAGCAGAGCGGCTAGCTCGTGGAGTCGGAGGCCATTGACAGTCTTGCCTACCTCCAGCAGTTCCAGGAGGAGTACGGTGGCCGTGACTTCATGAGGCCTGCCAGGGTATGCACTTTTAAACTTTGAATTCCTTATAAGATATGCGTGATCTTCTAATAAATGTGTGCATTGTGCAGGATGCGCAGAATGACCTGATCGACACCCTCCGTGCCCAGTTGGCGGGTACGGAGGCCCAGCTGGTGGAGGCTCGGGAGGCCTTGGATGCATTGGTAAGTGTAAAAGATCGTACCTTTGTTATTTTCCTTACCGTTTGCTGACTTGACTTTGGGTTTTGTGTAGCGTGCCACCCAGGCGATTGTGGAGCGCACCGATACTGCGGGTGCCTCCTCGAGCTAGGGTGTTCCCGACCTGGAGATGGCCTCTCTTCGGGCACAGTTGGCAGCGGCGGTCGCCAGAGTGGAGGAGGCGGAGCGCGACCTCTCTACACGAGTAAGTAGCTTTGATAAAAAACGTGTATGAATTGAACTGTCTTTATACTTACCTGTGGTTGTTTTCTCTTGCAGTCCGATGAGGTTCAGAGTGCCCTTACGCGAGGGACGAGTACCCGCGCTGAGATGACCGAGCTGCCGCAGTAGCTGTTCGAGCTGCAAACCCAGGCTTCTTAGTAGGACGCAGACCTTCTTTGGGACGTGATGGAGTTGCGCGTGAGCTGTCCCTGGAGCGTCGTGATCGTGAGAGGGAGTGGACCCGGCTGGCAGAGGAGCACAGAGAGGAGCGCCACCAGTGGGAGGAGGAGCGTGGCTGGTTGGCGGAGGATCGTAGGGAGGAGCGCCGCTAGTGGGATGAGGAGCGCGGACGACTGAGCCAGCAGGCGTTGGACGCTCGCACGAGCTTGGTCGTCTCCGAGCGTCTACAGCAGGCAGCGGAGGATCGGTACCGGCGCGGACGGGAGTGTGCGGTGTAGCAGGGGCATGCCAGCGCCTACTCTGCGAGCTTCATCACGACTTCCTCTCAGTACGAGAGGAATTTTGAGGAGGGACGAGCTGCTCAGGGGTCCACTGGTTCACGTGCCTCCATGAGGCCTCCTGCTCCACATTCGGCAGCAGATCCAGGTGAGGTCAAGTAGCCACCGATAGGGGCCTACAGAGAGTGGCGGTGAGACACCACCATGACACTTGTACTTTTTACCTTTTTTCTGATGATGTATGCCCGTCCGGCACTTCATGATGTACTCAGGGTTGCCCCCCCCCCCCCCTCCCCCCCCCTTTTGGCCACATATATGTGTATACACGTGTTTTTCCTTCTCCATTCCTCGTGCCTGAGAATCACTTGAACAAACAAAGTTAAATATTTATTCTAGCTCAGCCCCTTGTGTACGAGTAGTGCCTGACTTCATGATCTTGTCAAGGGGCTGAGCCTTTATTCAAATAAGGCGAAAGTAAAAGAGCGACAGTATGCGAGAGATGAATGCATGGTATCTACATGTGATAAGTAAGGGATGAATGCAAGCAGGTAGATTTTGGCAAGAGTTTACAAGGATGAATGTGCATTTGTAAACAAAAGAAATCTTTTAGGGTTTTTCAAATATTTGATTTTTTTTTTTGGATTTTGAAAGTATGCAAATTTTTTTTAGTTTTGCAAATATCTAATTTTTTTGGCATTTGAAAATATCTGATTTTTTTATTTTGTAAATATATGATTTTTTTAATTTGAAAATATCTGATTTTTTTTGTTTTAAACATATCTGATTTTTTGGGCTTTGAACATATCTGATTTTTTTTTGGTTTTGAACATATCTGATTTTTTTTTTTTGGATTTTGAACATATCTGATTTTTTTGGGATTTTGAACTAGGGGCCGCAACCCGGCATAGTCCCTTCTAAGAAGACGCGTGGGACGAAGGAGACCCGCTCTAATTGAAAACACGTGGTGCTTGGACCCTTCAATTACTCGGTGGTCATTAAGAATTCACTAATTATTCTCGAGTGTGTTAGACAAAGGTCATGCGTGCTAAAGTGGTGCCTTCACCCAAGGTCGCTTTTGGCAACATCCTCCTTAGTTGATCGTTGCCTTGCCTTGATCCTAAGACATACGCGTAAGGAAGAACGGAAGAAACATTTAGAAAGTCTGCCAATAGTCCAGGAGGCTTGGGGGGGGGGGGGAATACTCACTCCTCTATCCCAGACTCAGTGGGTTTCGGCCTTCTTTCGGCTTGTGGGGTTTTAGCATGCTTACGTCCAAGTCTATTTGGATCCCTGCGGAGACTTTGCCACTCTTGACGTGCTGCACGCTTACGACCAGATCCATTTGGATCCCTACGAGGACTTTGCCACTCTTGACGTGCTCTTTCATTTGATTTGCCTGGTTGTTGGCTCCTTTGATTTTTTGGATTTGTCGTTGATTTTATTTTCTCTTTCCCCTTTTTATGCCTTGACCTACACCCATTGAGCTTCAGGTAGATTTGCGAGGTCAATCATTCTCAGGTTTCCTTTCCTATTGGTAGACCGAAAGGGAGAGAAACGAGTAACGCCCTAGATTCTTGACTTGGCATTGAACTTCCTTGGATTTTATACTTCTGGCTTCCAAGGGTGAGCGTGTTTGTGTGTGTGGGTGTCGACACCTCTGGCTAACCCACCAAGAATTAGAAGTGAATTTATAACGACATCTTTTCATTCTAGAGTCCTTGCACCACGTAAATCCAAACACCTAACTAGGGGTAGTACTTCTTAAGATATAGCCCGTTCCAAGGGTGAGAGAGCTCCTCACCCTCCGCGTTAACTAGCCTGTATGCATTGCCTGGATATTTTTCTTTAATTATGTACGACACTTCCCAGTTTGGTTGGAGTTTTGAACGGGGACCTCCGGGTTATACGAAGATTCTTTTAACAATCATTTCACCGACTTTGAATTTTCTCTCAATGACTTTATTTTGTGAAAATGTGTGAGTCTATTTGGTATGCTTTTGTGTGTTCTGCGGCGACTAGACGCTTCTCATCCAGGAGTTCTAGTTGTGCTAGGAGCGATTCACACCGCTCATCGATAAACAAGTCCTTATCAAGCTGGACCCCTAATGAGGGAAAATGAATTTCGTATGGTACTACAGCCTCCATTCTGTAAGTGAGGACGAACGGTGTCTGCCCCGTAGGAGTACAGATTGAAGTGCGGTAGGCCCATAGAGCTTCTACAAGCTTTTCTGGCCAATCCGAGAACTTATTAGTTTCACATGTTTTCTTGACAATCTTAATTAAAGTTTTGTTTGTGGCCTCCGCCTGGCCATTGCCTTGTGGATAATATGGAGATGATGTAGTGCAATTTTATACCTGTTGCAGAGGTCACGCAGTTCTTGAGAGATGAATTGGGGCCCATTGTCGGTGATGATAGTGCTTGGGATGCCAAACCTGGTGATGATATTTTTCTTGATAAACTTGCAAACAGTTGTTGCCTCAATTTCCGCATATGCTTTGGCTTCTGCCCATTTGGTGAAGTACTCTGTTGCTGTGAGGATGTATGACTTAACTTTGCTTTGGGAGTTGGGATCACCAAAGGGACCAATAACGTCGAAAGCCCACATAGCGAAAGGCCATGGGGAGGATACCGGGGTGGAGGATAGAGGACGGAGAATGGATCTTGTCGGCGTGCAGTTGGCACTTGACACACTGACGAACAAAGATAGAGCAATCCTCTTCTAGAGTGGGCCAATAGAAACCTAGCCTAAGAATCTTCTTAGCGAGCATCTGGCTATTCACATGGCCACCACAAACACCCAAATGGGCTTCTTCAACAACCTTTGAAACTTCATCCTCATCCAGGCATCTAAGCAAAATATCGGAAAATCCTCTTCTATATAAAGTATTTCCAACCAAAGTATATTTCTGGGATAGCCTTCTTATTGCTTTCTTTTCATCTGTTGTGGCTTCTGCAGGGTATGATTGATCTTTACAATACCTAGCTATCTCATAATACCACGGCTTTTCCTCATCTCCCATCTCTTCTTCTAGCTCCATTAACATGACCTCGGTCTTGATCTTCCTTTCTGCATTCTTCAATATCTCATCCTTAACCCAGAGAAAGGTAGGATCTAGAATGACGGGAACCTGACGGCGCTCGATCTGAATGATGTCAGAATCCCCGGGATAGCACATATTCATAGTTGCGCCAATCGTGGCAAGGGCATCGGCTAGAAGATTCTGATGACGAGGGATGTGGACAAAAACTAGCTTGGAGAATAGCTTGGCATAGGCTGAGGCAAGCTCTTGATAGGGCTTGAGCTTTGGATTACGAGTGATATATTTGGTGAGCACTTGGCGTAAGACCAGCTGACTATCACCTATGATTTGCAGATGGGTGACACCATAGAAATGAGCGAGCTCCAGACCAGCTAACAAAGCCTCATATTCGGCGATGTTATTGGTGGCAGGAAAATCTAGTTTGTGAGCCCGTGGAATGGTGACACTTTCAGGTGATAGCAGAGCAATCCCGATACCCTTTCTATGGGAATTCAAAGCTCCATCAAAATATAACGTCCACATAGGATCGGATTGGCTAAGGGACATCAATTCTTCATTTGGGAACTCTGAATGGACAAGATCGAACTGGGGAATAGGGTGATGAGCGAGAAGCTTCACTATGGCATAGCCTTTGATTGATTTCTACTGAACATAGGTGATTTCAAACTGGGACAGGAAGCTTTGCCAACGCTCTAGCCTATTAGTTAGAACAGAGTTTTCAAGGAGGAACTTGATAGGTTTCATTCGAGCGATAAGATGGACTTCATGAGGAAGAAAATAGTGCTTCAATTTCTGCACTACCCATACGAGCACGGCACAAGTTTTCTCTATCACAGTGTACCTTTGTTCGCAGGGGTTGAGAAGCTTAGACAGGTAGTATGCTGCCCTCTCCTTGCCTTCCTCATCTACTTGCACAAGAACATCTCCTATCGAGTCTTCCAGGACAGAGACATAGAGAATGAGAGGTTTGCCTGGAGTCGGTGGCCTTAGGACAGAGGGATTAGCCAAATAATCTTTAAGTCCGTCAAAACCGCCTGTCACTTCTCATCCCAACGGAATTCGACTCCCGGCTTAGTCAGGTCGTAGAAGGGTCTACATCTCTGTGAGTGTTGGGAGACGAACCGGCGAATAAACTGCAACCTCTCGATTAATCCTCGAACTTCCTTCAGATTCTTGGGAGGGAACATTTCTCTTATTGCCTTCGCCTTGTTGGGATCAATTTCTATACCCCTCTTGCTCACAATGAAACCTAGAAGCTTACCCGATGAAACACCAAACACACATTTCTTGGGGTTCATCTTACTCCCTTGATCTTTGTAAGACTTTAGATAGAACCCCGGGATGCTCAACCAATGTCTTAGATTTCACCACCAGGTCGTCCACATACACTTCGATAAAAATGTGGATCATGTCATGAAAAATCGCCATCATAGCCCTTTGGTAAGTAGCTCCAGCATTCTTAAGTCCAAATGGCATGACCACATAGCAATAAGTCCCCCAAGGTGTAGTGAACGAGGTCTTTTCCTGGTCTTCCTCAGCTAACTTTATCTGGTTATACCCTGAGAAGCCATCCATGAAAGAGAGAGTTTCGAACCCAGCCATATTATCTATGAGCACGTCTAGGTGAGGAAATGGGAAATCATCCTTAGGACGCGCGGTTAAGGTCCCGAAAATCGATACAGATTCTGACTCTTCCATCCTTCTTCATAACCGGGACAATGTTTGTCACCCAATTTGGATAAAGCACAACTGTAAGGCCCTTAAATTTTCTCTCTTATATAGGTGTTGATTGTGTGAGGAATTGTGCTTGTGTGTGTAGATGTATAAATATTATTTGATGTATTGTTATAGATATATGTATATATAATTGTATTGTGCATATAATCTATTTACATTGCATGAATAGTATTAATTAATATATGTATTGTAAATTATATATATATTTGTCTTATATATATATATATATAGTTTCTGTAGTTTTAAGTTCTGTACAGACGACCTGTTGGCGTCAACATGAGTTGACGTTAATGGTGAGTCAGCGGCGACATCGATGGACGCCAACTCCATATTGGCGCTAGTGATGTTGGCGTTAGTCTCCCACATCTGTTGCAACTTCAGATCCAGAAATGCCCCCGAAAATGTCGCCCCTGGTTTAGGAAACCGTTCCCCAACGGTAACCTACCCTACCCTAAATGTGTCTTCGACCCTAACTCTATAAAAGACTCAGTTTGGGGCGTTGTTGGGTCCTTTTGGCTCTTTTGTCAAAAACCATAACTTTCATGTGCGAAACCTGAACTTTGGACCCATAGATCCAGCGATTGGAGGCTTCTTCCGGTGTTCTTCTTCGACTGGGAGGAAGGCTGGACATTGAGGATCGTCTTCCCAACCCCGTGGACCTTAAAGACCATCTCAGAACCCGGATTTGGAGGATTTCGGGGACTCTTTGGCTCAAGCCGAGGAGGGCTTCTCCGACTTGATTCGCTATTTGTAGATTTGTTTGAAGGCAAGTAAACCCTCTACATTGACCATACGTATGTCTAGTAGGTCCTAGGAAATTTTTCAGAATTTTATTCGTGTCCTAGAACCCCCTTTTCGTTTATTTTTGGCGAGTTCTGTCTGTTTTCGGCAGACAGGAACTTAACGGCATTCTTTGATGCCGTTAAGATCCGAGGTTAGTGCCCATCTATGTTGCCGTCAATCAGGTAAGCAGCCACCCCCTTGCCGCTGAGTTCTTCAGGCAAGAACAGTGGACTGTTTACCCCTTTATAATATATTTTTTTAGATTTCTGCACATGAGGATATACTGTAAAATTTATATGCTATGTGATACCTTAAGTGTACGATGTTGTGAAATTTTGTGGAATTTTGTTTAAAAATTTTATTTATTCCAAAATAACTGTCATACAGGTTTTGATCTTGTAAATTTCTATTTATGTGATATATGTGGAATTTAAGTGTCATAGTATTTATGTACGATGTTGTTAGATGTCAGTACATGCCATAAAATTTTGGGAATTTTCTGTTGTCCGTGTAAATGAATATATTTTCAGAATTGTAAAATAGTAAACATGTATTATTAGTGTTAATTCTCAATTAATTTGTAAGAAACCAGTTAAATTCCCAGAAATTTTGTACGAATACATGACTGTCATGTATATATGTGTAGGATGGTTTATGTACCTGTAATAAAGTAAATCATGCAAATTTGATTGTTGATAAATTATGCAGTATCACTGTTCTAATTTTCATAACTAGTGTGTGTTTCTGAAAAATATGAAATTTTACATATGGGATGAATGATCTATAAACAGTCTGCCATTAAAATTTCAGGTGAATTGGATAATAGTAGGTACTGAATTCATTATTTCATCATGAAAAGGTCAATTAGAGCATGTTGAGAGTAATTAACAATAACCTAGTTAGTAGCAGCATGATTTGAATCAAACTATGATTGTTTAACTCTGTAAACAATAGTACCATGTTAGGTAAACCTGAAATATGTGATTTTGTGTGAGCATGGAACATGTGTTTAAAACAGTGTATTAAGTGTGTGTTTTAAAATGAGAAAAATATGTAAATGTGCCATGGGTGACACTGCTACCTTAGAGGGCTGAGGAGTTGTACCGTAGTAAAGTCCCTACGGGAAGGTTCATATGAGTAAGTGAAATCCCATGGGCATTGGGATAAAATCCTGGAGGTGGACAAGTGACGCTGGTTAGGGTGGAGAGTGCTTCTCCCGGTTCTGCGCTGTAACTAAGATTTATCATTGTAATGTCTAGGTGATAGATATGTGTGTGATGTGATAAGTGTGTGTCCTTCTAGAGGTGGTTCGGACTATGTGTCACAGCATATAATGATAACAATGTGAATTTGTGTTTATGTGAAAAGTGAATGTATAAATTGTGTAAATGAGTAAGTAAGCATATGAATATGTGAATTAGTGTGTTGACATGTGAAACTGTAAATATGTTTATAAATGTGCTAAAATTTTGTCAAAACAGCAAGCTTATTGTGTTTATAAAAGCGATATGCATGTGAAAAAGTACATAGAATCCATGTTAGGAACATTCTTCCTTATGTGTAAAAAAAAACTCCATGTTTAATTGCCATTATGATACAACAGGAATGTGAATCTAGATAGTATGTTAGAAATTGTGTAGAAAGTATGTGATAGGTTTATTATTGTGATATGAACATAAACCATGTACTATGTGTCATGAAATTGATAGAAGTATCATGTTAGGTTTTTCTTAAAGATCGTTTAAATCCACGTTCATGTACCTGTGAAATTGTTAAAGAGTAAAATGCCATGTGATGTATGCATGCTTAATGTTTGGGAAATTACTTGCTGAGTCTTTGGACTCATTCTTGCTTCGGCGTACAGGTGCAGGTGTTTCTACTTCATCCGAGTTAGTTCGGAGTGACTCGGAGCGAGAGTAGGAGATTGCTTGCAGAGATTTACTTTATTGTATTTCCTTTTCATAGTATGTAATAAAGGAGGACTTGTACTACATTGAATTCATGTAATTTATTTAGCAGCAAGTGGTGGACAATGTACTTCATTTTAATTTCTCAGTTATGAAATAGTTAGTTTCTTTTTGTACTATATAGACTGTGGATAAATGTGGATGATGGAATAAGATATTTATTTCCAGTTCTTTTATTTCGTTGTTATGTGTTCATATTTATGTACATCTCGACCTAATGAATGTGATGGGTAAATGTCCCATTGTGACAACGGTCTCTATATCGGCGTGGGTTGGTATAACCGTACCGGTATAAGGAGGGTCATCACAGAGATTGGTATCAGAGCCTGGTTGAGATAGTACATGAGTATGCATATACCATCATCCTCATTATATGCTAAGTCTCTATAGATTGTCCACATAGCTAAAGGAAATAGTTAGGAAATTGATAGCGTGATTCTAAATTGTGATTAAATCATTTTGCAGGCTATGGCTCCACGTGGTAGGCGTGGTGTTCCTGCTTGTGAGGGTGAGCAGAGGAGAGAAGAGAGAGTTGAGCCTAGGCGTGAGGATCAGGGTGAGCAGCAGGCCCCAGCACCCCAGGGTCCTGTGCTTCCCCCACCACCACCAGTAGACTATGGAGTGTTCATGCAGGGTTTAGTGCAGGCCATGCAGACGCAGGCCCACACCCAAGCTGCACTCCAAGCTCTGCTGGAGGCTCAGCAGGCTCAGGCTCAGGTGCCAGTTCCCCAGGCTCAGGACCATGGTGGACCCTCCATCATGGAACGGTTCAAGAGGATGTCACCATCCTCTTTTAAGGGGGAGAGTGATCCATTATTAGCTGAGAGCTGGTTGAGGGAGATCGAGAAGATCTTCCGAGCTATTAGGTGTGCCGACGAGAACAGGGTCACTTTAGCCACCTACATGCTACAGGTATGTGTTGTTTAATTATGCATTTAGTTTCTCTAAGTTTAGAGTACTTGGATTAGTCCTTATGGGTGGTTTTGGCAGGAGCGAGCCGACGTGTGTGGTCCTCGTTACTTCATACTCGATTCGAGGGCGGTGTTGTAGAGATGTTTTGGGACGAGTTCGTGAGGCTCTTCCGAGCCAAGTTTGTTCCGGAGCACATCTAGGACAAGATGGAGCAGGAGTTCCTCTCTTTGACTCAGGGCTCCATGACCGTACTGGAGTACGAGGCCAGGTTTGCCGAGCTATCCAAATATACACCCCATATTGTGACTGATGAGCACAGGAAGGTGAAGAAGTTCGTGATGGGTCTGAGGCCATCTCTGAGGACGAGGTTGGTGGCATTTGACCATCGTAGCCTCGATGAGGCTCTCAACGCAGCGTGTCGACAGGAGGGAGAGATGGAGCAGTTCTTGGAGGAGAAGAAGGCTTCTCAGAAGAGGCCTGCAGCTCCATTCTAGAGGCAAGAGAGAAAGAAGGCGGCACATCAGTCACCGCAGTGTCCCACGACATCGGAAAGTCGTCAGGTACCTTCTCAGCATTCCCCTAGTGGAAAGAAGGAGTGTCCTCATTGCGGGAGGCTACATGGTGGTACGGAATGTTGGAAGTGGTGGGGAAGCGCTTGAAGTGCGGGAGCAGTGAGCATAGGATCAAGGATTGCCCCAGGCTTCAGCAGGAAGCACAGCATGGAGCGGCACCAGCCCCAGCAGCAGCAGCGCCAGCGACAGGATGACCAGGGAGACCTCGAGCCCCAGCCCGAGTGTTTGTGTTAGCTCATGAGGACGCCGAGCAGGCAGAGCATGTCGCCGAAGGTACGATTTTATTTTTAGGTGTGTATGCTCGGGTTTTGTTCGATACGGGTGCTACCCACTCGTTCATTTCCGAGCGTTTTGATAGGCAGTTAGCTTTAGAGTCAGGGATTGAGTTTGAAGAGTTAGAAGTCCCTCTGTCTATGCACACAGTGCTTGTGTGTGTAGATGTATAAATATTATTTGATGTATTGTTATAGATATATGTATATATAATTGTATTGTGCATATAATCTATTTACATTGCATGAATAGTGTAATTAATATATGTATTGTAAATTATATATATATATTGTCTTGTATATATATGGTTTCTGTAGTTTTAAGTTCTGTGCAGACGACCTGTTGGCGTCAACATGAGTTGACGTTAATGGTGAGTTAGCGGCCACATCGATGGACGCCAACTCCATATTGGCGGCCAGTGATGTTGATGTTAGTCTCCCAGAACTTTTACGACTTCAGATCCAGAAACGCCCCCGAAAATGTCGCCCCTGATTTAGGAAACCGTTCCCCAACGGTAACCTAGCCTACCCTAAACACGTCTTCCACCCTAACTCTATAAAAGACTCAGTTTGGGGCATCGTTGTTTCCTTTTGGCTCTTTTGTCAAAAACCCTAACTTTCATGTGCGAAACCTGAACTTTGGACCCGTAGATCCGGCGATTGGAGGCTTCTTCCGACGTTCTTCTTCGACTGGGAGGAAGGCTGGACCTTGAGGATCGTCTTCCCAACCCCGGTGGACCTTAAAGACCATCTCAAAACCCAGATTTGGAGGATTTCGGGACTCTTTGGCTCAAGCCGAGGAGGGCTTCTACGACTTGATTCGCTATTTGTAAATTTGTTTGAAGGCAAGTAAACCGTCTACATTGACTATACGTATGTCTAGTAGGTTCTAGGAAATTTTTCAAAATTTTATTCGTGTCCTAGAACCCCCTTTTCCTTTGTTTTTGGCGAGTTCTGTCTGTTTTCGGTAGATAGGAACTTAACGACATTTTTGGTGCCATTAAGATCCGAGGTTAGCGGCCATCTATGTTGCCGTCAATCAGGTAAGCGGCCACCCCCTTGTCGCTGAGTTCTTCAGGCAAGAACAGTGGACTATTTGCCCCTTTATAATCTACTTTTCTGGATTTCTGCGCATGAGGATATACTGTAAAATTTATATGCTATGTGATACCTTAAGTGTATGATGTTGTGAAATGTTCTAGAATTTTCGTTAAACATTTTATTTATTCCAAAATAGCTATCAAACAGGTTTTGATCTTGTAAATTTCTATTTATGCGATCTATGTAGAATTTAAGTGTCATAGAATTAATGTACGATGTCGCTAGATGTCAGTACATGCCATAAAATTTTGGGAATTTTCTGCTATCCGTGTAAATGAATATATTTTCAGAATTGTAAAACAGTAAACATGTATTATTAGTGTTAATTCTCAAATAATTTGTATGAAACTAGTTAAATTCCCAGAAATTTTGTATGAATACATGACTGTTATATATATATATATATGTGTAGGATGATTTATGTACCTGTAACAAGGTAAATCATGCAAATTTGATTGTTGATAAATTATGTAGTATCACTGTTCTAATTTTCATAATTAGTGTGTAGTTTCAAAAAATATGAAATTTTACATGTGGGATGAATGATCTATAAAAAGTCTGCCATTAAAATTTCAGGTGAATTGGACAACAGTAGGTATTGTATTCATTATTTCATCATGAAAAGGTCAATTAGAGCATGTTGAGAGTAATTAACGATAACCTAGTTAGTTGCAGCATGATTTGAATCAAACTGTGATTGTTTAACTCTATAAACAGTAGTACCATGTTAGGTAAACCTGAAATATGTGATTTTGTGTGAGCATGGAACATGTGTTTAAAACAGTGTATTAAGTGTGTGTTTTAAAATGAGAAAAATGTGTAAATGTGCCATGGGTGACACTGCTACCTTAGAGGGCTGAGGAGCTGTAACGTAGTAAAGTCCCTATGGGAAGGTTCATATGAATAAGTGAAATCCCATGGGCATTGGGATAAAATCTTGGAGGCGGACAAGTACCGCTGGTTAGGGTGGAGAGTGCTTCTCCCAATTCTGCGCAGTAACTAAGATTTATCACTGTAATGCCTAGGTGATAGATATGTGTGTGATGTGATGTGTGTGTGTCCTTCTAGGGGTGGTTCGAACTATGTGTCACGGCATATAATGATAACAATGTGTTTATGTGAAAAGTGAATGTATAAATTGTGTAAATGAGTAAGCATATGAATATGTGAATTAGTGTGTTGACAAGTGAAACTGTAAATATGTTTATAAATGTGCTAAAATTTTGTCAAAACAGCAAGCTTATTGTGTTTATAAAAGTGATATGCATGTGGAAAAGTACATAGAATCCATGTTAGGAACATTCTTCCTTATGTGTAAAAAAACTCCATGTTTAATTGCCATTATGATACAATAGGAATGTGAATCTAGATAGTATGTTAGAAATTGTGTAGAAAGCATGTGATAGGTTTATTATTGTGATATGAACATAAACCATGTACTATGTGTCATGAAATTGATAGAAGTATCATGTTAGGTTTTTCTTAAAGATTGTTTAAATCCACACTCATGTACCTGTGAAATTGTTAAAAAGTAAAATGCCATGTGATGTATGCATGCTTAATATATGGGAAATTACTTGATGAGTCTTTGGACTCATTCTTGCTTCGGCGTATAGGTGCAGGTGCTTCTACTTCATCCGAGGAGTTAGTTCGGAGTGACTCGGAGCGAGAGTAGGAGATTTCTTGCGGAGATTTACTTTATTGTATTTCCTTTTCATAGTATGTAATAAAGGAGGACTTGTACTACATTGAATTCATGTAATTTATTCAGCTGCAAGTTGTTGACATTGTACTTCATTTTAATTTCTCAGTTATGAAATAGTTAATTTCTTTTTGTACTATATAGACTGTGGATAAATGTAGATGATGGAATAAGATATTTATTTCCAGTTCTTTTATTCCGCTGTTATGTGTTCATATTTATGTACATTCGACCTAATGAATGTGATGGGTAAATGTCCCACTGTGACAACGCTCTCTATATCGGCGTGGGTTGGTATAATCGTACCGGTATAAGGAGGGTCGTCACAACAACTCTAATGAACCTGGATTTGTGGAGCTTATCGACCTCATCTATCATTTTCAAAGCCATCTGGGGGTGGAAACACCTCAACCGCTGCTTAATGGCGATGGACCCCGGCTTAAGGGTAAGACGATGTTCAACTAGCGCGGAGTCCAAGCCTAGCATATCCTCGTAGCTCCATGCGAATGTGTCCTTGTATTCCCTGAGAACCTCAATGATTGCCTCCTCTTTAGTAGGTGACAAATTACTGCTTATGAGGACGGTCTTAGGATCTTCTTCGGTTCCCAAATTGATTTCCTTGATGATTTCCTCTACGGCAGCTGACAGTTTGTCAAATCTCTTCAATCCACTTGTGAACGCGTCAGCCTCATCCTCAAACTCTTCATCACCTTCCTCAATTGGGTCGTCGTCATCCATGATCTCATAGACTCCGAACCCATCATCAATGAAGCACACTGACTGCTCATATTCTAGATCCGGCAACTGCAAGGGCTCCTCTACAAATTCTGGGACTGCTAAGCATGCCTTGCACCTACGAGCTAGATCTGCTAGGAAGCAGTGTGGAGCCCTCCTACCCTTGGACTTCTTCTCTGATACTACCCCTAGTTTTCTAACACCCTGGCCTAGACTCAAACTACAACTACTGGAATCTACAAAAAAAAATAAAAGGAAAAGCAGTAAATGATGAATCCCATAGGGGAAAGAAGGATTTAAAGCAGTAAAGGAGTCCTGCGAGGGGGAAGATGGAGGGGAATTTACAGCAGGTGGAATAGCAAAAGTAGAATCCCGCGCGGGGGAATTACTGAGAGTAGTAGAAGGACTTCCCGGCTCGGGGGTAGATAGAGAAGGATTTACAGAAGGGAAGGCAGTAAAAGCAGAGTCCCGCATGGGGGAATTATGGAAAGCAGTAAAGGAAGGATCCCTCGAGGGGGAAGATGAAGGAGAAAAAGCAGTAACATTCCCCTTCGTGGGGGGAGAATTATTGAAAGCAACAAAAACATTCCCCTGTGTGGGGGGAGGATTATTGAAAGCAGTAAATGCCCCCTGTGCAGAAGGGGGAGGGAGATCGGTCAAAGGACCGAAGAGGAGTGGCCCGTCGGCCGGGGCACACTTGGGGGCGAGGAAAGAAGTTTCCTCGAGGGAGATGTTGTGATCGGCCATCGGGAGGCTGCCACCCTTGAGGCCCCCTCCGTGTTTAGCCCGCACAGAGGGAGGGACGAGGCGAGATTGCCAAATGGACTCAGGAGAAGAGGAATCAGAGTGAAGGCAGGGAAGTGGATGCCCGCTCGGGAGGTGCAATGTTTGGAGAGGAAGATGGGCGTGTTCCCTGGGGAGGAAGGAGAAGGGAGTGCGTTGCTCAGAGAAGGGGAAAAGCAAGTGAGCATGTTACGTGGTGAGGGAACTATGGTGGGCGTAGTGCCCAAAGAGAGGAGGGGGGGGTGGACGCATTGCTTGGAGGAAGAGGGGTGTCAGGCGGTCTGCCTGGAGGGAGAGGGGAAGCAAGACCGCTAGACGGGAAAGTTCGAGTTCGAGGAAGAGGAAATCACAGTGAGGGGGAGGGAGGTCGAGGCAAGATTGCCAGATGAGAGAATTGGGAGGAAAGCACAAGCTCAGGAGAAGATGAATCAGAGAGCGAGGGTAAGGAAGTGGATGCCTGCTCGGAAGGTTGCAAGAAGATTACCAAGTAGGGCGTTGGTGCCTGAGGAATGCTTAAGGAAAGAAAAAGAGGCCACATAGTGGCCCGCAGGAGGGAAGGTGCAATACTTGGGGAAAGGAAGAAGGTGGGTGCGTTGCCCGGAGATGTGAGTGTGGTGTTTAGAGGAGAAGCAGGTGCATTACCGAGGAAGAGGAGGGAGATGTATGTGTTATGCCTAAAGAGGAGGAAGATGCAGACGCGTTGTCCAGAGAGAGTGGGAGAGCGGGCGCGATGCCCGGGGAAAAAGCTAAAGGGGGCGTGATGCCCAGAATAGAAACTAAAGCGGGCGCGGGGCCCAGAATGGAAATTGGCGTGGGAGCAATGCCCGGAGCAAGAGTTGGAATGGGGGGATGCCCAGAATGGAACTTAAAATGGGCGCGATGCCCGGAGCTGGAGTTGAAATGGGCGCGTTGCCCGGGATGGAATTAAAAACAGGCGCGATACCCGGAGAGGAAGGGCCCGCCTTGAGCCTTGTGGTTGTTGGGGTTGCTCCTTCGGCTTGCTTGCTCTGTTACGTTTCGACTGCTTGCTGTTTAGTTTCGTCAAGTGCGAAGAGTTGATCTAGGGATGCGGCGACATCACTCATGTCGAACCACTTGCTCCATTCTGACTCGGACAGTCATGAGCACCACATACACAACCCGTTAAACCGGATCCGAACGGCTGCGACGTTACACATATCTTCTGATTAAGGAACTTTCTGAAAGGATAATTTGATTAAAGCATTCTCAGACATATTTTTAAATACTCTTAGCATTTTGAATGAGTGAAATTCAAAATCTCCCACCGTCTGTTAATATTTCATACACGTCTTATGCATTGTCTATTACTGGATATAGTTCCCATGCATTATGACTTTTTAACTGACTACTATTTTCATGATAAGTCTTCTAATACTTTACGTATGAATAGAAAGGAACATATTTGTCTGTGTCTTACTTAGTCACGGGTCACAGTTCTCTTGGAGAAAATACTTTATAGTTTTCCATTCTTATACCAAGTCTTCTTGTGATTTATATGGTGACAAAATGGACATTTCTATTTCTGTATAACACCTTTTTCCGTTGACTGAAGATCTCTCTTAGCATTTAATACCTGCAGGTTTTTGGTAGTCACATGATTCTACAACGTAAGACTTGCTGCGACTGCATGGAAATGAGCACCAAGGAATAAGAGACAAAAGACACTTCAATGGACACTTCAACAGACAGATCTGAAGAAAGCTGAATATTTATAAGAAGACGATGGCTGTGAAGAACAAGCGACGCATATACAAGCAATACATGCGGATTCATACAAGCCTTGACAACCACCATTGAGAGCAGTGCACTTTCACTCCAAGACGATCTGCTCCAAGCTCACCTGAAGTCCTCACTTCTTTTCATTAAGAGCCAGTTGTTCTGAGAGGATAGCTTCATAGTCTATATTCTTCCTCTCTCAGTTCGTGCCTCAGATCAAGCAAAGCTTGTTGTATAAGCTCAATCTAGGGGCCATCCCTTCAACTCTTCTTAAGAGTGTTCCTCTTCTTGTGAGAAGAGAAGACCTGCTATGAGTAGGTGGTTAGTTCCCCTTGTTAAAGGGAAGACCTGTTGCTATAGGTGGTTGTATTGCCTCTTCATGGGTTGAAGAGAAGGCCAACGGGTGTGGATGCGTAAGTGTCCTTGAGGGGGACTGTACCCTTGGTTAGTGAAATCCCAAGTAGTTTCCTGAGGATTGGACATAGGACTCCTGGTGATAGGAGGTCCGAAGCAGGATAAGATCCTTGTGCATTTTGTGTGATTGTTTTTATATTACTTTCGCTGCTCACTAACTCTCACATTTGCACTTAGTGTGTTTCTGTCTGAAGTTGTTTTAAGTAGGAAAATTTTAAGATACTCTTGAAGCAACCCATTCACCCCACCTTTGGGCTTGCAACCTGGTCAACATGTGGTATCAGAGCCAAGTCTCTTCAAGTAAGTAGATCTCACGATCTGAAGAGCAAAGATAAATGGTAGCCCAAGGTTATGCAGAGGGACAATCTGTCAACCGGCCTCCACTGTTTGATGGAGAAGATTACAACTACTGGAAGACAAGAATGGAGTTCTTTCTTTAAGGTCTTGACTTTCAACTATGGACGATAATAGAAGATGAAGATATGGCAGTCACTAACACCAAAGAAAAGTGGATAGATGATGACAAGAAAAAGATGTCTTTGAACAGCAAGGTCAAAAGCATATTATGCTGTTCACTAAGCAAGAAGGAGTTCAACAAAATATCTGCATGCAAGTTGGCCAAAGAAATGTGGGATAAGTTGAAGCTCACCCATGAAAGGACTGAGAAGGTAAGAGAAACTAGAATAGATATATTGGTAGCAAAATATGAAAAGTTTCAAATGCATTCTAGAGAGTCTATCTCCGAGATGTATAGTCGGTTTACAGATAACACAAATGGCTTGACTAGGTTAGGCAAAAGATATGAGACAGAAGACGTGGTGAGGAAAATACTAAGATCCTTACCAACTATATGGACTCCCAAGGTTATAGCCATAGAGGAAGCAAATGATCTCATGGCTATGTCGCTAAAAAAACTCATTGGGCATGAGATAAATATGGAGAGATTAGGAGAATCCTCATCCAAGAAAAAATGTACCAATGCCTTGAAAGCAGCAGAAAACACTTCTGAAAGTGATTTAGAAGATGAAAGAAGTGAAGCAGACAGAGAAGAAGAAGCTCTCCTATCAAGACGTCTGCAAAGAATATTGGCCAGGAAGAAGCATCAACCAAGAAAAAAGAATTTCAAGAAAAGCAAAGATTTCAAAAGGACTGAACCTATTTGCTACGAATGTAAGAAGCCTAGACATCACAAGGATGATTGTCCAAGACTAAAGAAGGGAGAGTTCAAGAAAGAAACACCAAAAAATTCAAGATATATAAAAAGAAGGCATTGACTGCTGCCAGGAGCAACGAAACAGACTCAAGCAATGAGTCAAACTTCAGTGAAGAAGAAGAAAAGGCTAACCTAGCCTTTATGGCCAACATTGATGATAAGGTAACCTCTAACTCTTCTTTCACTTCATGTAATGATTCTGATTCTGATAACTTGGAAGAAGCCTTTAATGAATTACATGGAAAATATAAAGATGTATGTAAACACTTAAAATCCATTAAGAAAAATTTCTTATGTCTTGAAATAACTAACTCAGATTTAAAATCTAAAATGGAACAACTAGAAAAATAAATACAAGAATTAAAACGAAGAAATGAACTACTGTGTGAAGATGTAAAAACTAAAAATGACAAAATACGAAGTTTAGAAAACCAAAAAACTATAATTAAGTCAAAAGAGGAAATGGAAATATTAACAAAAGACAATGAATATTTTAAAGCTACTATCAAAAAATTAACTAATAGAAGATCTTCATTAATACTAAAAGGTGCAAGAAGATCAGGTAAGAAGAAATATGGAATTGATTATAAACCACCATAAAATGAAGAAATAATTATATATCTAGAAAAATATCCTCTACCAAAATTTGTAGCTGAGCAGATGCCTGCCTATAAAACAAAAAGAGAGAAAAATAGTAAGATAAAGTGAAACAATAAATAAATTTACTTATTGTACTCATTGTAAAAAACTTGGTCATACAAAGAACACATGTCCAACAAAACATTTAAATTTGGATACTAAAAGCTCAATCTGTCGAAACTAACCACACAGGACCCAAAAGAACTTGGGTACCTAAATCTCACTAATCTATTTGTAGGAGAGCCTTAGAGCATCTAAGTGGGACCTGGACAGCGGGTGCTCAAGGCATATGACAGGCAACAAGAAGTTGTTCTCATCAATCAAAACTGAAGAAGGAACAATGACATATGGAGATAATGGAAAAGGGTTAGTAATTGGTTGCAGATCAGTTGGCAGTAAAGAAAAGACTCTCATAGAAGAAGTACTTTGCGTTGAAGGCCTGAAACATAATTTGATCAGCATAAGTCAGTTATGCGATAGAGGTCATCAAGTGAAGTTCCAAGAATCCAAGTGTCTAATCATCATGGAAGGAATAACAATTTTTGAAGCCTACAGAGAAAGAAATTTCTATGTTTTACGTTTGGAAGATCTGAAAGGTCAGGATATATGCTTGACGGGAAGCAAAGAGCATAATGCAGAACTTTGGCACAGGAGATTGGGTCATGCTAGTTTGGATGGAATCAAAAAACTCATCAAGCATGACTTGGTAGAAGGATTACCAAAAATTAACTCAAGTCTTGATAAAGTTTGTGGACCATGCGCCAAGGGAAAACATGTCAAAGCTTCCTTCAAGTCAAAGACAAATGTCACCACAACCAAGCTTCTAGGACTACTTCATATGGACTTATTGGACCTATGAGAACTACTAGTTTAGGTGGCAAGAATTTGGTTTTGTCATTGTTGATGATTTCTCAAAATATACATGGGTCTCCTTTTTGGAACACAAGGCTGACACTTTTGAAGCATTTGTCAAGTTCAACAAGCTAGTTCAGAAAGATAAGAAGTTTAGTATTATAAGTCTTCAATCAGATCATGGAGGAGAATTTTAGAATGACAGGTTTGCAGAATTCTGTAATGATCTAGGAATTGAACACAATTTCTCATCACCAAGAACACCACAACAAAATGGAGTAGCTGAGAGGAAAAATAGAACATTATTAGATATGACAAGAACCATGCTATCTGAATACAACTTGCCAAGATATTTTTAGGAAGAGGCAGTTAATACAGCTTGCTATATAATCAATACGGCTATGATAAGGCCTATTTTAAAGAAGACAATATATGACCTGTACAAGCAAAAGAAGCCCAAGATTAGTCATCTCAAAACATTTGGATGTCCTTGCTTCATTCACAACAATGGTAAGACAAACATTGGTAAGCTGGATCCCAAATTCGATGAAGGTATTTTTATGGGTTACACCTCCAAACCTAAAGGATATAGAGTTTTCAATAAAAGAAGTCTTTTAATTGAACAAACAGTGCATGTTATATTTAATGAATCTAACCCTTCCTTGAGAAAGGAAATTGTTCGTGATGATGAAGGTACGGAGAACCTATCAGAGAAAATGTAGGAAGTATCCATCAAAGATAATGAAGATCCACCACTGGAAGAATTACAACAGAAAGATATAATCCATGAGAATCTTCCTAGGGAATGGAGATATAAGAAGGATCATCTCAAAGAAAATATCATTGGAGATCCAAATGAAGAGAATTAATGCAGAGACTTTGAGATGAGTTTGATGGGAGAATTGACTTACTTCCTTGGACTCCAAATCAAACAAGACAAGGAAGGAACCCACCTCAATTAGACCAAATACATCAAGGATTTGCTAATGAAGTTTGGTTTTGAACAAGAAAAGCATCTGACCATTCCTATGAGTACTTCCACCAGGTTAGACAATGATCCTCAAGGTAAGAAAGTAGATCAGAAATCTTACAGGTATGATTGGCTCTCTACAATACTTAACTGCTACTATATCAGACATTTTATTTAGTGTATGTATGTGTGCTAGGTACCAAGTAGATCCTAAAGAATCCCATTTAATTTCGGTCAAAAGGATTCTTAGATATTTAGCACATACATGTGATTTAGGACTATAGTATCTAAAATCATGTAAGATGAGTTTAATTGGTTATACTGATGCACCAGTGGTTCATGTCAGTTTCTTGCAGGGTGTTTGATCTCTTGGTCCTCAAGAAAGTAGAACTCTGTGGCCTTATCAACAACTGAAGTTAAATGTGTTGCTGTTAGGAGTTGTTGCACTCAACTACTATGGATCAAACAACAACTTGAGGATTATGGACTAAACATCATATCTGTACTCCTATTATGTGACAACACCACTGCAATCAATCTCACAAAGAATCCAGTACAACATTCAAGAACCAAACATATTGAGGTTAAGTATCATTTCATTAGAGATCATGGAGCAAATGGTAATATTAGCATTTCATTCGTAGAAACTGAAAATCAGTTGGCAGACATTCTTACAAAAGCCCTACCTAAAGAGAGATTCACTTCTCTCCGAAGAGAGTTGGGCATGTGTAATTTGTAAGAGATGTATTTCTGTAATAACTGAAGACATTAATTTTTAGAGTACCTGGAAATGCATAACTCCTTATCATTGTTGTAAACCTCTTGTACTTCATGACTTTATCGACACATTCTTTACATCAAGTCGACTCATTCTTCATACAAGTTGACCTGTATCATTATCCTATCACCACATCTACTCACACTATTTTATCCAATCTTTAACTACCACTATCATTTATTTTTGGTCATTTTCATGCTCTACTCCTTCTGAGCAAAGTCTCTATATTTAACTCCTTTATCTTTTTACTGGCTTTGAACTGAGGGGGAGCCTTGCCCTGAGGGGGAGCCTTAGACTAAGGGGGAGACTTCATACTTCCTTCTCCATATCCTTCCTTTTGGTTTCATCATTATTATTCCTTTCACCTTCCTTTTTGGTCATTGACAAAAAGGGGGAGAAATACTCTGAAATACATATACTCTAAATACATATCATCATATTTTTTTGGAGCATTATGATTTCGGTTAGTTTTGTCATCACCAAAAAGGGGGAGATTGTTGACTTCTTTATCTCTATGATTATATATTTTGGTGATAACAAAACTTATCAGAACACTTTTATAAACCATGTGTATGTTCTTTAATATCATTTTGGTTAAGTCTGTTAACAGGAGACTCAAAGAAAATAAATTATACTTCAAGGATCACCATTGTAAGTATTTCCAAGCTCTCCAGATGGTCTTAAATTGCTTGTAAGTCCTTGTTGTCATTCATAAGTTCATGTGTTTCATCACTGATAATCTTTTCACAGTTTCAATTGAAGTCAAGTTTCATCTTATATTGCTTTAAACTTCTTTTTCCGAAGTCATTCATGTTTTTGGTCATGATCAGTCAAAGCTCTACTTCATCATTTACAAAGTTCATCAGGCCTAGCACATCCCCCTGGGGAGCACCTGTATTATTCGTCAGGAAGAAGGACAGATCAATGAGGCTTTGCATTGACTACCGTCAGTTGAACCAGCTGACAATAAAGAACAAGTATCCACTGCCCCGCATTGATGAACTGTTTGATCAGATCTCTGGCGCTCAATATTTCTCCAAGATAGATCTAAGGTCGGGCTACCATCAACTGAGAATAAAGGGAGAAGATATACACAAGTCTGCATTCCGGAGTAGATATGGTCACTATGAGTTCGTGGTCATGCCTTTTGGTTTAACAAATGCTCCAGCGGCTTTCATGCAACTTATGAACAATATTATAGGCCGTACTTGGACCAGTTTGTAGTGGTGTTCATTGATGACATTCTTATTTACTCCAAGTCCAAAGAAGAACACGAGGATCACTTGAGGATTGCTCTGCAAGTGCTTAGAGACAATCAACTCTATGCCAAAATTAGTAAGTGTGAATTCTGGATGGAAGAGGTGTCTTTCCTTGGCCACATCATATCCAAGGAGGGAATCGCTGTAGATCCATCCAAGGTGGAAGCAGTAAAGAACTGGGCAAGGCCGACAACTGTGTCGGAGATTAGAAGCTTCCTAGGTTTAGCCGGATACTATCGCCGCTTTATTAAAGATTTTTCGAAGGTAGCTGTACCACTGACCAGGCTTACCAGGAAGGAGAATCCATTTGTATGGACTGAGGAATGTGAAGAGAGTTTCCGGGCATTGAAAGAGCACCTCACCTCAGCACCTGTGCTCGCCCTACCAATCGTTGGGGGTAGTTTTGAAGTGTACACCGATGCATCCGGGATCGGCTTAGGCTGTGTGCTGATGCAAAAGGGAAGGTTATATGCTACGCGTCCAGACAATTAAAGAAGCACGAGGACAATTATCCCGTTCATGATCTGGAGCTAGCTGCGGTGGTCTTCGCTCTAAAGATATGGCATCATTATCTTTATGGTGAGAAATTCATAGTGTTTTCTAACCACAAAAGCCTGAAGTATCTGTTTTCTCAGTAGGATTTGAACATGAGACAGCGGAGGTGGTTGGAGTATCTCAAGGACTTCGACTTCTCTATTCAATATCATCCAGGAAAAGCAAATGCTGTGGCAGATGCTCTTAGCAGGAAGCCGATGGTTACCTTGTCTAGTCTCATGGTGGGTGAATGGAGGTTGTTAGAAGACTTTGCCAAGTTAAATATTGATGCTAACACTAAGAAGAAGGGATGCCTGATTGCAAGTGTGAGAGTACAACCTAATCTACATGATGATATTATAGCACTCCAAAACGATGACCCTGTACTTGTGGAGATCAGGCTAATCTAGATCAAAGGCCGGATTTCTCATTAACTGTAGATGGGAAATTAATGTTCCGGGATCGAGTCTGCGTACCCAACCATGCAGAGACAAGGAAAATGATTATGGATGAAGCTCACAAGACCAGGTATACCATTCATCCTGGAACTACCAAAATGTATCAGGATCTGAAGAGAAGCTTTTGGTGGCCAAATATGAAAGGGGAGGTGGCAGAATATGTCGCCAAATGTCTAACCTGTCAAAAGATCAAGGCAGAACACTTGCGACCTGCAGGTAAACTTAAACCCTTAGAAATCCCGACATGGAAATGGGAAGGAATAGGGATGGACTTTATTTTGGACTACCTAAATCTAGAGGTGGATTCGATGGCATATGGGTAATAGTTGATCGTCTAACTAAGTCTGCTCACTTTTTACCAGTAAAGAACAAGTGGTCAGTTAATGTCTTAGCTGCATTATATGTGAAGGAAATAGTCAGATTACACGGAGTACCGGTGTCTATCGTGTCGGATAGAGACCCTCGGTTCACATCCCATTTTTGGAAAGGACTACATTTTTCCTTGGGATCTAAACTTAATTTCAGCACGGCTTTCCATCCACAAACTGATGGTCAGACGGAAAGAACCAATCAGGTGATTGAGGATATGCTTAGAGCTTGTGTCCTAGATTTTGGAGGAAGCTGGCATGAACACTTATCTCTTGTAGAGTTTGCCTACAACAATAGCTATCAGGCTAGCATTCAAATGGAACCATTTGAAGCACTTTACGGCAGGAGCTGCCGATCTCCAGTATGCTGATATGAAGTTGGTGAAAGGCAAGTACTAGGACCAGAGATGATAAGGGAAACCACAGAGAAGGTGAAGCTTATCAGGGAAAGAATGGCAGTAGCACAACAAAGGCAGAAGTCATATGCGGACAAGAGAAGGAGAGACCTAGAGTTTCAGGTGGGAGATCATGTATTTTTAAAAGTATCTCCGGGCCGTGGAATTAGAAGGTTTGGAATTAAAGGCAAACTAACACCAAGGTTCGTCGGGCCTTTCGAGATCCTCGAGAGAGTAGGCGAAGTTGCGTACCGGCTGGCATTACCACCCCGGCTGGAGGGAGTACACGATGTATTTCACGTATCTATGCTGAAGAAGTACGTACGTGATCCCTACCATGTCATAGAGTATGAACTCCTGGAGTTTAATAAAGACGGGACTTACAAGGAAATGCCAATTGAGATCGTTGATCGTGAACTGCGCCAATTAAGGAACAAGGTCATCCCACTGGTAAGAGTTAGATGGAACCAACGCCTGGAAGAAGACGACACGTGGGAGACTGAAGAAGCAATGCGCAAAAGATTCCCGGAGCTATTCACAAGTAAGTACATCTCACTTGTACAATAATTTCCTATACATGAATTTGGGGACCAAATTCTCTTAAGTGGGGGAGGGTGTAGCACCCCGGAAATTCTATATAAAAAAAATGAATAAATGGAAATATATAATTTTTCCATAAGATCAAAGAATTTAAAACATACGTATCAATATCGTATGTGTCAAAACACATCGGAAAATCCGATTAACCAAGTGAACATAACATGGTGACCAATTATCCAGATTAGGAAACAAGTCGAAAAATTGTTAAACGAAAATACGACGCAACCAAAAATTTAATAAAAGTGTTGGAAAGACTTCCAACATTATATTTTAATGACCCGATATCTTAATTGGGCCAATGGACAGCATATGACCCATAAATCAAAGGAAGCTAGAAAATGCAGGGAAATTCGTAACTCTAAATAGGCTGAAATTAGAAAGGGGCAATTTGAGTTGAATTGGGATGCAATCATACATGCTTGGCAACCCAAATTCGTGCCTATCTATGGTGGAAGGTTTCCTAAACCAATACTACCTCTTTTGGAGGAAGGAGTCCCAAATTTTTGGAAAACAGGGAACTGAATTCGCAGCCCTTTCCTAATATCATTAGGACTCTTAACTACAACCTAAATCTATAAGAACTCGTCCTCAAACTCTTGGGGAAGGTTTAACAACGAATTAAGGTCGTTTGGAGGCAGGCTAGAACTTCTGAGGAGCAGGAGAAAGGCTGGGAACCCGGATCTTCATCCCCTGCATCCTCTGCTACGTCCAGAATATCAACTAGACTTAGATCTTCGCAAAGGTAGGTGTTCTCGGGCCAAGATTAAAGAAAACCAACACCATCATGTAGTTCTTTGAGTCTAGGTTCATTTGCAATTGGTTTGATTGGTTTCATGGAGTATACATTGTGTATTGGTGATTTTCCCGAAGTCTCGCACAGTTAGGGCTTTTCCCGTTCGTCTTATTTTGCATATGATTAGAGATCGAATTTGACTAAACTTTATTCACAAAAGTTTTCTACTTGAAGTCACGATCATCTTCTATGTTGGACGTTTTGTCCAAAAGTCCTTCGTTAGAGAGTTAGGAGCATGATAAGAGAGTCTCTGCATAACACTGTGATTTCGGGCTACTTTTGACTTTTTGTTCTTCATGTTTTCTTGGGATTCGAGACCGAATTAGATCAAACTCTCAACATCAAAGTTCTTCTACTAGTTGTTATCTTCATCTTTCATGTTGAACGTTTTGTCCAAATGTCATTCGTTAGAGAGTTATAAGAGGTGGAAGTGGATCGCTGCACTGCAGTCATGTATTTTTGTCTGGGAGGGCCACTGTGTCAACCTGACCTGAACATGTGTCGACCTGACCTGAGCCCGTGTCGACCTGACCTGAACTCAGGTCGACCTGCTGTCCCAAAACAGCCCAGAATGTGTTCTGGGAAGCCCTCTAGTGTCGACACAGTCCCATCTCGTGTCGACACACTCCCCCAGTTTGACCCAGAAAGTTCTGGGAAGCTGATCCAGTGTCGACACCACTTGTGCTAGTGTCGACACACTGTCCCACATTGACCAGAGGGTTTTCTGGAAGCTGTCTCTAGCGTCGACACTACTTGATCCTGTGTCGACACTACTTGACCAGTTTTTATTATTTTGAAAAATATTGCATGTCTTGGGTCAAATCATTACAAGATTGTCTAGTTAATGGCTTAAAAGTGTTTAACCCATTGAAAAATCCTTAATTACATGAATATTATTCTAATTGCTTTTCTTAATGACATGATCATACATGAAACTTGTGATTTACTCTTGTTACCATTCTAGTTTGCTTAAATGATAAATTTTATCTTAAAATCTTGTAAACCCATATGTAGTTAAATGCATTGTTCATTGCATGCCATCACGTTAATTGTTTTTCCGAGAGTTTGAGACCGACGGATTGTGAATTGACACACGTACATTACTCCACACTTTACATCAAGGGCGTGCACTTCTTTTCTCTTCTTGTTCTCGTGAGTGTGAATTGCCATCTAGACTAAAGCCATTAATGTAAAGATTGAACTAAATGATAAATCTTACCGTTCATCTGTCGAATTTATCTCTTGACTATTGTCCTCATGGAATCATGTTCAATTTATTTATTTCTTCTCATCATCATCACGAACATGACATTACACATGCTTACTTATTGAAACTCTCATTGGCCATTATTAATGACTGTGGGTATCTACATTTAAAATTTTACATGAGATGGCTGACAGGGCACGGCGTGTGTCCAAGGGCTCCAGTCTAGCCCCAATGACGGAGAGTCATAAATATACTGTTAACCATGGGGTATAATGATTACTGGCGTTGCATCTGCGCTGGGAGTACTTTCTTGCTTGTTGAATGTTAGATACATAACCACATACACGTGATCTGGTGTACATTCTTGATGGATCTTTTCTTGGTGTACATTGGTGTCTACGTGCCTGATTAGTGTTACTTGATCGTGCTTGTGAAATCTTGCTTGCTTGCTTGCGTGATATGGCCATTCTGCATTTATTGCAACTAATGATATCTTGTTTTCTTGAAAACTATTGACATCAAGTGAAATCTTGCGTGCTTGTGCAAAGTGAGCTATTGCTAGTTCTTTCTTGTCATCTTGTTCAAAATCTTATACTATCTAGATCACTCTATCCAGCTTGTTTTATATATCATGTTTTAATGAGTTTTATTCGTACTTGCATATCATTCATCGTACTTTCCTAGTTCTAAAATGTTAATCACTTATATCATTGCCCGCACATTGAGATATAAATCCTACTGGGCTAGTTTGCTCATTCCCCTACCTTTTCCCAATCTAGGTGACTATGAAGTTCAAGAAGAAGAGCAAGTCGAGGATGGGAATGCATCCGAGTGATGAGCGATTCAACTATAAGTCAAGTTATAGCAGTTTATTTTGAGAGTTAGAACATGTAGTAGGAAGTGAGGGGTGAATGTACTTTCCTTTTTATTGAGTCTCAGTCTTGTACTAGTTTCTAATTTTTATAAGTTGAGCTGAAGTTAAAAATGCAGTTTTTATTGAGTTCAACATTTGGGCCCTATTATTATGTTGTGTTGATACACATTTAGTGCGTGCTAGCTAGAGGCTTATTTGCCGACTGTCCACGTCTCGTGATATCGACTCGAATTCTTCGAATTAAACATCCGCTGCGTAATTCTCGGGACGTGACAGTTTAGTGGTATCAGAGCCTAGGAATATCAATAGGATATGTCTCAGGAATAGGAGATACCTATGAAACCTAGGTCACGAAATTAAATGTGGTACCTGGTGAGGATGGGTAGAGACTGGGAATTTGTTAGAAAGAATTAAACACTCCCACCCATTAACTCTTGTAATGTATCTAGAGACATTAATTGGTTTCCATCCTTTTCTCAGGAATCCTCATAACACTCTCACACAACTGCAATGGCTCGCAACCAGTGGCAAGCTATGCAAGACACTGTGGCTGGACTTACGCAGGCCCTGCAGAATGTAGTGCAGGCTGGAAATCAAGCGGGAGCAGCGAGAAATGGAGCCGGTGATCTGCACCGGAATTTTAGGAGTTTAAACCCTCCTCGTTTCTCTGGATCCCCCGACCCAGATGAAGCAGAAAATTGGCAAGAGGAAATCGAAAGGATTTTCCAAGTAATGCAATGCAACAACAGGGAGAAAGTGGTGCTGGCCACTTTCCAATTTACCAAGGATGCCCGAGCATGGTGGAAGGCCACCTCGGCCCACCTGCCAAACGTAGCTGAACTAGAGTGGGCCGGATTCCTGGAGATATTCCGGGGAAAATATTTCTCTGAGAGAGTGAAGGAGAAGAAGGCAGCAGAGTTTGCTGCACTAAAACAAAAGAGCATGTCTGTGGCTGAGTATGAAGCTCAGTTTGCTCGCCTGGCAGTGTATGCCCCACATCTTGTGGGCACAGATAGGTTGAAGGCCAACCGTTTCATGGATGGACTTAGGCCCATGTTCATTGAAAGGCTCGGACCACACAACATTCAAACTTACACTGAATTGGTCCAAAGAGCCCAGTTGGTAGAAGACACCATGGCCAAAGTAGATGGCATGAGGGGCAAGGACAACGCTAAGCCAGCCTTTGTCAGAAAAGGAGCACCTAATACTGCTCCAACGTTTCGTGGCAACAGTAACAACTTTAACAGCAACAACAAGAGGCCAAATGCTGGAAGAGATGCTGCGGGAGACAAAAAAATCAAAATAGAAGGTAGGCAGTTGACTGAGAACTGCAAATTCTGTGATAAACCAGGACACCGAGCTGAAGAATGTTGGAAGAAGCTCGGGGCATGCTTGAGATGTGGTGGTCGTGACCACCGTATCCTGACTGCCCAATGATGAAGGACCAGCCAGGAAAATCCCAGAATGTACCACGGCGTCGACGCCTTAATGCGGTCATGGAAGTTGATCTACCCGAGGAAGGGGGTATGGTGGAAGGTACCATTTCCATACACTCTCAACCTGCATTTGTACTTATTGATACGGGAGCTGCATATTCATTTATTTCCACCACATTTGCTGCAACTCTACCTGTCCAACCTGTACCCTTGAAATCCAAGATCACTGTAGCCTCTCCACTTGGCTCAGAATCTAAACTTACCCACTACTTTCCAAAATGTGAAACTATAGTAGGAGGACACAATCTCCCTGCTGATCTTATCTGTCTAGACATGAAGGGCTATGATGCCATATTGGGTGTCGATTGGCTGATCGAATATGATGCTGATGTAAATTGTCGTCATAGGTTGGTCACTTTTAGAAGTCCAAATCTTCCAACCTTTTCCCTACTTGGGAATCGCTATCATAAACACCCCATCATGATATCTTCCCTAAAAGCTTCTAAGCTAATCAACCAGGGTTGTGATGCTTTCCTAGTTTCGGTCTTAGTGACTGAAAAGAAGAAACCAAATCTAGAAGACATCCCAATAGCTAGAGACTACCCGGATGTCTTTCCAGAAGAATTACCCGGAATACCACCTGAACGGGAGGTAAACTTCACCATCGAGCTACTCCCTGGGGCAGCCCCTGTCTCCAAAGCTCCATACCGCATGTCCCCCATTGAATTGCAGGAGTTAAAAAGGCAGATCAGGAATTGTTAGATCAAGGGTTCATCAGGCCTAGCACATCCCCCTGGGGAGCACCTGTATTATTCGTCAGGAAGAAGGACGGATCAATGAGGCTTTGCATTGACTACCGTCAGTTGAACCAGCTGACAATAAAGAACAAGTATCCACTGCCCCGCATTGATGAACTGTTTGATCAGATCTCTGGCGCTCAATATTTCTCCAAGATAGATCTAAGGTCGGGCTACCATCAACTGAGAATAAAGGGAGAAGATATACACAAGTCTGCATTCCGGAGTAGATATGGTCACTATGAGTTCGTGGTCATGCCTTTTGGTTTAACAAATGCTCCAGCGGCTTTCATGCAACTTATGAACAATATTTATAGGCCGTACTTGGACCAGTTTGTAGTGGTGTTCATTGATGACATTCTTATTTACTCCAAGTCCAAAGAAGAACACGAGGATCACTTGAGGATTGCTCTGCAAGTGCTTAGAGACAATCAACTCTATGCCAAAATTAGTAAGTGTGAATTCTGGATGGAAGAGGTGTCTTTCCTTGGCCACATCATATCCAAGGAGGGAATCGCTGTAGATCCATCCAAGGTGGAAGCAGTAAAGAACTGGGCAAGGCCGACAACTGTGTCGGAGATTAGAAGCTTCCTAGGTTTAGCCGGATACTATCGCCGCTTTATTAAAGATTTTTCGAAGGTAGCTGTACCACTGACCAGGCTTACCAGGAAGGAGAATCCATTTGTATGGACTGAGGAATGTGAAGAGAGTTTCCGGGCATTGAAAGAGCACCTCACCTCAGCACCTGTGCTCGCCCTACCAATCGTTGGGGGTAGTTTTGAAGTGTACACCGATGCATCCGGGATCGGCTTAGGCTGTGTGCTGATGCAAGAAGGGAAGGTTATATGCTACGCGTCCAGACAATTAAAGAAGCACGAGGACAATTATCCCGTTCATGATCTGGAGCTAGCTGCGGTGGTCTTCGCTCTAAAGATATGGCATCATTATCTTTATGGTGAGAAATTCATAGTGTTTTCTGACCACAAAAGCCTGAAGTATCTGTTTTCTCAGCAGGATTTGAACATGAGACAGCGGAGGTGGTTGGAGTATCTCAAGGACTTCGACTTCTCTATTCAATATCATCCAGGAAAAGCAAATGCTGTGGCAGATGCTCTTAGCAGGAAGCCGATGGTTACCTTGTCTAGTCTCATGGTGGGTGAATGGAGGTTGTTAGAAGACTTTGCCAAGTTAAATATTGATGCTAACACTAAGAAGAAGGGATGCCTGATTGCAAGTGTGAGAGTACAACCTAATCTACATGATGATATTATAGCACTCCAAAACGATGACCCTGTACTTGTGGAGATCAGGCTAATCTAGATCAAAGGCCGGATTTCTCATTAACTGCAGATGGGAAATTAATGTTCCGGGATCGAGTCTGCGTACCCAACCATGCAGAGACAAGGAAAATGATTATGGATGAAGCTCACAAGACCAGGTATACCATTCATCCTGGAACTACCAAAATGTATCAGGATCTGAAGAGAAGCTTTTGGTGGCCAAATATGAAAGGGGAGGTGGCGGAATATGTCGCCAAATGTCTAACCTGTCAAAAGATCAAGGCAGAACACTTGCGACCTGCAGGTAAACTTAAACCCTTAGAAATCCCGACATGGAAATGGGAAGGAATAGGGATGGACTTTATTTTTGGACTACCTAAATCTAGAGGTGGATTCGATGGCATATGGGTAATAGTTGATCGTCTAACTAAGTCTGCTCACTTTTTACCAGTAAAGAACAAGTGGTCAGTTAATGTCTTAGCTGCATTATATGTGAAGGAAATAGTCAGATTACACGGAGTACCGGTGTCTATCGTGTCGGATAGAGACCCTCGGTTCACATCCCATTTTTGGAAAGGACTACATTTTTCCTTGGGATCTAAACTTAATTCAGCACGGCTTTCCATCCACAGACTGATGGTCAGACGGAAAGAACCAACCAGGTGATTGAGGATATGCTTAGAGCTTGTGTCCTAGATTTTGGAGGAAGCTGGCATGAACACTTATCTCTTGTAGAGTTTGCCTACAACAATAGCTATCAGGCTAGCATTCAAATGGAACCATTTGAAGCACTTTACGGCAGGAGCTGCCGATCTCCAGTATGCTGGTATGAAGTTGGTGAAAGGCAAGTACTAGGACCAGAGATGATAAGGGAAACCACAGAGAAGGTGAAGCTTATCAGGGAAAGAATGGCAGTAGCACAACAAAGGCAGAAGTCATATGCGGACAAGAGAAGGAGAGACCTAGAGTTTCAGGTGGGAGATCATGTATTTTTAAAAGTATCTCCGGGCCGTGGAATTAGAAGGTTTGGAATTAAAGGCAAACTAACACCAAGGTTCGTCGGGCCTTTCGAGATCCTCGAGAGAGTAGGCGAAGTTGCGTACCGGCTGGCATTACCACCCCGGCTGGAGGGAGTACACGATGTATTTCACGTATCTATGCTGAAGAAGTACGTACGTGATCCCTACCATGTCATAGAGTATGAACTCCTGGAGTTTAATAAAGACGGGACTTACAAGGAAATGCCAATTGAGATCGTTGATCGTGAACTGCGCCAATTAAGGAACAAGGTCATCCCACTGGTAAGAGTTAGATGGAACCAACGCCTGGAAGAAGACGACACGTGGGAGACTGAAGAAGCAATGCGCAAAAGATTCCCGGAGCTATTCACAAGTAAGTACATCTCACTTGTACAATAATTTCCTATACATGAATTTGGGGACCAAATTCTCTTAAGTGGGGGAGGGTGTAGCACCCCGGAAATTCTATATAAAAAAATGAATAAATGGAAATATATAATTTTTCCATAAGATCAAAGAATTTAAAACATACGTATCAATATCGTATGTGTCAAAACACATCGGAAAATCCGATTAACCAAGTGAACATAACATGGTGACCAATTATCCAGATTAGGAAACAAGTCGAAAAATTGTTAAACGAAAATACGACGCAACCAAAAATTTAATAAAAGTGTTGGAAAGACTTCCAACATTATATTTTAATGACCCGATATCTTAATTGGGCCAATGGACAGCATATGACCCATAAATCAAAGGAAGCTAGAAAATGCAGGGAAATTCGTAACTCTAAATAGGCTGAAATTAGAAAGGGGCAATTTGAGTTGAATTGGGATGCAATCATACATGCTTGGCAACCCAAATTCGTGCCTATCTATGGTGGAAGGTTTCCTAAACCAATACTACCTCTTTTGGAGGAAGGAGTCCCAAATTTTTGGAAAACAGGGAACTGAATTCGCAGCCCTTTCCTAATATCATTAGGACTCTTAACTACAACCTAAATCTATAAGAACTCATCCTCAAACTCTTGGGGAAGGTTTAAAACGAATTAAGGTCGTTTGGAGGCAGGCTAGAACTTCTGAGGAGCAGGAGAAAGGCTGGGAACCCGGATCTTCATCCCCTGCATCCTCTGCTACGTCCAGAATATCAACTAGACTTAGATCTTCGCAAAGGTAGGTGTTCTCGGGCCAAGATTAAAGAAAACCAACACCATCATGTAGTTCTTTGAGTCTAGGTTCATTTTCAATTGGTTTGATTGGTTTTCATGGAGTATACATTGTGTATTGGTGATTTTTCCGAAGTCTCGCACAGTTAGGGCTTTTCCCGTTCGTCTTATTTTGCATATGATTAGAGATCGAATTTGACTAAACTTTATTCACAAAAGTTTTTCTACTTGAAGTCACGATCATCTTCTATGTTGGACGTTTTGTCCAAAAGTCCTTCGTTAGAGAGTTAGGAGCATGATAAGAGAGTCTCTGCATAACACTGTGATTTCGGGCTACTTTTGACTTTTTGTTCTTCGTATGTTTTCTTGGGATTCGAGACCGAATTAGATCAAACTCTCAACATCAAAGTTCTTCTACTAGTTGTTATCTTCATCTTTCATGTTGAACGTTTTGTCCAAATGTCATTCGTTAGAGAGTTATAAGAGGTGGAAGTGGATCGCTGCACTGCAGTCATGTATTTTTGTCTGGGAGGGCCACTGTGTCGACCTGACCTGAACATGTGTCGACCTGACCTGAGCCCGTGTCGACCTGACCTGAACTCAGGTCGACCTGCTGTCCCAAAACAGCCCAGAATGTGTTCTGGGAAGCCCTCTAGTGTCGACACAGTCCCATCTCGTGTCGACACACTCCCCCAGTTTGACCCAGAAAGTTCTGGGAAGCTGATCCAGTGTCGACACCACTTGTGCTAGTGTCGACACACTGTCCCACATTGACCAGAGGGTTTTCTGGAAGCTGTCTCTAGCGTCGACACTACTTGATCCTGTGTCGACACTACTTGACCAGTTTTTTATTATTTTGCAAAATATTGCATGTCTTGGGTCAAATCATTACAAGATTGTCTAGTTAATGGCTTAAAAGTGTTTAACCCATTGAAAAATCCTTAATTACATGAATATTATTCTAATTGCTTTTCTTAATGACATGATCATACATGAAACTTGTGATTTACTCTTGTTACCATTCTAGTTTGCTTAAATGATAAATTTTATCTTAAAATCTTGTAAACCCATATGTAGTTAAATGCATTGTTCATTGCATGCCATCACGTTAATTGTTTTTCCGAGAGTTTGAGACCGACGGATTGTGAATTGACACACGTACATTACTCCACACTTTACATCAAGGGCGTGCACTTCTTTTCTCTTCTTGTTCTCGTGAGTGTGAATTGCCATCTAGACTAAAGCCATTAATGTAAAGATTGAACTAAATGATAAATCTTACCGTTCATCTGTCGAATTTATCTCTTGACTATTGTCCTCATGGAATCATGTTCAATTTATTTATTTCTTCTCATCATCATCACGAACATGACATTACACATGCTTACTTATTGAAACTCTCATTGGCCATTATTAATGACTGTGGGTATCTACATTTAAAATTTTACATGAGATGGCTGACAGGGCACGGCGTGTGTCCAAGGGCTCCAGTCTAGCCCCAATGACGGAGAGTCATAAATATACTGTTAACCATGGGGTATAATGATTACTGGCGTTGCATCTGCGCTGGGAGTACTTTCTTGCTTGTTGAATGTTAGATACATAACCACATACACGTGATCTGGTGTACATTCTTGATGGATCTTTTCTTGGTGTACATTGGTGTCTACGTGCCTGATTAGTGTTACTTGATCGTGCTTGTGAAATCTTGCTTGCTTGCTTGCGTGATATGGCCATTCTGCATTTATTGCAACTAATGATATCTTGTTTTCTTGAAAACTATTGACATCAAGTGAAATCTTGCGTGCTTGTGCAAAGTGAGCTATTGCTAGTTCTTTCTTGTCATCTTGTTCAAAATCTTATACTATCTAGATCACTCTATCCAGCTTGTTTTATATATCATGTTTTAATGAGTTTTATTCGTACTTGCATATCATTCATCGTACTTTCCTAGTTCTAAAATGTTAATCACTTATATCATTGCCCGCACATTGAGATATAAATCCTACTGGGCTAGTTTGCTCATTCCCCTACCTTTTCCCAATCTAGGTGACTATGAAGTTCAAGAAGAAGAGCAAGTCGAGGATGGGAATGCATCCGAGTGATGAGCGATTCAACTATAAGTCAAGTTATAGCAGTTTATTTTGAGAGTTAGAACATGTAGTAGGAAGTGAGGGGTGAATGTACTTTCCTTTTTATTTGAGTCTCAGTCTTGTACTAGTTTTCTAATTTTTATAAGTTGAGCTGAAGTTAAAAATGCAATTTTTATTGAGTTCAACATTTGGGCCCTATTATTATGTTGTGTTGATACACATTTAGTGCGTGCTAGCTAGAGGCTTATTTGCCGACTGTCCACGTCTCGTGATATTGACTCGAATTCTTCGAATTAAACATCCGCTGCGTAATTCTCGGGACGTGACATTGTAAATAATGTATGATGGTATGATGGTAGCATGTACGTGATAGTATACATAATGCATGTATATATGTATAGGTTATGCATGGTTGAGATAGAGAAAATTGTGAGAAAACCCCACCCTTTACAAGCTTGGATCCGACCTTCTGAAGCTGTTCCTGGCCATCTACCATGACAAGGAGCTAGCTGAAGTGAAGGAGGAGACTTCCCCGACCTCATCTTGGAGTCATCTTTGTCCTAGAACCCGGCGTGAAGACTTCTCGGGAGCTTCTTGGGACTGCCCAAGGAGAGCTTCACCAAGCTCTAAGATCCGTCTGGAGTATTTTCTAGAGGCAAGTAACCTACCCCTATCGTCCATGTAGATGTCTAGTAGGGTTTTACGATTTTTACATATTTTTCCTCGTGTCCTAGATCCCCCATTCACCCCGTTATTTGAAGTTCAGTCTGTGTTCCTACACAGACAGGAACTTGCCGTCAATGCCTTGACGCCAAGATCCCCCGTGTGCGTCCAGCGATCTTGCCGTCCACTCCTGGAACGGCCAGAGACCGCTGCCAAGTTTGTCTGGACAAAACAGTGAACTGTTCTCTCCTTATATATGATTACTTTGGATGTGTTTTGCGATGAGGATATATTGTAAACCTATTATGCTATCTAATATGAATGTTTGAATGTGTGATAAGGCCTTGTAAATTCTGTGATTTGGCATAAATGGTTTATTTATGGAGAATGTATGCATGATGAGACTTAGACCATGTTCGTTACCGTTTATGAAGTTTATGTGGAATTGGATGCCATAAATTTTGCTAAACCCAGAATGGGTGAATCAGTCCATGCTCTAAATTTTTGGGAATTTCTCCATGCTCATCTGATTTATTGAGTTTTCTGAAATGAAAATTTGAAAACCATGCGTAGGGTTGTAGAATCTTCAGTAAATCGTGTGTTGTGAAATAAATCTCTGGGAAATTTTTGTGGTGTTGTGTATATTGGGTTCAGGGTTATGACCTGTTAAACTGAAATTTCATGTTACGCACCATGGTGGATTGAATCACGAATGATATGAAAATTGATGTTTGATTTTCTGTAATTGCATCATGAGTCAGAAAAATCCAGAATTTTGTATGTGAGGTCATGAACCCGAAATCAGCATGTGGTTAAATTTTCAGGTCGTTTGGACAACTATATAGTGAAATATGAATTTTCCTTGCAAAAATGTGAATAATGCATGTTAATGTGGGAATAATGTGACATGGGTGAGTGATCTGATTTATGCAAATTTCTGAACATGTGATCCCTGTTAATTGTAGAATCATATTAGGAAAACAGAGCCCTTGTGTGAATGAGAAAATGAATGAGAGGTAAGCGACATGTGTAAAGATATGCGTTAAAATCGATAAATGTGTAAATCATGCCAAGTGTGACACTGCTTCCATTGAGGGCAGTGGAACCGTATCAGGGAAAAGTCCCCTTGAGAAGGTTCAATGTGTTGTGATCCTAAGGGCATTAGGATGAAATCCTGGAGGTAGACAAGTACCACTGGTTAGGGTGGAGACTTGTTCTCCAGGTCTGCGCAGTCCAAGAGTCGTCACTGTATTGCCTAGGTGACGTCTATGTGTATGTGATGTGATGTGTCCTTCTATGGTGGTTTGGACTATGTGTCATGGCACTAAATGTGAATGTGAAAATGTGTATGTGTTCATGTGTAAGAACTGTGGATGTGAACAATGTGTAAATGTGCATGTGTAAAGTGTAAATTGTGTGAATGAGAAATTGTGTAAATATGTGAAACCAAAATGTGAGGGTTGTGAATTTGTGATCCATGTTGTGGTAATCTGAAATCATGATAAAACAGCAAACTAAATGTACTTATGATCATGCTTTACATGTGCAAATTGCCTAGAATCCATGTTAGAAACGATTCTTAGTGGTGTGTAAGTAATCCCATGATTGTTTGCCCTCATGTTGTGATTTAAATTGATTATGTAGCTCTCGTGTGTTGGGTTATGCTTTCTAGTCCATGTAAAACCAGCAAGCTTAAAGAAGATGAAATGGTCATGAGCATGTATTGGAATGTATAGAAATTCATGCTAGGTGTGTTCTTTTTACGTAGGCATTGAAATTATGCTAAACTTGCTTTCATGTTTTAGTTTAATTGAAAGTAGACTTTTCATGTGTTGGAGTAATTAGAGAACACGTGATAGGAGATTTTGATTTAGAAAATCTGAAAGCATGAATCATATGTTTAATTAGTAGAACCACCATGATAGGTTGTTAATTTCAATGACAAGCATGCTACATGATTGTGTCTTGTAAATGTGTATGTAAAACCTGCTATGACATGTACATGTATGGTATGTGTAGAGTTATTTGCTGAGTCTTTTAGACTAATTACTTGCTTCGGCGTACAGGTGTAGTTGGTGACGACACACTTGCGAAGGAGGCAGTGGAGACCGACTCCGAGCGTGGAGATTAGATCGTTGGTGTACTTTGCGATATTTTGATTTCATAGTATGTAATTGCAACATTGTACTAGCATTATCATGGAAAAATGTTTAAGTGTGGACAATTATGTATTTGACTTTCAGCAATTTAATTATGTGGACTTTTAGTTCTTTAAATGTTAATGCAATCATGTATGTTAAATGTGGATGATGAATGAAATGAAGACAGTGGTTCTTTTGTTTCCGCTACTCTGTTCTTATATTCATGTGTATCTCAGCTGAATGTTATTGTTGGGTAAATGTCCCACTGTGGCAACGTTCACTATACCGACGTGGGTTGGTATAACCGTACCGGTATAATGAGGGTCGCTACAAGATCAGATCCTCTAGCCTTGATCTGATCAACACACCACACACACAAATCAGATCTATGCAAAAGCCAACATAGACCACTAAGCACACACTTCCACAAACTTCACGTACTGATCTCCAATCAGTACACACACACACAGATATATGAAAAGTTAAAGTGTAAGAAGAGTTCAAAGTGATAGAATAGATTGAACAGATGAACTCTTCAAGTCCTTCGTCCAGATGATCTTCAGACTTCACGTTGTAGAAGATCTGAGGTTGATTCTTGAGACTTGTGGACAAATCTGCTCCAACTTTATCTTCTGAGATGGATCTCCTTGTTGATGATGCTTGAGACTTGGAGCAAAGAATAGAGGAACCTTCTTCTTCTTCTTCTTCTTCTTAGCTTAGGGATTGATGTGGAGGCTCCTTGCTGCGAAAAGGAGTCTATAAAGTCTTTATATAGAAGTGTCCTATTCTTACACAACTCTTGGATTCGTGTGCATGAGAAGAGGACGCCCTATTAAAGACATCATGTAACTCATGTGTGACAACTTAACAGCGGCTGTCAACACATGATCATCGGCTGTCGACAGGTATTGCAGCAGTTGTGCCTTCCAGAAATGTATTTCTGAACCTTAGCATGGGCTGTCGACAGATGCAACCTTGTTGTCGACAGGTACTGGTTATCTTGGTTTTTCCAGAAGCTTTCTGAGGAACATCTTCAGTGGCTGTCGACAGATGGGTCCTGTCCTGTCGACAGCTGCTGCTTTCCTAGGTTTTCCAGAACCTATTTGAAGGAAGGACATCCGTGGCTGTCAACAGGTGCAGTGGTGCTATCGCCAGGTGCTGCTTGATTTCTTCTGTCCAGAACTTTTTGTATAAGGTTTCTTCATGTTGTGCACTTCCATTTCCATGAAATTTTCTACAAGAAATAATCTTTATATTAGATATCATGTAGGTATATATATCTCAACATCATGTCATAGTGTCATGTCATTTTAAACATAAAGGTTGAATGAAAAGCAATCATGTGTTGACACTAAGAAGATCATGTGTCGACACACATAGACACTAACTTGACATGAGAGCAGTTATGTGTCGACAGCAAGAAGGTCATGTGTCGACACACATAGACAATAACTTGACACATGAGTTTTCAGCATGATTGAGAGGTTTTCCATCAACAACACAAATATGTCATCATCAAAAATAGTTATGTCATCATTAAGAATAGCTTAACATGGTTGACCATAATTGTGTCATCATAAAAAATAGATCAAAGCAATGATCAATTCTGTGAGTATGGTTATTCAAATAACCACAACTCAACATTCTCCCCATTTTTGATGATGACAAAATATACATTCATATTTCTCCCCCTTTTTGACAGCATAAAAAAGATGAAGAGAAAAATATGAATGACAGGATAGCACAATGGTCATTAACAACAAGAATAACATGAATTGTTTTCATTCAAAGAAGTTGTAATTATATTGTTCACCTTCAAATGCTCCCCTTTTTGATAACAACAGAAAGACTCTCTCTCCCCCTTAGTCAACAACGAGGATAGACACCCCCTTGGTATAACACTCTCCCCCTCTGATGGTGCCAATGAAGTAAGTAGGAAAAGGTGATACCAAAGAATATCAAGGGATGGAGATCAAAGTATGAGTGACTTGCAAGCAAGGGGTGGAATTAGGAGATGAATGATCAGAAGCAATGAGATCTTTGATATTGAAATATGAGAGAAAAATTATTGTGTCTTTGGATTGTGCAACGAAATTTAATAACAAAGACACATTCAATCACAATATATGTCAAAGTTTTAATAACATGAATGCATTTAAAAAGATGAAGCAAATGTGATGAAAGTGACCTATATGAGTTGACAAAAGTGTTTATCACATGAGTTTAGTAGCTAAACATTTAACACAACGTAGAATAATAACTCTAAACCCAATTAACATGAACTTCATCTAGGTCAATGTACAAGCTGTTCTTTTAATGCTCTTTATATTTTTCTTCCATTTTGTGAGAGAGAATACAAGAGTAAATTGGTCAAATCACAACTTTTAGGGCAAGATGTCACATTTACCCAATGCAAGACCTCCTGATTACTCAGTGGTTTAACCTTCATTACCTTATACAGAGTTGAAACAATTTGTTTGTCACCTTTTGACGCGAGCCAAAACACTTGATTAAGTGAAATGAACCCGATTACTCAGTGATAAAATAAAGTTTTCATTGCTCTGTTTGTATCTCTCTATTTTTCTGAACACTTTTTGTTTGAAATTTTTAAGACCAAAATTACATTAATTAGAATAGACATGATCATGAGTGTAGAGAGATTATTCTTAACATGTGTTAAAGATAAAGCTTCGAAACATACGCATGTTAAACACTAGAGCTACTCATGTGCCTATAAGTGTTTTGCAACTCAGTTTAAATGAGTTCAAAATTAAAAATTGGCATAAACTTGTTCATAGATTGTATCTTTAAGACTAAACTGAGTACACAATTATTTTAGTCTTTATGTATGAAAACTCTCATATAGGAATATCATAAGGACTCATTTATCCTGATGCAAGACTTGAATAAATGGAAACTGTTTTTCAAGCATGATTTTGAGTGGATGTTCAAGATAGGAGAGTGACCAAGAGAGGTTGACTAGATTCATATGAAAGAATGACCCTCAAGCTATTCACAAATTTTTTTTTGACTTACTCCCCCATAATATATGCATGGTATTGAAATGATCATTGAAACAATTCAAGCATGTTCATGACAACAATTTGCACAAAGAAAGTATGAACATGATCAATTGAAAATTTTGAGATTTAAAAATTTCTTGATGATCTTTATGCAGTATAAGACTATTGATACTTGGCGGAGAATATTTGTGACGGAATGCCTCAGTCAAGCCCGTTAAACCAATAACAAACTTGATCCGAGTCCGCCTCCCGCGAACGGGTCGTAGCCTCGCAAGGGATATCACACACGAGTCTGTGAAAATAGAAAGGAACACACATAATCACATATATGATTCACCATTTCATATATAATGTACAAGATTTACATAGCCAAAATTTCAACAAAAGTACAAGAAAGTACAGGAGCCTGGGGCATACCCCGAGGTAAACTGGTACAACTGAAGAAAGAAACTACACTGCTACGAAAGCTACACTGCTAGAAGTGCTGGCCCAACACCGCTGCGGCGCGGCCCTGAACTGGAAGATGGTAACGAAACCTCCTCCTCGCCTTCACCTGTGGGGAGTAGGGGTGAGCCTCACTAGTCACTGGCTCAGTAGGGAACTCCCCCAACTCGAGCAAACCACACAAGTACGGAAGCAGTAAACTATACTAGCAATTTATAGCATAACCACACATGTTACTAAAGCAATAAATGTACTTACCATTTGCCGACTATATTAAATAAAGTAAGTAAATAAACGGCAAAACTCAATCACGTGTACGAGCTAAAGTAGGGACCGCCACACTCGAGCCACGTAGACTGGTTCGCGACACCAGTAATTGACTCGGACAAACAAACACAGGTCTACCTCTCAGTCTCGCAGCCACGGACGAAAGGTCCAGCTGCCGCTCCATGTGGAAAAGTCAAACAACTGTGGAGACCCACAAAACACCACTCCTGTGGGTACATAGCCGTAGGCCCATGCCTGGCACCTCTGGGGTCTCTGGCCGGAGCACCCTAGAGTGAGGCACTGGAAAGAACTAGCTGGGGAACAGTGTTGACTACTGGTGTCCGTACCCCCAACTAAGAGCGCGCTACAAGTGACTAAAAATAAACTCAAGAGTTACTGTCCCACTGTCGTCTTTCCCTCAGCCGGACGTACAACTCAATAAAGGAGTGAGGGTGTCCAGAACAGACGACACAGACCTCGACGGTACAACACAAGTACCGGGACAAGCCCCGAGCTAACAGCCTAGCTTACAAAGAACCTGGGGCACCCAACTAGAGAGGTACCACGGTAGGCGTCGTACTACCTGCTACGCACACAAAACCACGTACGCACCACACAAACCACATGAACCCTCACGACAATCACGAGTTCGACTGTCCACAACACGTGAACATGATACGTCTTGCGTGTATACCATGCCAACACGTAAACCACTAGCTAGCTACATAGCCAACATGCTCGCTTCGTAAACAAGTGCTTCTAGAGCATCATAGATGCCAATACACCATACGATATTGCCAAATACATTGAATAATAACAAACAGATAATTATATAACATAAACCATGCACATTTAGACCACTCGGCTGTGGTCGCGACATGGGCCTGTGTCGCCTTCAGAACACGACGGCCCAATATGGTGCGTTCACCATATGAACACGACGCACCAACATGCCGCGTTCCCCATCTAAACGCGACGGGTCAACCTATTGCATTCAGATCGCGACAGGGGGTTCCGTCGCCTTCATAGGTAGGAACCCTAACCCGGGATCCTCTCCACGGATTACCATCTTACACTATGCAAACCACCCTTAATTCATATTTTTTATGCTTTTGTGAGTCCCTAATCATGGTATTTATTGTTAGAAACACAAATAACAAGTCGAACGATCGTCATCCGCGGTCTACAGCCCAAAAACGGGAGGAATTACCCTACCTCCACGAAGAACACGCAATCTGATGATTTCTCGGCGTTTCCCCGCTCCATACGAAGTCCCCGCAGCGGGAACACGCCGAACGCCAAGCTCCCATGCCAAAACACCCCAGAAAACCCGCGCAGCACCTCCCCCTGGCCAAACAGAGCAGACCGTGCTCTGTTCTGGCCAGCAAGGTTTAAGCACCGCTTGCGGTAAGAGAGCCTTTCACATTCAGATAGAAGAGGAGCTAGAACTTCAGACTTGATGTTTCCTCTATGATATTCACGGAATATGAATTTCATATCAGAAATTCATGGAAGGTTGCTTTTTTACACTCTGGGACTTCCATTTCTCGCTGTCATGTAGTATTGGGATGGAACGCTGCATCATGTTAGAAAACAGATCTTATCATTTACCACTTCTGTACAGTTCCCTGCTTTAGCATTTTATCCATTCACAGCACAACCTTGATCCCGACAGGAGGATACATTGGGTGGCATCTATCATCTGGGTGAGTTGGAAGAAGGAAAATAATGTTATCTTTGAGTACATCATTCCTCGATCATATCGATCTAGGTCCACCAATGTATCTGCTTCTGTACATCAGAGACACAGGAACAGTATGCCTGGTGCTTCATTTCAAGGTGCCTTATTTTCTCTGATAGCAATACAGAAATTTAGCAAACATCTGGTGTTAGAAAATAGATCTCACCCTCTACCACTTCTGGCCAGTTCCCTGCTTTAGCAGTTTTGTCCATTAAGACTACAACCTTCAGTTTGAGGAGTTGTTATTCGTTTGTGTTGGCACCTCACACATGGCATAATCTGTTAGTCTTAGGTGGACAACAAGCCAATCTCATATTGTATCTTTTGTTCAGTTATTAATAAAATGGCTTTTATTTATTATTTTACTATGTTGGTATTATAATAAAGTCCATGAACATGTGCAATAGTGGGTAGACTATGATGTGTGATCATACTAATGAGACTACTCACTTAATAAACACATATTCTAATGTTCCTATTCGGTGGATACCTGAGAAGGACATCAGATATCCGGATAGAATAGTATTGTTTACTCCTGCTCATATGATGAGGATGACTGATCTCATAGTCATGTGTGTGGAGACACTAAGGAGAAACAATAGGTGCTCTTTAGAGAAAGGGTTCACTGAACTGATCCGATAGAATCACTGGATGGAATTGTACCTAACTGTCAACCAGAAAGATTCAATTGTCACAGTAGTGTAGATGATCTTTAGACCTGAGACACCAAAGACACCTTGTTGGTGGACTTCTGTGTTTTGAGCTTGACCTACGAATCTCTATTCAAGAGATTCCAAACAGTCAATGTTCGGACATAGCGGAAGACCTTCGAAGGGGATTGAGTGGTCAATAAGGGATCATTTGCCCTCGGTACACAGAGGGAGAATACTCAAGGGAACGATGCAATGGAGTCCCTGGCCAGGGCAGACAAAATATCAAAAAGGGAGTTTTTGATATTAATCTAAAGCATCGAGTCCCAGTGGAACAACAAGTTAGGATTTGACAGTATACCATATCCTAAGTTGTTCATGAGTATTGTGCAAATGAGAGATTATATCTACACGGTAACTGATGACGGAAAGGTTCCTTGTGAGGGTTGCAGAACCCCAATACCTTCCAGGTTCATGTGGTGTTGCTTGGCACCCAACATGTTCGGAGACCCAGCTTAGTCGACTAGATAAAGTTGACTCAGATTATTAATTAGATAATATGAGATATTAGCTAATTAATTAAGTTAGTAAGAGTTACTAATTTATTGGGCCATTAACTGGATTGGTACTTGGGCCTAGAGGGTCACACGCATAAGGTTTTCATGCGACGGTCTAATTATATAAAGATCAGGGGTTTTTATGAAAACCGAATCTTTATATAATGACGTGATGGGAGAACCCTGGCCAGGCATCAGGGTTTGCCCAGGGCCGCCCCCCCCTCTCTCTCTCTCTCTCTCTCTCTCTCTCTCTTGCGTCACATGTCGCGGAGATCGGCGCGGATCCAAGCTCAGTCTTCGAGCGTTGCGGAACCCGAGGGAGCGAGCGTGGACGGGCACGAGGGAGCGGGCGTGGATCGTCGCGAGGAAGATCGCGTGGACACCGCTGGAGGCCGGACAGTTGAACGGCTTGTAGCGCCACCCCTCGCAGTCGTACGAACGCGGATCCGATTCCGCGCAAGGTGATTTCGACTATCCGATAGTCAGATTTGTGTCTAGCAAAACGGATCGAGATCAGAATTTAAATCTCATTTTCCGCTGCGTTTCTTTGATCTCGGGTCGTAGTAGATCCTCACAGTGGTATCAGAGCCAGGTTCCACTGCGATCTACATCCGTTTTGCTGTCTAAGATCATTTTCTTAAGAATTATTCGTGCAAATTCGGCCAAAGCGCCGGAAACCCTTCCCCAATTTTTCCAATTTTTCGGACTGGTTTTCGCGGCCAATTGATGGCTGGGAAACCTGAAAAAGGGGCCGGGGAAGGGGGCGCGGGTCGGCCCGCGGCGGCTGGCCACACCGTCGCCTGCGCGGCGATGGTGCCCACCTCGGCGAGAGGGGGGGGGGCCTTCCCGGCTGGGCCCGCGGGAAAGGGGGGAGGCGACTGCGCGCCGCCACGCTGACGTGGGCGGGCGCGCCAGCGCCGCTCGGCCGCCCTAACGCGGGCCGCGGGCGGGCCTGGCCGCGCGCAGGCCAGCCCGGCCGGGCCTGGCCGACCCGGTCCCCCTGGGCCAGGCGGCCCAGGCGCAGACGCGCGCGCGGGTCCGCCTCAGCCGGCGCCCCTGCTGTGGCCGAGGCCTGCTGTGGCAGCAGCCAGTAAAATTTTATTAAAATTATGGGAGTTAAATATTTCTGAAAAATAATAATTTAAATGTTAAATTATTTATTTCAGAAATTATTTGCATGGAATAACTCTTCATTAAATGATTTTAGATTGTATGTTCATGCTCTTGTTGTTACAAGTTTTGTAATGAATATTAAAGCATGTTAAAAATTAATTTTTCGAAATGTTCGAATAATCCCTTTTTGGTTGGACCTAGTTTTCTGAAACCAAAATATATATATTTAAAACTTTTATTTAGCCATGTGATGTGCTCTTCCATGTGTGGAATGATTAAAAGTTTTTAAGGTCATGGATATTTGCACTTTCGTATCATGTGATGATGTGAATGAATGTTTGAATTATTTGTGATTGTGGGATTGTAAATTAATGGTTAATTTGGGTCTGCGAACCTCCTCTCTCTCTCTCACATTCCAATGTAATTCTATCTCCCTCCCATGATGTATTCGCCATAAGGCTTCTCTTTATACAAAATGTACATGCAATTTTATTTGATGTAATTTTGTTCGTGAGGGACGCTTGATGGCGAGGATGATCCGTTACTGCAACAGAGATGGCGTTGGAAGTAGTTCACTAATGCTTTCATGTTTGCAGGTTTACCAATATAAGTGTTATATTGGTAGTGTAGCGGTTGTTTGACTGTTTGGCTCCAGTCAAACTTGTGCAACATCCATGACCACTTTAATTTGTATGGGATGCAAATTTATTTTATAATGTCCTAGATTATAGTATTATGCAATATTATGGAATATTCATATATGCTACCATCTAGGATGAGACCAAGATAAAATATTTCAAATTCCTCTATTAAAATTCTAAGCCGTAGCGCATATATTCTAATATAGTTGCGTGGTCCTCCATCGTTATGGTTTTATGACTTAAATTACATTTTGGGTGGGTTTGTTGTGTTATCCACAAGGCCCACTTAATTGTGAAATAAGTCTTAAAACTATTGCATATGGATGCATGTAAACGAGGTAGAGGCACGGTGTAGCTCTGTTGTGCTATCCACAAGGGCTACATCCTAATCTATCTGCGTTAAGTAACGATGGTAAAGCTTAGACTGCACTTTATGGCTTGTTGTGCTATCCACAAGGCCATTAAAGATGCAGGGACCGAATAATGATCAGATATTGCAAAGGGTTGCAAGTCCCATGAGATGGGTGCTCTTTGGTCATATCATGACTTGTTGTGTTATACACAAGGTCATGGTATGAGTCATTGAGATTCTGATCCCCACTAGGAGATTGTCGGCATCTCCCGTCCTGCATATTTGAGGGATATGCAGTTCGTCGAAAATTAGTGGGAGTTTTAAACTAGATTAAAGACCATATCTTGTTTTAAATAATAACTGAACATCTGCTAATTATATTTCTTTTATCTCCTGTAGGCTAAAATGTCGTCAGGGAATCCGTTACGTGGCATATTGGATGCCAACCGTTTGACAGGCCCAAACTACACCGATTGGCTCAGAAACCTGAAGATTGTCCTCAGGTCTGAGCAAATCGCCTATGTCCTGGAAAGTGAGGCCCCTGCTGAGCCGGCATCAGATGCCCCTGAAGGAGAGGTGCTTGAGTATGAGAAGTGGAAGCAGGATTCCACCATGGCACAATGTTTCATGCTTGCCTCAATGAGCAATGAGTTGCAGAGGCAGCATGAAGACATGGATGCCAAAGCCATCTTGCTCCATTTGAAGGAGCTTTTTGCTGAGCAGAGCAGGACTGAAAGATATGAGATATCTAAAAGTCTGTTCAGAGCAAGGATGGCTGAGGGATCTTCAGTACAGACTCATGTATTGAAGATGATAGAGTGGATTGAGAGGTTAGTGGTCCTTGGGATTGAACTCCCCAAGGAAATGAGCACAGACCTCATCCTGCAATCACTTCCAGACTCATACTCTCAGTTCATTGTTAACTTTAACATGAACAAGATTCAGGTCACGTTGGCTGAGTTGCTTAACATGCTTAAGACTGCTGAGGGAAACCTTCAGAAGGAAAAACCTCAAGTCCTTTTAGTTGGTAAGACCAACAGAAAGAGGAGGGCAGTTCAATCCTTTAAGAAAGGAAATCAAAAGAAGCATGTTAAAACAAACCCAGCCCAGAAGAAAAAGAAGGACACAGGAGATGAAAAGGGCGAGTGCTTCTATTGTCACCAGAAAGGTCACTGGAAGAGGAATTGCAAGCAATACCTCAAGGACAAAGCTCAAGGCACTGTGAAGCAAGGTGATGCTTCAGGTATCTATATGATAGAGTTACACTTGTCAGTTAGAGATTCTACATCATGGGTATTAGATACTGGATGTGCTTCTCATATATGCAATGATGTGCAGGTGCTGACAAGTAGAAAGAAGCTGACCAAGAAAGAGGTGGAGCTAAGGCTAGGAAATGGCGCAAAGGTTGCGGCAAGCTCTGTGGGGACAGTGAACCTTAAGCTCCCATCTGGAGATGTTCTAATTTTAGAAAATTGTTATTATGTTCCTAGCATAATAAAGAACATCATTTCTGTTTCATGTTTAGACAGAGTAGGATATACGTTGACAATAAAGAACAAATGTTGTTCTCTTTATCTCAGTAATAATTTGATTGCTACTGCGAATATGGTCAATGGTTTATATCTTTTGGATGTTTCTTATCATGATCTCCATCTTGATGTGGCTCTTAAGAAGAGCAAGAATAGTGTGAATCAATCCTACTTGTGGCATTGTAGGCTTGGACATATAGGCGAAGCTAGACTTCAAAAGTTGCATAATAATGGGTATTTAAGCCCATTTGATTATGAATCATTTGCAACTTGTGAGTCTTGTCTTATGGGTAAAATGGCTAAATCTCCATTTACTGGACATGGAGAACGTGCCAAAGAGTTATTAGGGCTTATACATTCAGATGTATGCGGCCCTATGTCTACCCAGGCCAAGGGTGGCTTCTCATACTTCATTACATTCATTGATGACTTCTCTAGATTCGGATATGTGTACTTAATGAAGTACAAATCAGAAGCTTTTGAGAAGTTCAAAGAATTTAAAAATGAAGTGGAGAAGCAAACTGGAAAGAGTATTAAGACTCTTCGATCAGATCGAGGAGGAGAATACTTAAGTACAGAATTCACACAGTTCATGAAGGATAATGGTATCCTATCTCAGCTTACCCCTCCTTATACACCACAGATGAATGGGGTGTCGGAAAGGAGAAATCGCACTTTGTTGGACATGGTACGATCAATGATGAGCTTTTCAGAATTACCAGTGTCTCTATGGGGATATGCACTTGAGACAGCTGCTTACTTGTTGAACAAGTTGCCTAGTAAGTCTGTGTCCTCTACACCATATGAGATATGGAAGGGCAGAAAACCAGATTTTAAACATGTTAAAGTCTGGGGTTGTCCAGCCCATGTAAAGAGGCACGATCCAGACAAACTAGAATCTAGGACACGTAAGTGTAGATTTGTTGGATATCCAAAGGAGACATTTGGATATTACTTTTACTGTCCTGAGGAACAAAAGGTGATTGTTGCCAGGAGAGCTATCTTTCTGGAGGAGGAATATCTTCTCCAAGAAGATAGTGGGAGTAAAGTAATACTGGAAGAGGTTCCAGATCCACAAGTCAACACTGCCTCTGAGAGTGAGGTGTTGGTTCGTGATCCTATTGTTACACACACCAATGAACCACGCAAGTCAGGTAGAGTAACAAAGTTACCAGCACGATATGTGGGACATATTGATGGAGGTGACTCGAAAGCACCCTACCATGAGGATGATGATCCTATGACTTACCTGGAGGCCATTGAAAGCCCAGAAGCTGGGAAATGGCAGGAGGCTATGAACTCTGAGATACAGTCCATGTACACTAACAAAGTTTGGAACTTAGTTGATGTACCTGAGGGTATTGTACCCATAGGGTGCAAATGGATCTTTAAGAAAAAGATCGGTGCTGATGGACAAATTGATACATACAAGGCAAGACTAGTGGCAAAAGGTTATCGTCAAAGACAAGGAGTTGACTATGACGAAACTTTTTCCCCAGTTGCCATGGTAAAATCAATTAGAGTTCTCCTTGCCATAGCGGCACACTATGATTATGAAATCTGGCAAATGGATGTGAAAACCGCCTTCCTCAATGGGAATCTTGAGGAAGAGGTGTATATGATACAACCAGAGGGTTACACATCTAAGGAATTTCCAGACAAAGTGTGCAAGCTACAGAGGTCCATATATGGACTAAAACAAGCCTCCAGGAGTTGGAACATAAGATTTGATGAGGCCATTAAATCTTATGACTTCATTAAGAATGAGGATGAACCATGTGTGTACAAGAAAACAAGTGGGAGTGCTGTCACCTTTCTACTTCTTTACGTAGATGACATTCTACTCATTGGGAATGATGTGGCAATGTTGTCTTCTGTAAAGATTTGGCTGTCAAAGAATTTCTCCATGAAAGATTTGGGAGAAGCATCCTACGTATTGGGAATACGGATCTATAGGGATAGATCAAAGAGGATGCTTGGTTTAACCCAATCTATGTACATAGATACCATTGTCAAAAGGTTTGGCATGGAGAATTCCAAAAGAGGACTCATACCAGTGAGACATGGAATTCATCTCTCTAAAGAACAGTCTCCAAAGACTCCTGAAGAGAAGGCAATCATGGATAGAGTTCCTTATGCTTCTGCCATAGGATCTATCATGTATGCCATGCTATGTACAAGACCTGATGTAGCCTATGCTCAAAGTGTTTCGAGCAGATTTCAGGCTAATCCAGGTCAAGAGCACTGGATGGCTGTGAAGTGTATCCTAAGATACTTGAGAAGGACTAAGGATACATTTCTGGTTTATGGAGGAGGTGAACTGAAACTCCGGGGCTTTACTGACTCGAGTTTTCAGTCAGATCCAGATGATAGCAAGTCTACATCTGGATTTATTTTTACTCTAAACGGAGGTGCAGTTTGCTGGAAAAGTTCCAAGCAGGAAACAACTGCAGATTCGACGACCGAAGCTGAGTATATTGCTGCAGCTGAAGCCGCCAAGGAAGCAGTGTGGTTGAAGAAGTTCATCACCGATCTTGGCGTCGTTCCTTCTATTTCAGATCCTATCCCACTGTTGTGTGACAACAATGGAGCTATTGCACAAGCGAAAGAGCCGCGGTCTCATCAGAAGTCTAAGCACATTCTGAGGCGCTTTCATCTGATTAGAGAGATAATTGCCAGAGGAGATGTAGTGGTGGAAAAGGTTCCATCAGCTGACAATGTAGCAGATCCACTAACAAAGCCTTTAGCTCAAATTGTGTTTGAGCGTCACCTGACAGCTATGGGCTTAATGCATAAAGGTGATTGGCTTTAGTCCAAGTGGGAGATTGTTAGTCTTAGGTGGACAACAAGCCAATCTCATATTGTATCTTTTGTTCAGTTATTAATAAAATGGCTTTTATTATTATTTTACTATGTTGGTATTATAATAAAGTCCATGAACATGTGCAATAGTGGGTAGACTATGATGTGTGATCATACTAATGAGACTACTCACTTAATAAACACATATTCTAAATGTTCCTATTCGGTGGATACCTGAGAAGGACATCAGATATCCGGATAGAATAGTATTGTTTACTCCTGCTCATATGATGAGGATGACTGATCTCATAGTCATGTGTGTGGAGACACTAAGGAGAAACAATAGGTGCTCTTTAGAGAAAGGGTTCACTGAACTGATCCGATAGAATCACTGGATGGAATTGTACCTAACTGTCAACCAGAAAGATTCAATTGTCACAGTAGTGTAGATGATCTTTAGACCTGAGACACCAAAGACACCTTGTTGGTGGACTTCTGTGTTTTGAGCTTGACCTACGAATCTCTATTCAAGAGATTCCAAACAGTCAATGTTCGGACATAGCGGAAGACCTTCGAAGGGGATTGAGTGGTCAATAAGGGATCATTTGCCCTCGGTACACAGAGGGAGAATACTCAAGGGAACGATGCAATGGAGTCCCTGGCCAGGGCAGACAAAATATCAAAAAGGGAGTTTTTGATATTAATCTAAAGCATCGAGTCCCAGTGGAACAACAAGTTAGGATTTGACAGTATACCATATCCTAAGTTGTTCAAGAGTATTGTGCAAATGAGAGATTATATCTACACGGTAACTGATGACGGAAAGGTTCCTTGTGAGGGTTGCAGAACCCCAATACCTTCCAGGTTCATGTGGTGTTGCTTGGCACCCAACGTGTTCGGAGGCCCAGCTTAGTCGACTAGATAAAGTTGACTCAGATTATTAATTAGATAATATGAGATATTAGCTAATTAATTAAGTTAGTAAGAGTTACTAATTTATTGGGCCATTAACTGGATTGGTACTTGGGCCTAGAGGGTCACACGCATAAGGTTTTCATGCGACGGTCTAATTATATAAAGATCAGGGGTTTTTATGAAAAACCGTAATCTTTATATAATGACGTGATGGGAGAACCCTGGCCAGGCATCAGGGTTTGCCCAGGGCCGCCCCCCCCCCTCTCTCTCTCTCTCTCTCTCTCTCTCTCCCTCTCTCTTGCGTCACATGTCGCGGAGATCGGCGCGGATCCAAGCTCAGTCTTCGAGCGTTGCGGAACCCGAGGGAGCGAGCGTGGACGGGCACGAGGGAGCGGGCGTGGATCGTCGCGAGGAAGATCGCGTGGACACCGCTGGAGGCCGGACAGTTGAACGGCTTGGAGCGCCACCCCCTCGCAGTCGTACGAACGCGGATCCGATTCCGCGCAAGGTGATTTCGACTATCCGATAGTCAGATTTGTGTCTAGCAAAACGGATCGAGATCAGATTTAAATCTCATTTTCCGCTGCGTTTCTTTGATCTCGGGTCGTAGTAGATCCTCACATATCTAGATCAGTTAAAAGGAAAATAATGTTACCTTCCTAGATCATATAGAACATTTAGTTGCAGCGACATATCTATTTCTGTACATCAGAAGCACAGGAAGAGTATGCCCGATGCTTCATTTCGAGGTGCCTAGTTTTCTTCTGTTAGCAATACAGCAAGTTAGCAGGCAACTTTGAGATGATGTTTCTATTGTCTTTTAGTAGCTTGAGTTTCTTATTCTAGGTGATACCCGATTGGGCCATATAAATTATGAGTGGGCAGGGCAATCTTGTACCAGATTAGACAACCCCAAGAATGAATCTAGCTAGGCAAACTGTGATAGGGTTGGTCTATGATGTGGGCTGGGCCTATGATCAACCTGAGCCTCAATCTGACCTCTGCTTACACTAGGTTGGCACCCAGGTCAACCTGACCCTAGTCACCCTACCTAAATTCAAGAACTTCATCAAAATGAACAAAATAAATAAATTTCATAGTGCATATTGTTCAAGTTGCAGACAATTATGGCTGAGTTAACTTTAACTCAGGTTTGGTTCTGATTAGATAGAAAGATATATAAGTTGGTCAAGTTGGCTTAGGGTTGAGGCCTGGCAGATTTACATGTTAGGTTCTGGTTGGTCTCTTCTTGGATAGGTTGTATTATTGTTCAGCTTAACGTGGGCTAACCTTGTCTGAGTTGCAGCTCTGGATATTTCTCACTATGAGCAAGGATCCTGATCATTTCTGAACTTGTACTATATGTGACCATGATACTCATCATTCCTCAGTTTTACCAAACAATAAAGTGGCATCCTTCACCATGAGAATGATCAGAAGATGCAAGATTGGTAAATCATTGACTTGGCAATGTCTACTCCATGGAGAGTGAATTTAGTGTCCTGTTTATTCAACTATTATTCTGCAATTTGAAAAAAGTTTGGACGATGGCATTAATTAGAAGATCTTTACACTAGAACATGTCCATTCAATGCTTGGCTTCTGGCACTCTGCTCTAATATTTGGATAGACTGGGAATAGAGTGAGGTTATCCTCAAAATTTTGAGGATATCCTCTGTAACGTCGCGCATTTTTCGGATCTTTGTGGATCCTTTGTTTAGCATGTGGGATGGTCAAGCTGTGACCAGTGCCACTTGTGTTGTGTGTTTCTTGTTGGATCCTTACTTATAGATCTGTGTTGGTGTTCAGTGTGCTGGACATCAGCAGTGAGTTGGCGTCCAGGTGTGTGACGTCGACTTTGTGTTGGCGGCAATGGTTTTGCCGTTAACATGTTTTTGGCGTCCGTCGATGTAGACGTCAATTGTTCAACTTGGCGGCCAAAGATGTGGACGCCTAGTTGGGGCGGTTTGGTTAGCGGCACAGAGGTTGACGTTAACCTGTGGCGCCTGTGTTTTTAGGGCTGACCCGAGCCCTGTTCTTTCCCCACTCTCTCCTCTCCACTTCGCCCACCTTCACCCTTGAGCTTCTTCACGAGTTCCGATGGTTGGCGGGAGCACGTGGGAAGGCTGTGGTGCACGTGGTAGCAGCAGATCAGGCGGGGAATGTCAAATTGGAGCACGGTGTTCGTGGGGCGTTCCTCGGGTTTCGACGTGATTCAAGGTTCTTCAGAAGTTCAATCGCGTTTCTGAGGTAGGGACTGGACCCGTTGATTTTCCCTGGTTGATTTGTTATGCTTTTCTTGCATAAAACGGATGTTAATTGGGTTGTTGGGAAAATGGTCCTTCATGCTGGAAATCGGGTGGTTTGATTGATCCTTGTGTTGGATCTTGTTTCTCTGATTTAATTATAGTATGTAGATGTATGGGGAAATGTCTCCCTTTGTGTTCTCACCGGTTGTGGGGCTAAGTTGCCCGTATGACTGGATTTGGGCCGGTCTGTGTGTTTTGTATAATTGGGAGCTGAAGATCTTGGCGTCAATATCGATTGACGTCGAGTTCTTTATTTGGATATTAACGGCCAGATGGTTAGCCGTTAATATTGAGTTTATTTAGTGTTGACGGCAGGGGATAATGCCGTTTATTTATGGTGGACGGCAATCAATGTTGCCGCCAACTTGTGCATGTATCAATGCAGCGTGTTTTACGTAGTTTTTTTGGTTATGAATATCATGTGGTTGCTTGTGCATGGCAATGACAGGTGAGAGCCATTGCACGTGTTACGCTCATGGAGCGCATAGCTCTTGAAGTGGGTATCTTTCATATGATTAATATGTGATGTACGTAATCGGTTTGGTGTTTATGTAGTATGTGTGGTGTGTTGGCACCCGTGGCACTCTTGGAGTGCGTTGTCCATGTGTTGGACGTGCGGTTTACGTGAATGTTGTATGGTACACCAACCAGGGTGTGTCATGAGGTCTATGTGGTTTGGATGCCATGCATATGGTTTGCGTGTGCATGGTATATCGTATGTTATTGTGTTTATTATATCTTAATTATTATGATTGGTCCGTAGTTTTGTGGCAATGAGGTTCACATGGGAACCTAGCCTTGATACTTTAAGATCTTTTGCAAGTCATCCTAAATGGATAAGTAATAAAGTATGAGTGTTAATGTATTATGCCTAGTATGGTAGTAGAGATCACTATGTGACCAATGTCAGGTCGTGGCATTATTTTTAATATGATTTATATATGTGTTTGTGTAGACTAGCTTGCAGGTCGCGAGTGACCAGGGCAAGCTATTCCTCACACGTGTATTGTGGTTTGTGTTAAATGTATAAGTGTTGTGGTTTGTGCTAGCCGAGTGTGGTGGTCCGGCGCCTATTCTAGAATGCCTCTCTAGTCGGGTACCCCAGGTTCTTTGTGAGCCAGGCACGTGTACTTGTTGTGCTCGGGGTTTTGTCCCGGTACAGTGTGGTACCGTCGAGGTCTGTGTCGTCTTCCTGGACACCCTCACTCCTGTGCTTGAGTTGTACGCCCGGCTGAGGGAAAGACGACAGTAGGGCAGCGGCTTGTGTTGGTGGGTGTGCAGTCGCTTGTAGCGCGCTCGTAGTTGGGGGTGCGAACACCAGTAGTCGACACTGGTCCCCAGCTAGTCCTATTTTCCAGTGCCTCACTTTAGGGTGCTCCGGCCAGAGACCCTAGAGGTGCCAGGCATGGGCCTGCAGCTGTGTGTCTGCAGGTGTGGTGTTGGTTGGTCTCCACAGTTGTTTGACTTGTTCTCGTGGAGCGACAGTTGGACCTTTCGTCCGTGACTGCAAGGCTGAGAGGTTGTTCTTGTGTTGTGTTGTCCGGGGTTGGATACTGGCCTGATCAGCCAGTAGTCTATTCCCGTGTGGTGGCATCGTTCTTTCTGACTCGTGCTTTGCCACTGGCTGTAGTTCGTGAGTTTGTGACTCGTGGTCGAGGTTTGACCAGTTCGAGGTGTGCCCTGGTGTTGGCACAATTGTGACTGAGTTGTGGTTTGTGTGACTTGCCGGTTGAGGTTTTACTTATAATATTGTGCCTAAATAAAGGTATAAAATAATTGTGGTTCAGTGTGGTGTTTATCACCTACTTGTACCCTTGTTCGGGTATTTGTGTTGTGGTGCCTCAGAGTAGCAGGTACCTGTACCCTTCGTGGGTTACTGTGTAGTTTTGTGATGGTACATTATGTACCAACCTTTTCAGGCTCTCGTGTGTTGTGGTAGTTTTGTGGTTTGACCTGCCACTTGTCGTATCCTATCCGTTTTAAGTAGATCTTTGTTTAATGTGAATTAGTTGTAATTGCCAATTATGTTACCTTGTGGGTAATTTACCGATGAGGCTTGTGGCCTAGGCATGTTGTGGTTTAGTAGAGCTGTGCTCTATGGAGGCCGTGTGAGACCTTCTACTTGTTGAGTTTTACCCTTTTTGGGTATGGTTCCGATTATGGTTTTAGTGTGTGAAGGACTAGCTAGCTGTAGCCAGTTCTACCACTTATGTGTGGCTCTCGTCGTAGTGTGGTTTGGGGTTTAATGGACTAGCACTTGGTTGGCTGTCCTAGTACCCTCGTGATTGGGGTTCGCCTGTGAAGCTTGTAGCCTGGGCAATGGTTTTCTTGTGTGGCATATAGCTTAGGCAACCAGTTGTTGTAGCAGTGTGCCAGTGAGACTGTGGTTTAGGCACTTTAGTAGTTGGGCTGACTAATGATATTATATTAGTCATGTAGTCCCACTCTCCTTCCGAGGACTTTATGTTTATTATCATGATTATGTTTAATTGTTATTTATTGTTATGATGTGAGCATGAAATGGTTTGGCTATTGGTGTTTCCAGTGAGACCCTCCGGGGTTGAGGTCTCTTCTGTTTGGTTGTTGAGATTTTTGGGTGGTCCCTGCTGAGCCAGTGACTTGTTGAGGCTCACTCCCCTACAGTTCTTTTCAGGGCTTGCCGTGTGTTTGGCTTGTAGCGGCGTTGTGTCTGACTTGTACCACCAGCAGTAGTGTAGTAGTTAGTGTTGTGTGAGCTTGTGCTCTCTCGGGGTATGCCCCAGGTAGTTGTACTTTTAATTGGACATGTATTAATGTAATGAGACAGTTGTAAATTGTTATATGCAGGTATGGGCACTTGTACTTTCTTGTGTCTTATACTATTGTGGTTTGTCTTTTATATTCTTACTGGGCATTTGTGTGAGCTATCCCTTGCGAGACTTCGGTCCGTTCGCGGGAGGCGGATCTGGATATGGAGCCTTAATGGGCATAAATACTCCGGTCCGTCACATCCCCACTCCTATCCAAATACCAAACATAGGGTTTCGGGGGTTTGGGGGGGGGGGGGGGGGGAGGGGGGATGCCCAAAGCATTTCTTTCCATTCTAATTTTCTACAAGCATTTTCATCGTTTAATGTCACTGGACAATGATTGGCCTATTTTTGAAATTTTCTGTGATGTTTCTTCTACTGTTCTACATAACTTTTGGTCAAATGTATCTATCATAAAACGGGAATACATTAATTATAGTTTAACTATATTTTATTTTGTATTCTGATGTAAGAAATTAGAGGTTTTGAACTTTTGATTTTGTTATGTTTCTACATTCTGCCATTTGACTACACTTTTATAGATAACATGTAAAATCTACATCAGACAAAATGTCAAAGAAAATGTCTAGCAGTATATTCTAAAGAGTATCTTCGTATAAACATTGTTTGCCAGAGAAGTTGCTAATATAGGATTGTGCAGGGGTGCAACTGGTCAACCAAGGCTTTTGGTTCCTGTAGCACTGGTGATGATCTACAATCGGTGGAATGAGTTAGTTACTCTTACATTTTCTTTTTCTGCATATACAAATATAGCTTCAGCCATGTAATTAGTCCCATTTCTATTTTGCTGTATTGTTTTTGGCTATCCAGTTTGCAGTCCCCTTGCAAATTTCATCTTGATATAAGTAGTTTTGTATTTGACAACATCCATTTCAAAGATAATTGGTATTGGAAACAGCCCCACTGGTTCTGGTTCTGCAAGTCTTGCATGCAAGTTCACCTCATCCTGGTTAAGGCCCTCCATGTACCTCTTAGCAAAAAGAAAAAGGGATTTTTGCATACAAACCATTTCTTAAATTAAAATTGGCAAATCTGACATCTTTAAATTGTTATTGTTTAAAAACCCATTCTTGAAAGCAAAACATAGCGTATTTGCCATCATTATAGGGCGTTACCAAAGGTCCATCTAACCATGGTTAACTCTAAGTCATGGTATGAAATGTCTCATTTACCCTTTAATTAATTTTTTTATTTCATTTATTGTGCAAATAGGAGAGAGAAAAATTAGGGGATTTGAAGTGGGGCCGCCGACGGGAGACCCAACAAGGTTAGGGTGGGGCGGTGCAGGAGCGTGGCGCCCCTAGCTCCATCCCCCACTAGAATCTCTCTTTCGCTCTCTCTCCCCCTCGTGCATGGGTGGGTGGCATCGCCAACCGTTGCACCTCCCCCCCTTCTCTCTCTCTGAAGAGATCCCCCAACTGCCGTCGCACACCTCCCTAGCCCCTTGCTCTCTCTCTCTCTCTCTCTCTCTCTCATAAAAGCACGACCACTAGTTGCCACCCCCCCCCACACACACACATGTGGAGTACGCCACCCCATAGACGCCGTAGCATCAATACTCCACATAGAATGATCTAAAGTTCAGAATATAAACAATTCAACATAGATCAGAGTGTAGGTTAAGGAGATTAAATCGTCGATCAATGCAACCTCCCCCTATCAAACTGCCTGGTCTCTTGTTTCACTACAAGCTCAACAATATATCTCCATCATTAGGTTCTCATATCATCATTACTTCTTTCTTACAGATTGGTCATTGTCGAAGGCTCTTAGGTAGCCAAATCACAGCTTAGCTCTCTCTAGCTCTCTCTCTGTAACATTGGGTCACTTCTGTTGGAACTTTTGTTTTGATGTCGTTTAACTATGATCCATACAAGTTTAAATATCTTGCATCAGTCATATCTAACACCATATATCATGTTTAGTTCAGAGAAAAAGTTATTGTGATGACAGTTGTGTCGACACAACATTGGTAGAGTGTCGACACAAAGCTCAATCCTAGTGAAGATGTTCAAGAAAGAAGGCCAGTTATGTCGACATAGGTCCATCATGTGTCGACATAGGTCCATCATGTGTTCACAGAAGCCAATCAGAAGAAAAGAAGCCAGTGGTGTCGACACAGGTCCATCATGTGACGACACATCCCTTACTCACTGAAAGCAGTTAGAAGAGATGAAGCCAGTGGTGTCGACACAAGTCCCTCATGTGTCGACACATCCTGTGTTCCCAGAAAGTTGTATTTCTGGATTATGGTCAGGTGTGTCGACACAAGTCAGGTATGTGTCGACACAAGTCACCTTCCAGTATTGTTTGAACAAGATGCCAGGATCATGTGTCGACTCACAACTTAGTTGTGTCAACACACTTCAACAGCTGATCCAGATATGAAAACTTGGACACGTGTAAGAATTTGGTACAATAACTTTTGAGCAGGAATTCTGTGCCCCCCAAACTCTAAGGCACCACGTGGGTACATGGGACTATAAATGCCCATGATCCTCACACTTTTTGGGGGATTACACTTCAGTTCTTCATCTCCCAGAAGCAGAAGGCGGAAGCTAGAGAGAGGCTTCATCTGAGGATTGTTGCTGCTCCAGATCTGAAGAATTGGAGATTCAAGTGTTGCAAGCAATCGATGTCAAGTTGAATTCTCAAATTTCGGATTCTACTTCATCAAGCTGAAGCTAGAATCCTGAAGTTTTAGTTTGAAGCAAAACAGGGGGAAATTCGAACCAGTCTCATTTGATCTACAGTTTCTTGTCATTCAACTGGTTCTTCATCTCAACTTTAAATCAGTTTGTGTGTAGTGTGAAATTGAAGCAATCCTTCTGCTCAATTTCATGTGTGTGGTCTAATTTGAGATTTATATCATCTCAGATTGTGTGTGTGTTGTGTGATCTGTGTGTGTGTGTGGATGGTGGATGTAGGATACACAGTTGTGTATGAACCACCCTAAATCTCTGTGTCATTGTGGTTTGATTCATCTTAACGTTAGATGATTGGTAGGCACGCTTGTTACTTAGTATGATATCATCTAATAATTTGTAGATTCACACATCACCTCCTTTGTCTGTGCTAATTTGAACTTGTGCATAATTCAGATTTCTAAAATTCTCATGAGTTTCTGTTGTGATAAGTGATTATTTTTTAATTTGGTAGAAATCTATTCATCCCCCCCCCCCTTTCTAGATTACTTCATAGCTATTTTCTGCTACTTTTCATTTGGTGTCAGAGCAGGTTCTCTTTGCATCTGTCAGGTGTTTGATCTAACGATCAAGAGTTTTTAGCTATGGATGTTACCAAGGGGTTTATAGCTGAGGGTCACTCAATTACTAGACCTCCATTCTTTGATGGATCTGATTATTCTTATTGGAAAAATAGGATGCAGGTATTCTTGAGAGCGCAAGATTGTCAACTTTGGAAAATTGTTGATAAGGGTCCTACTGAGCTGCCAGAAGATGAAGATGTATGGACCAAAGAACAAATTCGAAAATCCACACTCAACTGGAGTGCAATGAACATGATGCAGTGCGCCATACATTCCAAGGAATATTCCAGAGTTTCCTCATGTAAGTCTGCAAAAGAAATGTGGGACAAACTTCAACTTATTTATGAAGGAACCTCTGAGGTAAGAGAAACCAAGGCAAGTATGTTGGTTTCTGAATATGAAATGTTTAGAATGAAAAATGATGAAACCATATCTGAGATGTTTGGTAGATTCATGCTGATAGTAAATGGTCTTAAGGGTCTTGGAAAGGAGTACTCTAACAGTGATCTTGTAAGGAAGATACTAAGATCTCTTCCATCTACGTGGCATACAAAAGCCACTGTTATTGAAGATTCCAAAGATCTATCTACCATGCAATTAGATAAGATAATAGGGTCTTTGATGACATATGAAATTAATTTGAAAAGAAATACATCTGTAATGAATTCAAAGAAACCTATAGCTTTGAAAGCAACATCTAGTTCCAAAAATATTGTTGAAAGCTGTGATGACAGTGATGAATCTTCTGATGAAGAAGATGACAGTGAAATGGCCTTACTGACAAGGCAATTCAAGAAATTTCTGAGAAAGAAAGGAAAAGGTAAATTCAAGCCCTTCATTAAGATAGATTTTTCTAAGAAACCAGAATTCAATAAGAAAATTGAGTCAAACAAAAAGACTGACATTATTTGTTATGAATACAGGAAACCAAGGCATATGAGAGGAGAATATCCTGACTTGAAAAGAAAGTTGAAAAATCAAATGTTCAAGAAGACTAGAGCCATGTTAGCTACCTGGAGTGATGAAGATGAGGATGAACAAGAAGATGGTGAATCCGATGATGAAGAAATTACATGTCTCATGGAAAGAAATGAAGAGAACACAAAGATAAGTTCTTCATTTGAAGATTTCACTATTGATGACTGGGAAGAAGCTTATGTAACCTTGTTTGAGAAGCTATGTGAATATAAATCTGAAAATAAATCACTGAAAAAGAAAGTTAACAGCATCTTGCATGACTCTCAAAATACTGAACAAATCAGTCTTCTGAATGATGATATTGCCAGTTTGAAAAATGAAAAAGGAATTCTTAGTGAGCAACTTGATAATATGAAGGAAATATGTCAAAATGTTGAAAAAGAAAAACAAATTCTGATTGATGAGAATGAAAAATTCAAGAGAGAAAAGGGATTGCTTCAGGAAGAATTGAAAAACAACAAAAAAGAATTGAATGACAAGAAAGACACTCTGTCAAGATTTGTCAAAGGAAAACAAAATCTAGATGCAATTTTAGAAGTTCGAATGAACACTACAAAGCATGGATTATGTTTTCAATCAGAAAACAAAAAGAAATTTCGACAGACACTGATAACATCTTTTGTTAAGGAAACATCATCTCATCATCAATCTGGGATAAATGCTCAAGAAAAACAATCCTTGAAAGCAGAAGAGTGAAAAACAATCCAAAAAATTCAGAACACAAATCAAACATGCAAGAGCTCATTTCAATAATCAAAAAACACGAAGCAAGCTGTTACATCTATTTCTCATTTGAAAAATAACAAAAAATTTCACATCTAATAAATTCTTGTCATGCAAAATTTGTAATAAATATGGGCATTCTGATTCAAATTGCAAATCTAACATGAATGCATGTAAAGTCAAGCAAGTTTGGATTCCAAGGCATATTGTTTGTGAATTGAGAAAATTGATGGGACCCAAAGTAATTTGGGTACCAAAATCCTCTTTCTAAATTCCATTGCAGGAATGTCTTACAGCCCACAAGAAAGATAAATGGTACCTCGACAGTGGCTGTTCAAGACATATGACTGGAGACAAAGAAAAATTCTATTCATTGGTTGAGAAAGATGGGGGTCAAGTAATTTTTGGAGGTAAAAATAAAGGTCAAATCATTGGCATAGGAAATGTTGGTAAGAATTTCTCAAACTCTATTGAAAATGTGTTGTTGGTAAAAGGCCTTGATCATAATTTGCTAAGCATCAGTCAGCTGTGTGACAAGGGCCTTAAGGTAATATTCAATTCTGATTCATGTGAAATTGTTGAGAAAGAATCTGGAAAAATAAAATTTATTGGTCAAAGGATCAATAATGTCTATCTAGTTGACTTGAATGAACAATAAAATGAAAATCTTTGTTTGGTTGTAAACCAGTATGATCTATTTCAACTATGGCATCGTAGGCTAAGTCATGCCAGTGAAAATATTTTGAAAAAGTTGATCAGATATTCTCTTGTGAATGGACTTCTTAAAATAAAGAAAAATAAAATTGCAATTGTTTGTTCTGCATGTGCTCAAGGTAAACAAACTAGAAAATCATTCAAGTCTGTTGTAACTGTATTGACTTCAAAACCATTTGAATTGTTGCATATGGATCTTTCTGGTCCTACTAGGACACTCAGTCTTAGTGGACATCAGTTTGGGTTTGTAATTGTTGATGATTTCTCTAGATTTACCTGGGTATTCTTTCTATCTCACAAGAGTGATACTTTTGAGAATTTTCAAAATTTCTTCAATAAGATTGAGCAAGGAAACACAAATAAAATTTGCTCCATACTTACTGATCATGGAGGAGAATTTGACAACAATTTGTTCTTTGATTTCTGCAGGAGCAAAGGAATTGATCATAAATTTGCTTTACCAAAAACTCCCGAACATAATGAAATAGTTGAAAGGAAAAATAGGACATTGGTTGAAATGGCCTGCACCCTGTTGATTGAAAGTCATCTTCCAAGAAGTTTTTAGGCAGAAGCTGTTAACATCTCATGTTACATTCTTAACAGAGTCATGGTAAGACCAGTCTTAAAGAAAACTTCCTATGAGCTCTTGAAAGGTAAGAAACCTCACATTGCTTATTTCAGAGTCTTTGGGAGTAAAGTATTTGGCGCCGGACCTCCAAACTCGGCATTGCACAAACCAAGATACATACACAAACTATCTTTATTCACAAACCACGATACACCAATACCATAGTTGGCTTGTCACCGGTCACCATGTGACCTCCAAGCTAACCGACATCAACACATACTTAAATCACAATAACATACAACAATCTTGCCTGTCATTGGTCATCCCATGACCTCCATTGCCACATTAACACAATATATAATAACCACTTAATAACCATACACATGCTTTACTAATTAAACCATCTTAAATAACCTATAAAAGACATCAAAGGACTGAGGCTAGGTTCACTCTGGAACCACACTGCCCAACCACCACATACTAACCACAGACGGGCAGAGATGTCGAACAATTCGCCATGCATACACAAATCACATGCACAATGCTCAAACCACATAAACACCATGTCAACCATGTGAACACCACGCTCCTCGAGCACTACAGGTGCCAATGCACCGCTTACCAATACCGTACACAACATATAATGATAATCCGATAACAATATAACCATGCACAAACATATAGCCCTCGAAACTGCTAACGCGACGGGGGCTACTGTCGCCTTCAGAACGTGACACCCCGATAGGTCGCGATCAAAAGCCTAATGTGACGGGTCGTCCTGTCGCGTTCAGAACGCGACAGCAGGGTCCGTCACCTTCATAGGCGAAACCCTAATCTGGGATCCCATCTTCGGATCTCCCACACAAACCATATAAAACGATGTAAAAACCCATTTTTCATGCTTTACTCAGTGTCCTAGCATGGTATCTATCGTTTATAAAGTGAGTAACAAGCTATTCATGTTTCACATGCAACTCACAACGTAAAATGGGGCGGAATCTCCCTACCTTCGCGAAGAACACGAAGAACGTCGATGCCCTAGCGTTTCCCCCGCTTTGTACAACGTCCTCGCAGCGAGACCATGCCGAAAACACCTCCAGAACCTTGAATCGCCCAGAAAACCTCCGCAAAATGCCTCCCTGGCTGAGCAGAGCTTGTTGGAGCTCTGTTTGGCTGACCTAGCTTAAAAACGCATCACAGTTGGGAACGCGACGTAGCCTGCTGTCGCGACATGAACGTGACATAGGAGGCCGTCGCCTTCCCGTGGTCGACGTCAGCAGGCTGCCCAACGCGCGACACGTGGTGGACATGCAGACGAAGACCACCTCGCGGCGGCAACCAGAATGCAACACCCAGGGCCGTTGCATTCAGAACGCGATGCTAGGCGCTGTCACGTTCACAAACAGAGAACCGGTGAGCGCTTTGGGCCCAACCTGCCGGCCCACAAAGCCTCACAACCTGCATAAACACCTGTAACACACACTAATAGGCCACACACTGGCCACCAAACCCACTAAGCAAGGATCTACGAAGATCCGAAAAAATGCGCTACGTTACAAAATCTATATAGTTTGAAGTAAGAATGCTTTTGAAGCCAAGGGCAGTGGATATTTCTAACACAGAGTTGTCACATGCCTTTCCAGACCTTCTTCCTTTATTTGAATTTCAAGGCTAGACAAGGTTCATCAGTGAATACAGAACTTTTTATCCACGGTTAGTTCATGAATTTTACATCAATCTTGTGGATACAAAAGAGGGTTTTAAATCAGAAGTGAAAGGTATGAAAATTCTTTTTTCTCAAGAGTTGGCACATCAACTTTTTCAGATCCCTAATTCTGGTGAAGACTATTGCACTTACTAGTTTGATCTCCATGAAGCTTATTCTCTTCTTACTGGGTTACCACATGATAAGACAGATGCAAAACAAATAAATGTCACAAGTTTGAATGCCAATACCTTTCCTCCACTACATAGATTGGTGCATCACATATTCACCACGATTCTTACACCTCAGGGAGGTGGTAGGAATAGACTCACAGACATTCAAAGGTTTTTACTATTTTGCATGTTGAAACATCAAGGTGGATCTTTCTGAGATTATGTTTCAAATCATCTCTGAAACAATAAGGAACTTCATAGGTCTCTTCCCTATGCTGCTCACTTGACTGCTGTTTTTGAACACTTTGGCATCTCCTTTTCGAATGAAAAAGTTTAGAGAATTCCTCAATATAACATTTATTGCTTGAACAATGTGAAAAGATACATGAGGTTTAAGATTGAAGGAGATCAGGTCACTAGGGGTCTTATATTGGCACAACCATCAGATCAACATCAAGAACAGTCAGTTCCTAGTGCAGACCCTCCTCAAGGAGCACATGTGGATCAACCTTCATTAGAACCAGAATTACCCCAAGATGTGCCAGAACAATCAATTCCTCATGAAATTCCAACTGAAAGTGTGCCTCATCAAAATTTGATTGTTCTATCCTCATTCTTTCATCATCATCAAGGTTCAGCCTCCACATCTTCTAGTGGATCATCAGTCCCTCCTAAACTCTATAATTTCCTTCAAGTTCAATTTGATAATCTGAATTCCTCAATGAGAGAGATGTCCAACAACTTTGAGTTCAGAATACAGAGATTGGAGAACACTGTCACAAGTCACTTTTTAAGACAATAAGAACTTGCTGAGCATGCCTCAAGGAGATTCAATAGGCTAGTTGGGACACTAGGTGATGCTACAACTCAGCTTTCATTTTTCCAGTCTGGACTTCAAGATCTGCTTTCCAAAATTCTTGATAACACACAACAAAGCATTCACAATGGCCAAGAAGCAGTGACTCAGGTCTCAAAGTGTCGACTGTCTTTTGCTCACTTTGTCAGTGATATGGAACAAATGAAAGAGCATACATCACACATTGATCAACAAATTGAAGACCTCAATGCTGATTTCAACAATGTGTGGAAGTTAAAAGATGATATTAGTATTGGAGATAGTCGGCATGCTACTTCTTCTACAGTAGTTCCTCCTATGCCCCATGGCATTGATCAGATGTCAATCCACATTTATGAGAGTTTGAGGAAAATGGAAGAGACTCTTCATACAAGATTGATAGCTGTTCAACTCTTGCGGAGAAACAATTTGGGAGCCTTAGAAGCAAAGATGAAAGACATTGATGACAAGCTTTTTATCCCTCCCCCACCTCCACCTCAATAATGCTACCTTTTTGTTGATGTCAAAGGGGGAGAAGTGTGAATATTTCAGTTTTTAGTTTCAAAACTTTGGCTGGCTTATTTTGGCTTCAGAACATTGACTCTTATGTTTCTGATATGAATGTCATATTTCTACAGTTTAATTCTCAATGAATGCTGTGAATTTGTGATTGTGCTGTGAATTTGTGATTGTGATTGCTTCTTATATATGACATGAAATGATGTGATTGTTAAAACATTTTGTTTATTTATACTGAAATGTTCAATGAATCATAGTTGTTATCATAAAAAATGGGGAGATTGTTGGATCTCTTGTTTTAATGTTGTTTAACTATGATCCATACAAGTTTAAATATCTTGCATTAGTCATATCTAACACCATATATCATGTTTAGTTCAGTGAAAAAGTTGTTGTGATGACAATTGTGTCGACACGACACTAGTAGAGTGTCGACACAAAGCTCAATCCCAGTGAAGATTTTCAAGAAAGAAGGCCAGTTGTGTCGACACAGGTCCATCATGTGTCGACACATCATGTGTTCACAGAAGTCAATCAGAAGAAAAGAAGCCAGTGGTGTGGGCATAGGTCCATCATGTGTCGACACATCCCTTACTCACAGAAAGCAGTTAGAAGAGATGAAGCCAGTGGTGTCGACACAAGTCCCTCATGTGTCGACACATCCTGTGTTCCTAGAAAGCTGTATTTATAGATTATGGTCAGGTGTGTCGACACAAGTCAGGTATGTGTTGACACAAGTCACCTTCCAGTATTGTCTGAACAAGATGTCAGGATCATGTGTCGACACACAACTTAGTTGTGTCGACACACTTCGACTGCTGATCCAGATATGAAAACTTGGACACGTGTAAGAATTTGGTACAAGAACTTTTGAGCGGGAATTCTATGCCCCCAAACTCTAAGGCACCACGTGGGTACATGGGACTATAAATGCCCATGATCCTCACACTTTTTGGGGGATCACACTTCAGTTCTTCATCTCCCAGAAGCAGAAGGCGACGACTAGAGAGGGGCTTCATCTGAGGATTGTTGCTGCTTCAGATCTGAAGAATTGGAGATTCAAGTGTTGCAAGCAATCGATGTCAAGTTGAATTCTCAGATTCTGGAGTCTAATTCATCAAGCTGAAGCTAGAATCTTGAAGTCTCAGTTTGAAGCAAAACAGGGGGAAATTCGAACCAATCTCATTTGATCTGCTGTTTCTTGTCATTCAACTTGTCCTTCATCTCAACTTTAAATCAGTTTTTGTGTAGTGTGAAATTGAAGCAATCCTTCTGCTCAATTTCATATGTGTGATCTAATTTGAGATTTCTATCATCTCAGATTGTGTGTGTGTTGTGTGATCTGTTTTAACTGGCTACATAAGCATATTTGTGTGTGTGTGGATGGTGGATGTAGGATACACAGTTGTGTAATCCGAACCACCCTAAATCTCTGTGTCATTGTGGTTTGATTCATCTTAATGTTAGATGATTAATAGACACGCTTGTTACTCAGTATGATATCATCTAATAATTTGTAGATTCACACATCACCTCCTCTGTCTGTGCTAATTCGAACTTGTGCATAATTCATATTTCTAAAATTCTCACGAGTTTCTGATGTGATAAGTGATTAATTTTTAATTTGGTAGAAATCTATTCATCCCCCACCTTCTAGATTTCTTCATAGCTATTTTCTGCTACTTTTCAACTTCCCCTTGGATAAACAGAGTAGTTCTTTTACTTGCTTGCTTGGGATGTAGGAAAAGGTCCATCTTGTTTTCCTAGAACCTTCTGGCACCTTTCCCAAGACTCCTCTCAGAAAAGAACAAGAGAATCTCCATGTTAGCTTCCTATCATAACGGCCTCACTCGCAAACCGCATGCTTACGATTCTAGAATATCCTCATCGTAATCATTTTCAGTCGACCCAAGGATCAGAGTTGGTCGACCAAACTGTTCCTACACGGAAGCAAACATTAGATGAAAATATATGCATTGGTTGACCAAAATCCTACTGTTGGTCGACCAAATTGTAACTCGTCCTTAAGTTTCTGGAATGCTTCTGGGACTCGATTCTGTGAGAGTTGATTGTCTAGGAGTTGATTATCTAGGAGTTGATTCTACTCGCGAGTATTCTCTGGGAGTCGATTGTGATCGAGTCGATTCTTTGAGAGTTGATATTTTGGTCTGAGAGTCGATTCTTCGAGAGGTAATATTCTGGTCTTGAGAGTCAATTCCTTGAGAGTCGATTCATTGAGAGTCGATTCCTTGAGAGTTGATTCGTGTGAAGACATCTTGGAGTTGAATTCCTCTTTAGACCCGATTCTTTGAGAGTCGATTCATTGAGAGTCGATTCCTTGAGAGTTGGTTTGTATGAAGACATCTTGGAGTTGATTTCCTCTTTAGACCCGATTTCTTCTCGGACTCGATTCTCTTTTGGAGTCGTTTCTTTCTTAGACTCGATTTTCTTTTAGACTCAAATTTCTTCTTAGAGTTGTTTCTTCCTCAGACTCAATTTTCTTGTGGACTTGATTCTATAAAGGCTTCGGTTGACTAGTATTAATCATTGGTCAACCAAACTGTATCCAGAACATTTGTTATTTCTGTGAAGTCCTGATGCTGCATCGGTCGACGAATTAGTGGATTTGAGTCAACCAGTCCCCTGTTTCACAATGAAGAACACTATATTAGTACTCAAAACACAATGATACCAAATTGTACTTACCTTAGCTACTTTGACACATGGCTTGAGGACTATTCCTTACTGTTGTGACACATTTCAATAAACACATTAGGCCCACAAATATTCATGTAAAAATGTGAAACATATTACACAATCTCAATCACTTGGGTCATTCTTATTCAGCCCAATCTAACACATTCACAACCATAAGAGTTCATACTTCAATAGAATGTTTTGTTATCATCAAAATCAACTTGGAGTACAACATGTATTCTCTCTCTCCCTCTCTCTCTCTCTCTTATTGCGCAATGTTGGGTCTAACAGGGGAGGGTGGAGGGGGTTTTGGCATTTTACAGAGGTATTTTTTTCAAAAAATTAGTGACTTAATGGTGTTAACAGAATATTAGAAGATTATTCTCTATTTTTTTACACAATGTTTTGCTTTCAAGAATATTTCTTTAAACAATATCAACTTAAAGATGGTATAATATAAGAGTGGTTTCTATGTAAAAATCCCAAAGAAAAGGGCCAGGTAATCCACAATGTCACAGCCAAGCAGACTCAGAAAACTGGCCCAGCTATGCAAGTGATGTTAACACTAACCTTACATAAACACTAATTTAAAACTTATAAAATCCCAATCCCAAGGAGGGTTAAACCCTATTTAATCACTTAACCTCACTAGATTGGAGTCTCCAGTGACTTAAGCCTCTATAGTCATTAAGATTATGCTTAATTTGATAAACTTTCTTAGTTTTTTCTTCTTTTCTTAAAGGAAAAACTCACAGTTTACTTTTTCTTTTAAAGGAGTGACTGGCCTGGTCCTGGTACCCGTTGAAACGGACCGGGGACTGCTGATCTTGACCTTGTTCAACCATCAGTTTGTTCTGTCGCACTTCAGTTGCCTAACACTTTCCCATCAAATGTAGCTGTTCTTGTGCTTGCAACAAAATTTTACTGCAAGCTTTTTAACATCCATGACCTAGAGAATTAGAGATAGACACAGAATCAAGATTCATTTGAAAGGCCTTGTCTCCTACATGCCTGATACTGTAACTGCTTTATAAATTTGTCTAAATTTTCTATTTCCTTACATTTTCCTTAGTTTGGGTTCTTTACATCTTTTTTGTCCAGTATGCAGAAGCCTAAGGCAGCTTCTTGGATGCAGGATCCTTGTTCCAGATTATGGCTTCATGCACCTGAATTCGATTCCAATGCTTGTTGGATTTTTCACTTACAAAATTGCTACTTTTGCCCAAGCTATTGAGGACACATTAACTGCTGCTGGAAACAGAGACCAAGGCTGAATCCATTTCTACCGAATAATTACGCTTCAGAGGCATTCACAATATCATACACACGGTGAGCCTTTATTTATAATGGTATCCTTCATTGATTATCTATCCAGAGGAGATTATAAACTCTGAAGAATAAAGAAAAACTGCCATTTGGTCTTTGACTCAGTAAACTAGCCATCTCCTCTACCAGTGAAGAAAAGTCGGATCTTGGTCCTAAAAGAATCAATCTTGTTCTTTTTAGATGAGAGCTATACATTGTCCACATTTATGTGCTGGTCTTGAAATGAGTAATTCTGCTTCTGAATATGATGTGCATGCTTACTAATATTTGTCACGTGTTCAAGAATATGCATATTACTACTTGTCTATGCAGGAACCATGACAGTTTCCGTCTGAATCTGTTCATTTCTTTGGCAGCTGATATGTTGGACGGATCCTGTGCTCTAAATGGAGTTATCTGGCCATGAGGCTCCTGCAGCAAACCTGTCAACTGTTTCAATGCTGCATGGTTAATTCATTTAAGGAGGCTTAAAAAACAAGGTGATTGGAATATCCTTGTCATTCACTGCTCTCTGGCATGCAGAAAAATTCGACAAGTTGTATTGAATGATTCTTTTATTCGAGTTAGAATACGAATCTTCAGTGCCTTGCTAAAATTTACTGATTCTTTTAGTGCCTTTTCAAAATATTAAATCCCTTACTTCTAGTCTATGCATCATTTACGTTTCTATGTATTTATGTTCTTTTGCGTGACAATCTAATGGTAACAGCACGCTACTGCTACTAAATATTCACATCTCCCCTAGACATTGTTTATTTGATTCATCTCGCTTAACACACAGTTCTCCATCACTGGACTTGGGCATGGTTATGCCTTCTCTGCATCTCTTTGTAAACCTGGCTCGAGCTCCTTGCTTAAATCATTTGGACTTAAACGCGACGGACCACTTCATCGCGACCTCATCGCAACGGACCTGGGCGTCGCCTTCCGGAGGCTGACGTCTGCTAGTCGCCCGATGCGTGACACGTGGTGCACATGCAGACGATCGCCGATCCCTGGCGGTTATCAGAACACGACGGGTAGGGCTGTCGCGTTCAGAACGCGATGACCCCCTCTGTCGCGTTCATAGACAGAGAATTCCACAGTGCCATAGGCCCAAACTGTCGGCCCAATAAGCCCCAAAAACACAAGCACACACCGAACACAAGCCACCTTGGCCACACATTGGCCTCACAAGCGATAAACACAAGATCCACAAGGATCCGAAAAACGCGCGACGTTACATTACTATCATCTAAATAGAAATTTTGATCTCGAAATTCGTAATACCACTACTAGAAAAACCGGTTTTACCGACAGATATTTCCGACAGAATTTGTCCGTCGGAATATCCGTCGGAAATACAGATTTCCGACCGATTTCTGACCGATTTCCGACGCAATAATTTGAGTTTCTGACGGATTTCCGACGAAATTCTTTTCCGTCGGTAATTTTCTGACTAACTATTTCCGACGGCTATTTCCAACAAGTTTCTGACGGAAAGCTGTCGGAAACGGAGTTTCCGACGGATTACCGACGGATTTCCGACGGAAAGCATCAGTCAGAAACGTCGCATTTTCTTGTGGTGTACAACTCTAATACATTCAACTTTAAAACATATTTACAAGTACTATCATCTAAAAATATTTAAAACCTTACTCAAACAAGTAAGAATACCCCTTTGCCATCTCCTCGGCTAACTCCCAGGTATCCTCACCTCCCAATCTATTTTCCCACCTAACTTTAACTAACTCAATTTCTTTATTTCTTAACTTTCTTGTCTTATGACCTTTAATTTGCACTGGATATTCTGGCATAGACATATCTTGATAACTGATTATTTGAGCTGGGTCTTCAATACACTTTCTTAACATAGAGACATGGAAAATATCATGAACATCTGTAAAATCAGCTGGCAAATCAAGTCTATAGGCTGTTTCCCCAATTCTCTCTAACATTTGGAAGGGTCCCACATACCTCGGACTCAACTTTCCTTTCTTACCAAACCACACAATACCTTTAGTAGGAGAAATTCTCAGAAAGGCAAAGTCCCCAACCTCAAATTGAAGTGGTCTCCTTCGATTATCAGCATAACGTTTCTGCCTGCATTGAGCTGTCTGCAACTTTTCTTTAATAAACTTTACAATTTCGGTGGTTTGCTATATCAACTCAGGGCCTACCATTTTCCTTTCTCCCACTTCATGCCAATTTAATGGTGTTCTACATGGCCTTCCATATAAAGCTTCATATGGTGCCATCCCGAGACTGGTATGGTAACTATTATTATAAGCAAATTCAACCATACCCAGATGCTGCTCCTAACTACCACCCCAAACTAAACAACATGCTCGCAACATGTCTTCAATTGTCTGGATAGTCATCTCTGTCTGACCATCCGTCTGGGGGTGGTAAGCTGAGCTGTATCTCAGCTCGGTACCAACTACCCTCTGCAAGCTCCTCCAAAAACCAAAAGTAAATCTGGGATCCCTATCAGAGACAATAGACTTTGGAATACCATGCAGTGGAATAATTCTATCAACATAAACCTTTGCTAATCTGTCCACTGACCAGGACATACTCACTGCTATTAACCTACGTACCTTGGTTAATCTATCAACAAATACCCATATTCCATTATGCCCTGCTGCTGTCCTTGGCAAACCTGCTCCAAAGTCCATAGCAATATCATCCCATTTCCATTACAGAATGGGTAATGGTTGCAATAAACTTCCAGGTTTCTGATGCTCTGCCTTGATCTGTTGACAAATTGCACACCTTGAAACAAATTCTGCTATTTCTTTTTTCATATGAGGCCACCAAAAATGTTTCTTCATGTCCTGGTACATCTTGGTACTACCAGGGTGAATAGTGTACCAGGATTTGTGGGCCTCTTCTAATACTCTCTGCTTCACTTCTCTTTCTGCTGGCACAAATAACCTGCCTCTGAGCCTAACCAAACAATTATCATCAATAACAACTCCTTCCATTTTCACAATGTCAGCTAGATTTCCATCCACTTTTTGAGCTTCAACAATTTTCCAATATAGTGACAGTTCTATAGCACTACTGGCTAGTATTGCTCGTCGCTGACTGCTTGGCACATACAAGGAGTTCTCCTCTATTTCTTCATACAACTTCCATCCTTGATCATGATTTGACTTAAATATGCCTTTCTTCTTAAGTCATCAGCCACCACATTGGCCTTACCCGGATGGTAAACCAAACTGAAATCATAATCCTTTAAATACTACACCCATCTACACTGTCAGAGATTCAAATCTTTCTGAGAAAAGATATACTTTAAGCTTTTATGATATGTAAAAATCTCAAATCTTTCGCCATATAGATAATGCCTCCACATTTTTAAGGCAAATACAACTGCTGTCAGCTCTAAATCATGGGTGGGGTAATTCTCTTCTGCCGGTTTCAATTACCTGGACGCATAAGCTATTACCTTACCATGCTGCATTAGCACTGCGCCAAGCCCTCTCTTAGATGCGTCTGTATATACAACAAAACCACCATTACCTATCGGTAATGTCAGTACTGGTGCCGCTGTAAGTCTCTTCTTTAATTCCATAAAACTTCTTTGACATTCACCAGACCATACAAATGGCACACCCTTCCTAGTTAACCTAGTCATGGGTGCTGCAATCTTGGAGAAATCCTGAATGAAGCTCCTATAATAACCTGCTAACCCCAAAAAGCTTCTAATTTCAGTAATTGTCTTAGGCACTTCCCATCTCATCACTGCCTCCACTATACTTGGGTCAACTGCCACTCCCTCAGCTGAAATAACATGGCCCAAGAACTGAATCTCTTTTAACCAAAATTCACACTTGCTGAATTTGGCAAACAACTGATTATCCCTTAATAACTACAAGGCAAATCTGAAATGTGTTGCATGCTCCTCTTCAGATGCTGAGTAAATCAGAATATCATCTATAAAGACCACAATAAATTGATCAAAATACGAATGAAAAATTCTGTTCATCAGATCCATAAATGCTGCAGGAGCATTGGTTAGCCCAAATGGCATAACCACAAATTCATAGTGACCATATCGAGTTCTAAATGCTATTTTATCAATATCACCGTCTCTAATTCTCAACTGGTGGTACCCTGACCTTAAATCAATTTTAGAAAATACTTTAGCTAATTACAACTGATCAAACAGATCATCAATTCTAGGTAACAGGTACTTATTCTTTATGGTCACCTCATTCAATTTCATGTAATCAATACACAGTCTAAAGCTTCCATCTTTCTTTCTTACAAACAACACCGGCGCCCCCCATGGGGAGTGACTCGGCCTAATGAACCCTTTTTCCAGCAATTCTTCTAACTGCTTTTTCAATTCTTTAAGTTCTGTCGGCGCCATTCGATATGGTGTTTTAGAGATCGGCATGGTGCCCGACAACAACTCATGGTAAAGTCCACCTCTCTATGTGGAGCTAAACTTGGCAAATCATCTGGAGAAACATTTGCAAATTCCCTGACCACGGGAACTGCTTCTACTGACTTACCAGCCTCAACCAGACTCACAGAAGCTAAGTAAGCTACACATCCCTCATTAACTAATTTTCTATATTTAATTGTAGAAATTATAAACTTAGAAGTATGAGAGGGCATACCTTGATATTCAAACACTGCACCATTGGGGTGACAAAACCTGATTCTTTTCTTCCTGCAATCTAGCACAACTCCATAAACCTCTAACCAGTCCATACCCAAAATAATATCGTAATCAGTCAACTGTAAAGCATACAACCGGCCTGGCATTGGTTCTCTTGAACCACAACAGGAGCTTCATCTATGTAACATGAGGTGAGCATCAACTCACCCGAGGGAACCTCCACTACTAATTCACATGACTTCTCTTCTAGAGGATGAGACATACAATCCTAAAATTCTTCAGAAATGAAAGAATGACAAGCACCTGAATCAAATAGAACTATGGCTGAAAAGTCATAAATGGGTATTGTACCTTCTATCATGTTCGACGCCTCTGCCAGGGCACGGATGATAGCCAAAACCCGACCCCTACCTCGCTGCTGCGGTGCACCTCCACCACGACCTGCTAATGGCTGCTGAGGCTGCTGCTGCTGAACACCTCTACCATACCCATATTCTCTCGGATAGGGGAAATTATGGATTAAATGTCCTGGCTGATTACAATTATAACACCTGTAACCTGGTGGAATAGTGGGCTGTCTGGCAATGCGCTGCTGCGATTGTTCTACCTCTGGCTTATAGCCACGCCCCTGCTGAAACTGCTGACGACCACCTCTTCCTTTACCCTTAAATACTTGCTTTAATTTTTGACCCCACTTACCAAAAGCTGAAGAAGAAGGTCCTGCTGGTGCTTTTCCCTTACTGACTCCTGCTGCAGGCGCTGGGGTAGCTGAAAACTACCCGAACCTGACCCGCTCGCCTGTCGAGCCCGAATAGACCTCTCAAGTGTAGTTGCTCTCTGGGCTGCCTCCTCAACTGTTCTAAACATTAACAGTATCACCGCATTCTGCAACTCTTCTCTCAAACCCCGAATAGAATACTCAACCATCATAGCATTATCTGATACTACATAAGGCGCATATCGGCTAAGTGCTATAAATCGCATATGATATTCTAAAACTGAGGTATTACCTTGCTGAAGTGTCTGGAATTGCTCTCTTTTCGCCTGCTGCACTTGAAGTGGAAAGAATGTATCATTGAATGCCTCGAGAAATTCTGGCCAGGTAATAACCTCCTCTGTCCTGCCTGCAAAGGTGGTCTGCATCTTTAGTTGCTACCACTGTTGCACAAAACCTCTCAACTGGTATGTAGCTAGCACAACTTTATCCGCTGCTGGACACCTCATGGTCGTGAAGAACCTTTCAATCTCATGAATCCAGTGCTCTGCTGTATCTGGATTCGGCCCTCCTGTATAAGTGGGCGGCTACAACCTCAAAAACTTTTCAACTTGCATCACTGGCTCTTCTACTTCCATTGCTGGTGGTGGTGGTACAGGTGCCACATAAGGTACCTCCACTCTTGGCGATGGTGCAATTGGGGCCACAGGTACTCCAACAACTGGTGGTGCTGCTGCTAGAGGTACCGGTGCTTGCTGATCCGTCCTCATCCGAATATCGGTGAGGCTTTCCCAAATCCTCTCAATCATATGCTGAGTGGATTCCTCAGGGTCCTCTCCTCCACCACCCCAGTCCCTTCTATCATCCATCTCAACTTCCTGCATAAATAACATAACAATCAAGAACAAAACTGGTCATTACAAAATCGAGGTCGGCTACCAGCAGTGTATAAGTGTAGAAATAAGGCTATGTAATTTCCTGGTTCCTTTATATTTAAACGGACCTCGGTCTGATACCAACTGTGACGGAATGCCTCGTTCAAGATCGTTAAACCAATAATGAACTTGATCCGAGTCTGCCTCCCGCGAACGGGTCGTAGCCTCGCAATGGATATCACACACGAGTCCGTGAAAATAGAAAGGAACACACATAATCATATATATGATTCACCATTTCATATATAATGTACAAGATTTACATAGCCAAAATTTCAACAAAAGTACAAGAAAGTACAGGAGCCTGGGGCATACCCGGAGGTAAACTGGTACAACTGAAGAAAGAAACTACACTGCTATGAAAGCTACACTGCTAGAGGCGTTGGCCGAACACCGCTGCAGCGTGGCCCTGAACTGGAAGATGGTAACGAAACCTCCTCCTCGCCTTCACCTGTGGGGAGTAGGGGTGAGCCTCACTAGTCACTAGCTCAGTAGGGAACCCCCCAACTCGAGAAAACCACACAAGTACGGAAGCTGTAAACTATACGAGCAATTTATAGGATAACCACGCACGTTATTAAAGCAATAAATGTACTTACCATTTGCCGACTATATTAAATAAAGTAAGTAGATAAACGGAAAAACTCAATCACGTGTACGAGCTAAAATAGGGACCGCCACACTCGAGCCACGTAGACTGGTTCGCGACACCAGTAATTGACTCAGACAAACAAACACAGGTCTACCTCTCAGTCTCGTAGCCACGGATGAAAGGTCCAGCTGCCGCTCCACGTGGAAAAGTCAAACAACTGTGGAGACCCACAAAACACCACTCCTGCGGGTACACAGCTGCAGACCTATGCCTGGCACCTCTGGGGTATCTGGTCGGAGCACCCTAGAGTGAGGCACTGGAAAGGACTAGCTAGGGACCAGTGTTGACTACTGGTGTCCGTACCCCCAACTAAGAGCGCGCTACAAGTCACTAAAAACAAACTCAAGAGTCACTGTCCCACTGTCGTCTTTCTCTCAGCCGGATGTACAACTCAACAAAGGAGTGAGGGTGTCCAGGACAGTCGACACAGACCTCGACGGTACAACACAAGTACCGAGACAAGCCCTGAGCTAACAGCCTAGCTTACGAAGAACCTGGGGCACCCAACTAGGGAGGTAACCACAGTAGGCGTCGTACTACCTTCCACGTACACAAAACCACGTACGCACCGCACAAACCACGTGAACCCTCACGACAATCACGAGTTCCGACTGTCCACAACACGTGAACATGATACGTCTTGCGTGTATGCCATGCCAACACGTAAACCACTAGCTAGCTACATAGCCAACATGCTCGCTTCGTAAACACGCACTTCCAGAGCGTCACAGATGCCAATACACCGTACGATATTGCCAAATACATTGAATAATAACAAACGGATAATTATATAACATAAACCATGCACATTTAGACCACTCGGTTGTGGTCGCGACATGGGCCTGTGTCACCTTCAGAACGCGACGGCCCAATATGGTGCGTTCACCATATGAACGCGACGCACCAACATGCCGCGTTCCCCATCTAAACGCGACGGGTCGACCTGTCGCGTTCAGATCGCGATAGGGGGTTCTGTCGCCTTCATAGGTAGGAACCCTAACCCGAGATCTTCTCCACAGATTACCATCTTACACTATGCAAACCACCCTTAATTCATATTTTTCATGCTTTTGTGAGTCCCTAATCATGGTATTTATTGTTAGAAATACAAATAACAAGTCGAACGATCGTCATCCGCGGTCTACAGCCCAAAAACGGGAGGAATTACCCTACCTCCGTGAAGAACACGCAATCTGATGATTTCTCGGTGTTTCCCTGCTCCACACGAAGTCCCCGCAGCGGGAACACGCCGAACGCCAAGCTCCCATGCCAAAACACCCCAGAAAACCCATGCATGACCTCCCCCTGGTCAAACAGAGCATACCGTGCTCTATTCTGGTCACAGGGTTTAAGCACCACTTGCAGTTAGGAACGCGACGGACCACTCCATCGTGACCTCATCGCAACGGACCTGGGCGTCGCCTTCCGGAGGCTGACGTCTGCTAGTCGCCCGGCGCGCGACACACGGTGCACATGAAGACGATCGCCGATCCCTGGCGGTTATCAGAACACGACGGGTAGGGCTGTCGCGTTCAGAATGCGATGACCCCCTATGTTGCGTTCATAGACAGAGAATTCCACGGTGCTATAGGCCCAAACTGTCGGCCCAATAAGCCCCAAAAACACAAGCACACACCGAACACAAGCCACCTTGGCCACACATTGGCCTCACAAGCGCTAAACACAAGATCCACACGGATCCGAAAAATGCGCGACGTTACATTACTATCATCTAAATAGAAAATTTGACCTCAAAATTCGTAATACAACTCTAATACATTCAACTTTAAAACATATTTACAAGTACTACCATCTAAAAAGATTTAAAACCTTACTCAAACAAGTAAGGATACCCCTTTGCCATCTCCTCGGCTAACTCCCAGGTATCCTCACCTTCCAATCTATTTTCCCACCTAACTTTAACTAACTCGATTTCCTTATTTCTTAACTTCCTTGTCTTATGGCCTTTAATTTGCACTTGATATTCTGGCATAGACATATTTGGCCTCAAATCACCACCTTGATAACTGATTATTTGAGCTGGGTCTTCAATACACTTTCCTAACATAGAGACATGGAAAATATCATGAACATCTGCAAAATCAGCTGGCAAATCAAGTCTATAGGTTGTTTCCCCAATTCTCTCTAACACTTGGAAGGGTCCCACATACCTCGGACTCAACTTTCCTTTCTTACCAAACCACACAATACCTTTAGTAGGAGAAATTCTCAGAAAGACAAAGTCCCTAACCTCAAATTGAAGTGGCCTCCTTCGATTATCAGCATAACATTTCTGCCTGCTTTGAGCTGTCTGCAACTTTTCTTTAATAAACTTTACCATTTCAGTGGTTTGCTGTATCAACTCAGGGCCTACCATTTGCCTTTCTCCCACTTCATGCCAATTTAATGGTGTTCTACACGGCCTTCCATATAAAGCTTCATATGGTGCCATCCCGAGACTGGTATGGTAACTATTATTATAAGCAAATTCAACCATACCCAGATGCTGCTCCTAACTACCACCCCAAACTAAACAACATGCTCGCAACATGTCTTCAATTGTCTAGATTGTCCTCTCTGTCTGACCATCCGTCTGGGGTGGTAAGCTGTGCTGTATCTTAGCTCGGTACCAACTACCCTCTGCAAGCTCCTCCAAAAACCAAAAGTAAATCTGGGATCCCTATCAGAGACAATAGACTTCGGAATACCATGCAGTGGAATAATTCTATCAACATAAACCTTTGCTAATCTATCCACTGACCAGGACATACTCATTGCTATTAACCTGCATACCTTGGTTAATCTATCAACAAATACCCATATTCCATTATGCCCTGCTGCTATCCTTGGCAAACCTACTCCAAAGTCCATAGCAATATCATCCCATTTCCATTGCAGAATGGGTAATGGTTGCAATAAACCTCCAGGTTTCTGATGCTCTGCCTTGATCTGTTGACAAATTGCACACCTTGAAACAAATTCTGCTATTTCTTTTTTCATATGAGGCCACCAAAAATGCTTCTTCATGTCCTGGTACATCTTGGTACTACCGGGGTGAATAGTGTACTGGGATTTGTGGGCCTCTTCTAATACTCTCTGCTTCACTTCTCTTTTTGCCGGCACAAATAACCTGCCTCTAAGCCTAACCAAACAATTATCATCAATAACAACTCCTTCCATTTTCACAATCTAGATTTACATCCGCGTTTTGAGCTTCAACAATTTTCCAATATAGTGACAGTTCTATAGCACTACTGGCTAGTATTGCCCGTCGCTGACTGCTTGGCACATACAAGGAGTTCTCCTCTATTTCTTCATACAACTTCCATTCCTTGATCATCATTTGACTTAAATATGCCTTTCTTCTTAAGGCATCAGCCACCACATTGGCCTTACCCAGATGGTAAGCCAAACTAAAATCACAATCCTTTAAGTACTCCACCCATCTACACTGTCAGAGATTCAAATCGTTCTGGGAAAAGATATACTTTAAGCTTTTATGATATGTAAGAATCTCAAATCTTTCGCCATATAGATAATGCCTCCACATTTTTAAGGCAAATACAACTACTGCCAGCTCTAAATCATGGGCGGGGTAATTCTCTTCTGCCGGTTTCAATTGCCTGGATGCATAAGCTATTACCTTACCATGCTGCATTAGCACTGCGCCAAGCCCTCTCCTAGATGTGTCTGTATATACAACAAAACCACCATTACCAGTCGGTAATGTCAGTACTGGTGCCGTTGTAAGTCTCTTCTTTAATTCCATAAAACTTCTTTGACATTCACCAGACCATACAAATGGCACACCCTTCCTAGTTAACCTAGTCATGGGTGCCGCAATCTTGGAGAAATCCTGAATGAAGCAGTTATAATAACCTGCTAACCCCAAAAAGCTTCTAATTTCAGTAATTGTCTTAGGCACTTCCCATCTCATCACTGCCTCCACTTTACTTGGGTCAACTGCCACTCCCTCAGCTGAAATAACATGACCCAAGAACTGAATCTCTTTTAACCAAAATTCACACTTACTGAATTTGGCAAACAATTGATTATCCCTTAATAATTGCAAGGCAAATCTCAAATGTGCTGCATTCTCCTCTTCAGATGCTGAGTAAATCAGAATATCATCTATAAAGACCACAATAAATTGATCTAAATACGAATGAAAAATTCTGTTCATCGGATCCATAAATGCTGCAGGAGCATTGGTTAGCCCATATGGCATAACCACAAATTCATAGTGACCATATCGAGTTCTAAATGCTATTTTATCAATATCATCCTCTCTAATTCTCAACTGGTGGTACCCTGACCTTAAATCAATTTTAGAAAATACTTTAGCTAATTGCAACTGATCAAACAGATCATCAATTCTAGGTAACATATACTTATTCTTTATGGTCACCTCATTCAATTTCATGTAATAAATACACATTCTAAAGTTTCCATCTTTCTTTCTTACAAACAACATCGGCGCCCCCCATGGGGAGTGACTCGGCCTAATGAACCCTTTTTCCAGCGATTCTTCTAACTGCTTTTTCAATTCTTTAAGTTCTGCCGGCACCATTCGATATGGTACTTTAGAGATCAACTTGGTGCCCGACAACAACTCAATGGTAAAGTCCACCTCTCTATATGGAGCTAAACCTGGCAAATCATCTGGAAAAACATTTGCAAATTCCCTAGCCACGGGAACTGCTTCTACTGACTTACCAGCCTCAACCAGACTCACAGAAGCTAAGTAAGCTACACATCCCTCATTAACTAATTTTCTAGCTTTAATTGTAGAAATTATAAACTTAGATGTACGAGAGGGCATACCTTGATATTCAAACACTGCACCATTGGGGTGACAAAACCTTATTATTTTCTTCCTGCAATCTAGCACAGCTCCATAAACCTCTAACCAGTCCATACCCAAGATAATATCATAATCAGTCAACTGTAAAGTATACAACCGGCCTAGCATCTGGTTCCCTTGAACCACAATAGGAGCTTCATCTATGTAACATGAGGTGAGCATAAACTCACCCGAGGGAACCTCCACTACTAATTCACATGACTTCTCTTCTAGAGGATGAGCCATACAATCCAAAAATTCTTCGGAAATGAAAGAATGAGAAGCACCTGAATCAAGTAGAACTATGGCTGAATAGTCATAAATGGGTATTGTACCTTCTATCATGTTCGACGCCTCTGCCTGGGCACGGGTGATAGCCATAACCCGGCCCCTACCTCGCTGCTGTGGTGCACCTCCACCACGACCTGCTAATGGCTGCTGGGGCTGCTACTGCTGAACACCTCTACCATACCCATATTCTCTCGGATAGGGGTAATTATGGATCGAATGCCCTGGCTGATTACAATTATAACACCTGTAACCTGGTGGAATAGTGGGCTGTTTGGCAATGCTCTGCTGCGATTCTTCTACCTCTGGCTTATAGCCACGCCCCTGCTGAAACTGTTGATGACCTCCTCTTCCTTTAACCTTAAATACTTGCTTTAATTTTTGACTCCATTTACCAAAACCTGAAGAAGAAGGTCATGCTGGTGCTTTTCCCTTACTCACTCCTGCTGCCTATTGGGGTAGCCGGAAACTACCCGAACCTGACCCGCTCGCCTGTCGAGCCCGAATAGACCTCTCAAGTGTAGCTGGTCTTTGGACTGCCCCCTCAACTATTCTACACATTAACGTTATCACCGCATTCTACAACTCTTCTCTCAAACCCTAAATAGAATACTCAACCATCATAGCATTATCTGATACTACATAAGGCGCATATCAGCTGAGTGCAATAAATCCCATTTGATCTTCTAAAACTAAGGTATTACCTTGCTGAAGTGTCCGGAATTGCTCTCTTTTCGCCTGCTGCACTTGAAGTGCAAAGAATGTATCATTGAATGTCTCGAGAAATTCCGGCCAGGTAATAACCTCCTCTGTCCTGCCTGCAAAGGTGGTCTGCATCTTTAGTCGCCACCATTGCTGCGCAAAAACTCTCAACTGGTATGTAGCTAGCACAACTTTATCTACTGCTGGACACCTCATGGTCGTAAAGAACCTTTCAATCTCATGAATCCAGTGCTCTGCTGTATCTGGATTCAGCCCTCCTGTATAAGTGGGCGACTGCAACCTCAAAACTTTTCAACTTGCATCACTGGCTCTTCTACTTCCATTGCTGCTGGTGGTGGTACGGGTGCCACATAAGGTACCTCCACTCTTGGCGATGGTGCAACTGGGGCCACAGGTACTCCAGCAACTGGTGGTGCTGCTGCTGGAGGTACCGGTGCCTGCTGATCTATCCTCATCCGAATATTGGTGAGGCTTTCCTAAATCCTCTCAATCATACGTTGAGTGGATTCCTCAAGGTCCTCTCCTCCACCACCCCAGTCCCTTCTATCATCCATCTCAACATCCTGCACAATTAACATAACAATCAAGAACAAAACTGGTCATTACAAAACCGAGGTCAGCTACCAACAATGTACAAGTGTAGAAATAAGGCTATGTAATTTCCTGGTTCCTTTATATTTACACGGACCTCGCTCTGATACCAACTGTGACAGAATGCCTCGTTCAAGCTCGTTAAACCAATAACGAACTTGATCCGAGTCTGCCTCCCGCGAACGGGCCGTAGCCTCGCAAGGGATATCACACACGAGTTTGTGAAAACAGAAAGGAACACACATAATCACATATATGATTCACCATTTCATATATAATGTACAAGATTTACATAGCCAAAATTTCAACAAAAGTACAAGAAAGTACAGGAGCTTGGGGCATACCCCGAGGTAAACTGGTACAACTGAAGAAAGACACTGCACTGCTATGAAAGCTACACTGCTAGAGGCGTTGGCCCAACACCGCTGCAGCGCGGCCCTCAACTGGAAGATGGTAACGAAACCTCCTCCTCGCCTTCACCTGTGGGGAGTAGGGGTGAGCCTCACTAGTCACTGGCTCAGTAGGGAACTCCCCCAACTCGAGCAAACCACACAAGTACGGAAGCAGTAAACTATACTAGCAATTTATAGCATAACCACGCACGTTATTAAAGCAATAAATGTACTTACCATTTGCCGACTATATTAAATAAAGTAAGTAAATAAACAGCAAAACTCAATCACATGTACGAGCTAAAGTAGGGACTGCCACACTCGAGCCACGTAGACTGGTTCACGACACCAGTAACTGACTCAGACAAACAAACATATGTCTATCTCTCAGTCTTGCAACCATGGATGAAAGGTCTAGCTTCCGCTCCACGTGGAAAAGTCAAACTACTATGGATACCCACAAAACAGCACTCCTGCGGGTACACAGCCGCAGGCCCATGCCTGGCACCTCTGGGGTCTCTAGACGGAGCACCCTAGAGTGAGGCACTGGAAAGGACTAGCTGGGGACCAGTGTCGACTACTGGTGACCGTAACTAAGAGGGCGCTACAAGTGACTAAAAACAAACTCAAGAGTCACTGTCTCACTGTCGTCTTTCCCTCAGCGGGACATACAACTCAACAAAGGAGTGAGGGTGTCTAGGACAGACGACACAGACCTCCACGGTACAACACAAGTACCGGGACAACCCTCGAGCTAACAGCCTGGCTCACAAAGAACCTGGGGCACCCAACTAAAGAGGTAACCACAGTAAGCATCGTACTACCTGCCACGCACACAAAACCATGTACGCACCGCACAAACCACGTGAACCCTCACGACAATCACGAGTTTCGACTGTCCACAACACGTGAACACGATACGTCTTGCGTGTATACCACGCCAACACGTAAACCACTAGCTAGCTACATAGACAACATGCTAGCTTCGTAAACACGCACTTCCAGAGCGTCACAGATGCCAATACACCGCATGATATTGCCAAATACATTGAATAATAACAAACAAATAATTGTATCACATAAACCATGCACATTTAGACCACTCGGCTGTGGTCGCGACATGGGCCTGTGTCGCCTTCAGAACGCGACGGCCCGATATGGCGCGTTCACCATATGAACGCGACGCACCAACATGTCGCGTTCCCCATCTAACGCGACGGGTCGACCTGTCGCGTTCAGATCGTGACAGGGGGTTCCATCGCCTTCACAGGCAGGAACCCTAACCTGGGATCCTCTCCACGGATTACCATCTTACACTATGCAAACCACCCTTAATTCGTATTTTTCATGCTTTTGTGAGTCCCCAATCATGGTATTTATTGTTAGAAACGCAAATAACAAGTCGAACGATCATCATCCGCGGTCTATAGCCCAAAAATAGGAGTTATTACCCTACCTCCACGAAGAACACACAATCCGATGGTTTCTCGGCGTTTCCCCTCTCCACACGAAGTACCCGCAGCGGGAACACGCCAAACGCCAAGCTCCCACGCTAAAACACCCTAGAAAACCCGCGCAACACTTCCCCTTGGTCAAACAGAGCATACAGTGCTCTGTTCTGGCCAGTAGGGTTTAAGCACCGCTTGCGGTTAGGAATGCAACGGACCACTCCGTCGCGACCTCATCACGACGGACCTGGGCGTTCCCTTCCAGAGGCTGACGTCTGCTAGTCGCCCGGCGCGCGACACGCGGTGCACATGCAGACGATCGCCGATCCCTGACGGTTATCAGAACGCGACGGGTAGGGCTGTCGCGTTCACAGATAGAGAATTCTAGGGTGCTATAGGCCCAAACTGTTGGCCCAATAAGCCCCAAAAACACAAGCACACACCGAACACAAGCCACCTTGGCCACACATTGGCCTCAGAAGCGCTAAACACAAGATCCACAAGGATCCGAAAAATGCACGACATTACAATATTTCTCACGCATAATGATAGTTTTCAGACAAGCCTAACTTGTCCTTCCACATTTCACCATTTGATATACCAAATAGTCACTACATAAAAGATCAGTTATTCTCAATTTTATCATGAAACCAATTGCTAAGAGGCATTGTCATTTGGGGGTAGCATCAAAACACAATTTTCATTGCTCAGATAAAATTAAAAATCCATTTCAATTCCAGCAGTTCAAATCTAAAGTGATAAAGAGATTTTACCTGAACAATCTTCATTTGGATTTTACCTGTGGTCTTCAATTTTTGTTGTCTTGCACAGCCAATGTCTTGAATTCATTTATAATGTTTGGCTGCAAGGCTCATCAGCTTGCTGATCAAGCTGGCTTTGGGACCCATATGGACTTGGGTCCTGCAATGGAGCAAAAATTAGATTGCAGTATTGATTTTTGAATCCAAAAAGATTTTGTTTTTAGTATAGATGTATTTCTTTCATTAATGGAACTATGAGCTGCATTAGTTCCAGATTTTCTCTTAGCCTTGTTTTCATGAATTATTTTGTTTTTAGGATTTTTAGCATGAAGAACAAAACACTTCTTTTGTCTAGCAATCATGTTCTTATGTACATGGGCATGTGTATGAGTATGGGGCTTGGGAACATGCACAAGATGATCATTTCTATGCCAACAGTCCCTAGAGATATGACCATGTTCATGACATGTAAAGCATTGGACAGACTTGACATATTTATGAAAGTGTTGATCTCTATTCCAACAAAATTTGGCTAAATGACCAGGTTTATTGCAGTTAAAGCAAATGAGATCATTTCTTACCTATTACTTACCTTGGCATGTATGCATTTGCTGAAATCTTCTTTTCCTGTGAGGAGGCTTACTATGAGAAAAAGGAGGTACCTTTCGGTGGCTCTTGGCATGATGTGAATATTGAACTTTCTTTGAAGTTGTCCTAACTTGTGAAGAAGGTAATGAAATCCTGTACAATGATTTTTGTTTTTCTGTTTTCATTTTCTTATTTCTCATAGAAACATGATTCTTCTTCTTAGCAGCATTTTTGCCATTTTCTCATTTTGTTTTTGAATATTTTTTTCTAAACATGAACTTTCACTGATTTTTCATTAGAGATATCAGAGTTCTTGTTCGCAGCAGCTTTAACAAATATTAATTTGGTTTTCTTTTCATTTTCCTTATTTTTTAGATAAGCAAGACTTATGTTTGTGGTATTCGTCAATTCATTTTGAAGCTTCTATTTTTCAGCTTTTAATGCCACAACTTCTTTTTTCTGAAATTTGAAGTTTGTTTAGCATGACATCCAAACCATTTTTCATCTTGTTCTTTTAATTTTCAAATTGAGCAATTTGTTTTTGCAAATCAGCAATTTTATCACTTAAATTGCTACAGTCATTGTCCGATGGTTTGTCATGCAACAAGCATTCAATCTTCCTTTTCAAATGACTTTTTTCTTCAACAAGTTGTTTACATCTTTCATTTATTTGATGATCATGAGCCATGTTGAAAACCTGTTTGTTTAATTGATCATTGTCAAATTTGAAGTTCTCATTGAGATCAATCAATTTTTCATTTTCATTTTCCAGATTAATGACTTTTGATTTCAATAGCTCATGGTTATCTTATAATCCACTCAATTTGTTTTCACAAATTTTGATTTTATCTTTCAGACTTTCTTTTTCAGAATTCAGTTTCTGAACTTCAATTTTCAAATTCTCATTTTCTTCTAAAGGATCTTTATCATTGTTCTGGAGCAATTCAAGTGTATTTTTCAATTTTTCATTATCTTTGTTGCAATGTTTTAAAGTCTTTTTCAAATCTTTATTTTATTGTTCAGCTTTGCATTAAAATTTTTTATCTTCTCACAGAATTCAATCAATTCAACATAAGACATGCCTTCATCTACATCAGAATTAGAGTTAGAATACATAAATGGGTCTAGAATTTATTTACCTGACCTTGTAGACCCATTTGATCTCTTGTGTTCTGAAGAGGATAAAGAATGCTCTGAGCTCACGGAATGTGCTGTGAGAGCCAAAGTCTTTTGGATTGTTGATTTTCTGGATTCATTGAATCTCTTCTTTGCCATTAAGTACTTGTGAATTTCTTTTACTCCATTTCTTTGTGAGTCCTCTGAAAAATCTGATGAAAATGAGCTTGGAGATTTCTCTAAAATTATAACAGTAAATTCATGCAGATTAAAGCAATTTGCCATTATACCAAAACTCAAAAAACTATTAGATCTAATCACAGTGAATCAATGTAACAAGGAATTAGATCTAACAATTAGAGTGGTTAACCCGCTCTGATACCAATTGTTGGGATCAGAGTGATTAAGCACACAAAAATAGATTTGCCAAATCACAATCGATGAACAGATAACCAGTCTCTAATACCAATTGTTGGGATCGGTTATTCGGTAATGGCAAAGCTAGAAGAGGGGGTTGAATAGATATGCAGCGGAAACTTAAGCAATTTAAAAATTACTTCGGATTAAGAGATCTACTCAATCAAAACCCCTCTGATCTGATGCAATGTGTGTAATCAAAATGTGTGAAACATTTTATCAAACAGTTTAAGCCCTAAACATGTTGTTAATGTGTGTGAACAAATTAACAAGTAGTGTGTAAACGAAATCCCTATGCAAGCATCTAACGTATTGCAAGAACAAACCACAATTCAAACCACAGGGCACAAGGGATTTTTAGGTGGTTTGGAAATCACACCACATGACTCCTACGTCCACCCCTCACACAGTGAGGACACACTATTCAAGAATGAGTACAACACACACACTTGAGCACGACGGTTCAATCACACACACACACGCTAGATCAAGTCCACAATAGACCAGATCTTCTAGCCTTGATCTGATCAACACACCATACGCACAATTCAGATCTATGCAAAAGCCAGCATAGACCACTAAGCACACACTTCCACAAACTTCACGTACTGATCTCTAATCAGTACACACAAAAATATATATGAAAAGTTAAAGTGTAAGAAGAGTTCAGAGTGATAGAAAAGATTGAACAGATGAACTCTTCAAGTCCTTCGTCCAGATGATCTTCAGACTTCACGTTGTAGAAGATCTGAGGATGATTCTTGAGACTTGTGGACGAAACTGCTCCAACTTTGTCTTCTGAGATGGATCTCCTTGTTGATGAAGCTTAAGACTTAGAGTAGAGAACAGAGGAACCTTCTTCTTCTTCTTCTTGGCTTAGGGATTGATGTTGATGCTCCTTGCTGTGAAAAGGAGTCTATAAAGTCTTTATATAGAAGTGTCCTATTCTCACACAACTCTTTGGATTTGTGTGCATGAGAAGAAGATGCCCTAATAAAGACATCATGTAAGTCACATGTGACAACTTAACAGCGGCTGTCGACAGATGATCATCGGCTGTCGATAGGTACTGCAACACTTGTGCCTTCCAGAACTGTATTTCTGAACCTTAGCCTGGGCTGTCGACAGATGCAACCTTGCTGTCGACAGGTACTGGTTATCTTGGTATTTCCAGAAGCTTTCTGAGGAACATCTTCAATGGCTATCGACAGATGGGTCTTGGCTTGTCGATAGCTGCTACTTTCCTCGATTTTCCAGAACCTGTTTGAAGGAAGGACATCAGTGGCTATCGATAGGTGCAGTGGTGCTGTTGATAGGTGCTGCTTGATTTCTTCTATCCAGAACCTTTTTGTATAAGATTTCTTCATGTTGTGCACTTCCATTTCCATGAAATTTCCTACAAGAAATAAACTTTAAATTAGATATCATGTAGGTATATATATCTCAACATCATGTCATAGTGTCATGTCATTTTAAACATAAAGGTTGAATGAAAAGCAATCATGTGTCGACACTAAGAAGATCATGTGTCGACACACATAGACACTAACTTGACATGAGAGCAGTTATGTGTCGACAACAAGAAGGTCATGTGTCGACACACATAGACAATAAATTGACACATGAATTTTCAGCATGATTGCGAGGTTTTCCATCAACAACACAAATATGTCATCATCAAAAATAGTTATGTCATCATTAAGAACAGCTTAACATGGTTGACCATAATTGTGTCATCATCCAAAATAGATCAAAGTAATGATCAAGTCAGTGAGTATGGTTATTCAAATAACCACAACTCAACAGAGAGCACAGGGCACAATAGTGCACAGACAGGAGACCACACACACAACCAACCCAGCACACCCCAACAACAGGGGAACAACCAACAAGGTAGGAACACTTCGACCGGTTCCACAGACAACAACTCTGCACCAGTGAAGGCCACACCACATGTAGGCTCTCTTAGCCTTCGCGACACACACTCTCCCAAATGCGATGAAGATGACCAAGAGCACCGTGCCTGGACTTTCCTGCTACTGTCCTCCACACTGGGAAGACCACTGCCAGCCAGTCCACCGCTAACCGCGCCACCCCGGCACGAACACTCCAAGCGACCACACTCGCCACGAACGCGACATAGCAACAGCTGTAACCCTCCTGTAGCACGCATACGAACCTTGTAGGGAAGCCGCACACCTGCAAAATAATTGAAAGCACAAACCAAACACTAGCCAGACAATGTCAGCAGCGTACTAGTACCATTCTTTGGGACAACTATAGTTATTAACTCATTACAAATCTCAATAGACCCATGCTCTGATACCAACTATAACGACTCGACCTCCCAGACCCTGCCAGGGACCCCGAAGTTCACGCCACCACCCACAGGTCCGAAGACCCAAAAGGGTTAGAAGAAAAGTCTAGTGAGATATGTACTGAATTTAAATAATTATACCAATATAACAATTATACAACGTGTCCCAAATAAAAGTGTAGGTACAAGAAGAAATGTGCAGTCCTTAAGGGGCGTACCTCGAGAACTTGCAAAGCACAACTCTCAACTCACCCGGATACAAGAGCTCACAACACTCGCTCTCACTGCTATTGACAGCACACGGCGCCACAACCGTCTCCTCAACCCGTCCGACACTGAGCTTTCGCGACGACGAGCCCCTAGCTGAAGGAAGTAGGGGGAGTGAGCCTCGCGAACAAGGCCCAGTAGGGATTACCAGTCCCTCACTAGCCAGAGTAGCAGGAACTCCGAAAACTGGAAACTACACTACAAAACTGTAAAGCGAGGAACACCTACAACAGGATACTACAAAGCAGCGGAACAGAACAATGCAACGTCATGACCGCTAACCAAGGTCGTGACACACACACGACTCCCTCAAAAACCAAAAGAGTCGGGCACCAAATGGAAGCAACCCTCGGCACACCCGCTAAGACCACGCAACAACCAAGTGAGCACGACATCTCACCAAAAGCACGGCCACCTCAGAGCTCTACAAGGTCAAGGGCCCACAACCATAACCACCCCAGACCCCAGACACACCGCGAGGTCGGGAAGCCACACATGCCGGTGCCACCACGGACTGGCACCCATGAACGAGACTACGGAACTGAGAGGACACTGAAGTGGAAACCACTAGAAACACAAGCCAACAAGGCCAAACCAACGATGCCTACAGAAACTAGGCACGACATGGCTATAATCTCCATGCCAACTAGGGCAACGAATAACACTTGGAAACGTCGTGAGCAAATGTCGTCACAACAACAGCAACCAAGCCACCGCCACTAGCAGCCAAGAGGAGGACACGCAGGCCACTCTCTCTACTCGCCAACCTAGCTCCTACCTCTAACCTCCCCAGAAGAGCGAGACAGAGCCGCCACAGAACACCATAGAAATGCACGCACCACCGCAGCCTGGCCAAGCTGATGCCTTACGCCTGACCTCCCTACGTGGCTCTGGAACCAATGCAAAGCGAGGCAGTGAGAAGAAGGACTGACTGGCCTGCGCCGGGAAGAACTCCAGCCGACCTCGGCGTCCCAGACCAACCAAGAGAGCTCTACAAATGACTCAATGCTGCTATCCAAACCTCGTTTTCCTCTCAGATCTAGAGTCCGCCAACTCAGCCGCCAACTCGAGCACGCTCGTAGCCCCGAACGCTCCCTCAAAGGCTTCCGAGGATGGGGGTCCCAAGCAATGGAGACAACCTCTGAACGGGACAAGCCCTCAAGTGCCAAGCACTGGGCAAACAGGCGGGGCAAGCACAACAAGAACCACGCCGAACTACTGGCTTGTAACCCACGACAAGCCCAGCAAGCACGAGGCACGCATGAACCCTCGAGAGTGCCGTCGGCCAACCAAGGCACACACGAACAAGCTAGAATCTCGGAACACCAGCCATCGGTATGGAAAGCGTCGCTTTTCTAATAATCGATAGACTGTCGGTCAATCGATTATTACCCTCCTGGCACCGCTGTCAGGACACAGCCATGAAGGTGTCACCTTTGGTCACTGAACATAGCGAGGCAACCTGCTGCATTCCCCACCAGAAGGTCCTAAGGCCAAGCCAGCTCTTGGGCACACACCGACACCACAATCGTAACCACAGAAACACTCGAGGAAACACAGGTATTGTCACGTCCCCCTAGGATGTCGCAATACCATCGCGACGGGGAAGGGCACCGCGACAGCAACCCTGTCGCGACGAGGAAATGCACCACGACAAGATCGCGTCGGACCGCCAGACCACGACACCATCGCGTTGGGCCGACGCGTCGTGACACGATCGCGCCATCTAGTGTCGTGACGCACACTGCGGTCGCAACACCAGAAAGAAGGCAGACCCACGGGATGCTCCATCCTAGGGCCACCCACACACCACAAACACACCACATGTGGGAGGGGAGCATGGAGAAGCAGAAAATGCTATCTATAAACCACGAGGGGCTCCCAATCCACCAGAATCGAGAAGGGTACAAGCAATCCCTACCTTTCAAGAAGAAACGAACCCATAAGGGCCCTTCACGTCGGATTGGCCACCTCCTCCTCGCTCTACGCAAGCTCCACAATGCCAAGGAGACGAGCACGGCCCTCCTCCTCGCGTGAAATGCACAAAAGGGAGAGAGGGAGGTGGAGCACTGCCGGAGGGGGAGGAGAAGAGAGGGGAAGGAGGAAAAGGGAGAAGTGGTCATCGGCCAAGGCCTTCAGACTTCGGCACCCAAGACGCGATGGGGCGACGCGTCGCGTTAAGGACCTTAACGCGACGGGTCAATGCACCATGACAAGAACACGTCCCCCAGGGATGCCGTGACAACCCAACAGGCCATACTGACACACCTGCCACCCTGACAGGCGTCAGTCGACTGAAGCGACAGAACACTGTCGCGACCCGTTGACCGGGCGCGACACGAAGACACAATGGGAAAGCAGGGCACAACAAGAACGTGACACACAAGTTGGTCCTGACGAGGATGACTGTCGCGTCGGACACCCACGACGCGACACTAACGCGTCGCCCAGCCCGGATGCGCTAGTGTCCAGTCATCCAAGACACTAGACGAAAAGTCGGGAAGCCGGATCTTACAGTTAATAACTTGAAATCTTATTCTAATATTCTTAAAGATATGATCATGTCTCTGTTATCATATGATTGATCTTATTCATCATCTTATACTCAGTTTATGGTTAAAAGGATAACTTAAACTTGAATGAAAATTGGCTTGGTCATAATGACATGTAGAGAACCTTACCTTAACCATGCATAGCTTTTAATTACCTGCTTATTCTACATGTTACATAATGATCTTGATGTATTTGGAGTTTCTTGATTTTAAACTTGTCTTATTAGTTACTTCCCATGTTTGTCATAATTTCCTTGCTATTCTATAGCACACTTGATTTGGCAAGTTTTTGATACATGTTATACTTGTACACTTGCACAAGTTAGGAAACCCCTTCTTGAAAAATTAGAACCTATCTGTTGGACATTCTGTTCTGGCAGACTAAGAACCTTTTTGTTAAGACCTTCGTAAGTTTCCGTACTCCGTGGATTCCCTCATGGAGATTGAGCTGGTTGTACCATTTAAGTTCCCTGGAGATAGTGTGCTCTTTTATTTCTCATCTTACTCTCTCGGCATTAGTCCAAATTGAATGACAAAGTCATTAATGGATTGTTCAACTTAAATTACACCTGATTACTTTCTTGACAATCGTGATCCTAAATCCTTGTCCTTGACATGATAGTCTTGAATTTTCTTGACCAGTCCATCCTTATTGACACACCTTCTTGTGATACAATCTCAAAATGCATTCTAATGATATGAATAAGATTGGAGTCATGGACTCAAAACACGTTCTTGTTACCCATGAGTCAACAGGCTCATTGGGACATATGCCAGTATTGCGCAATATGAACCTGACTGAGGGCCGGTATCTGGTCCTGGAGATTCTGGCAAAGTCCTGTTATTTATGGGTGTGATTGTCGGATTCGCCCCCGACAAAGTCGTGTTTACCCCAAGGTGTTGATTGCTCAGTTTCCTAAAGATGTTCGCTACCCCAAGAGTTGATTGTTAGGATGATCCCCTAACAAAGTCGTGTTGCTTGGTGTGGTGCGGAATCATGATTGGTGCTTGGCATGGCACGTACTTGTTACATGTGAGACACTTGCTTGACTTGACTTGTTACTTGCTATTGCGTGTTGGTCCTGAGCCCGAGTGGTAAAAGGACGTACTTGCTTGAGGCACAATAGACCCTGCGTGATATTCTTGTGGAGTGCCCAGAATGGGTTACTCAAAATGCTTGCTAGTGAATTGTCCTGCATGCTTGTGCTTCCCAGTGCTATCGTGATCTATTGAAAGATACTCTAGTGAACTTCTTGTGTCAAAGAACTTTCTTGTACAATTATGACTGTTCCCTCTTCAGTGATAGTTACACAAGAGTTATCCTGACTTTCTTGAACTATTGACCATGTTTATTACTTCCAAATGTGAATACTCTCCTGTACATGCAATATACTTTCTAGCGTTATAATCTCTCTTACTTGATCGTCCTTCTCACATAATATCTCAAATTCATTGGACATCTCTTGAACTCATTGCTAATTATGTTTCATTGGATTTATCATACATGTTAGAGCATCTTGTCTTTACTCGTGCCTGCCTAGTTCTTAAAATGTTAATTACTTATATCATTCCCCGCACATTGAGGTGTAAATCCTATTGGGCTAGTTTGCTCATGCCTGCTTCCTAACATTTCAGGTAGTGAAGATGAGGAGTATGTTTAACAATGGGACTTGTGCACCGAGCATGGAGTACACTTAGAGAGTCATTTTTATTTCTAGTTAGTCTATGAGAGAATGGTAATTATTGTAATTTTCTTTTCTTTTGAGAGATAAATAGATTGTTGAGCAAGGAGTGTTTCATTAACATTGGAGGTTGTGATTGTAGACACCCATTTCTGACCCATAAGTCGAGCAATATCCCTTGTCGTATCATTGATGCCCCACGTTGGCTCATCATCGTCAAGCTGGCTTTCTCCGATCATGACATAATTCCCATTAGTTCATCGCCCTGGAGGACTCTTCCTGGTCAAATCAATCTCTTTCACTATAAGCTCTCTGAGTATAAGTCAGATATTTCATCCTGAAGGCTGTGCATGGCTGATTGGACACATTACATGCCGAAATGCAGAAAAGACCAAAAGGCGACAGGCCCTAGGTCGCCTTCCTGAAAACGACAACCCCTATGTCGCGTTCATAATTCCACATTTTTAAATCCTCAGAAAATCACAAAATGACTTAAGTTACCTTCCATATGAGGAAGGCGACGTATCGAGCAGTCGCATTCAGAAGGCGACACCTTGGCCGTCGCGTTCTGGGCCTTAAACAGGAAACTCAATCCGAAGCCAATTTGGACCCATGCTATTGATGGTAATTGCTTCATTTGGACGTCCAAATCAAGTCCAAATCCTCTCAAATTCGGAGCAGACCTTCCTAACATGTCCCTTTCCGAGTTCCAATAGCCCTTGCATAGCCATACTTACCCAGAGTCGGACTCTTGCCCATTATTCCTCTCAGACCCGAGTTGGGAATAATCACCCATAAGTACCTCGTCTCTGCATCTTTTTGGGCAAGGCTGGATTCTTTAGTTCGCTGAGCAAGAGAGCTTCATCTTCCACGAAGAGAGTTCTCCCTCCAGACGATCAGCAAGAGCCCTCCAGGGTGTTTTCCCATCGGCTACACAATCTCCTCTTCCTTCTCCTCTTTATTTCTTTGATTTCATGCATGCATAGCTTCGTTTTCTTCATAGTTTAACATTAGATCATGACACACACACCTATTCTTAACACCCATAGGGGTTAAAAGCCCCAATCTCGTGAGTTCCCTCCATATTAGTCTATAATTCCATGCTTTTCATTGAATAGATCATCTACACACGAGTTCTAATGGGTGTTTTGTTTATTTGAATCACTTTGGTAGGTGTTTAAAGGTCAGAGCAAGGTGAGGCTCTTGCCCCTCGGCCGGCTGAGGAGCAGGAAGACGAAGAACCCAAGTCTCCATCCACTGAAGAAGAAGGCGACGACCGTTGTGTCGCGATCAAGAAGGCGCCGCTGCCTACGTCGCATTCACATTAAAGCATCGCGACACCCACTTTGTCGCGTTATCAGGTTCGCCTTCCTCTTCATATTTCCTTTCCAAGGTAGTTAGCCCTCCATCTGAACATCAAGAGGCGACTGCATTGGTGGCGATCACGGTCAGTTCTTAATCCCTACATCTTCACAATCAATTTCAAAAGGGGATACAAATCCCGTGATTACACCTTTTGGCGATCACGGTGGGACCACTTGTGCCCATCACGCTTGTTCTTCCTTTCCCTGCCGTCCCTATTATCTAACAGGTATGTTGTGTGGTTAGTTTTCCTTGTTGGTTCTCTTCCTTTGAAGTTATCAATGTTCTGCGGTTCTGGGTGAGAAAGCAAAACGATCAACGTCGCGATCCAAATAGCAACACAAGGCCCGTCGCGATAAGGTACGCACTCTGCCCGTATGCCTTTTGCATTATTTAAAGATTTGTTGAGCCTGTAAAGAAAGCAACGAGGCGTGTGTCGTGTTAAAGGAGGCGACGGGATTCTTGTCGCATTCAGGTCAGTACCTTGTTTTTCTGAGTCTCCTTGCAAATTTGGGTTTACTTATACATACTCCATCCATAGTCCATCACATCACGCTTATTCCATGCTTTTGAGAGATTGTTGAGTCTTGTATGTTATAGGATTGTGTGATTTTCCGTGCATAATTAGGATTTACTTGCTCTCTGTCCACTGCGAGAAGGAAAGCGACAGTCACAGCGTCGCGACCTTGGTCGCGACATAGTCCCTGTCGCCTTCTTCCTCTGAGAGCAATTAGCCCTAATTCTTGTTGTGTTAGTACTAGGTTAGAATCTTTCATGCACTCCGGTGCACATAGGATTTGCATACATCTTTCCATATTCATAGTGTAAGTTTCCTCCTCAGCGATGTTCGCTCTCTCGGCCACATATTCCTTGTGTCCGACTAGAGAACTCGCTCGAGGGCCTCCGTAAGTCCCCGCTGACCGTGGATTCCCACATGGTCGCCGGGCTGGTTGTACCCGTCGCCACCTAGGATCGAGTCTAAAGTTCATTTGGTAAGGTTGAGAGAACCCTAGTCATACCCGAAGTTGGAAGCCTTCTCCCATTTAGGAAACCCTTCCTCACTTGGAGAGAACTTGCTAAAAGTCAAAATCACTAAAAGGCAAATTCGAATCAATTAAAAGTAACCATCATCATTGCCAACTGCTTGCTTTGGGTGAGACGTTTTCTCTTTCCTTTTGTCTGCATAGGATTGCTTGTTTAGGAAAATAAGAGTCTGTCTAGGTTTGGTTGCCTCTCTCAAGTCTGGAAAGGCTCTCCCCATCTCTCTCCACCCACTTTCCAAACATGGAGTCTTTCTTGAACCCGATCTACAATAGTGAGAATCCCGACACTGCCCTCCAGAATTCCCAGGATTACGAAGAGTCCCTACCCCATGATCTTTTTGACGAGGTGACCCGGCCTTGGGTCGCTACCGTCCATACCTCTGAGGGTCTCCGTCATGACGAGGGCAGCCCGTCTCAGAACACCCACCCTCCTCAGTCGGACGATCAAGCCGCTCAGCTCTTGCACCTAATTCCTCAGCTTGATCAGTCCCAAATCCAGACCCTCATGACGGCCCTCAAAGGAAAGGCCGCTTCCTCACCCTCACCCAGAGCGGGCGTGTCACGCCCCGCAGCAGCTACATCCAGCCCCCACATCACCATGGGACGAGCCGACAACACCCCCATCCGACCGCGGACCATCCGGTTTACGCCATTTGAGTCTGAGCACTATATCCCCCGTGAGTCGAGGCCGCGGTCTCCACCATACCAGCCATGTTACTCCCCTCATCGTCCTGAGCCACGTGCCAGGCCTACCTCTCGTGCCTCGTTCATATACGCTTAGCCATCCGCCGCACCGGACATGATGTCCGAGTGGGCGTCCATCAAGAAGGAGCTCCAAGAGCTCCGTAAGCAAGTCGACCCTAGGCAGCACCACGATGTGCATATGCCAAATTTCAATGGCCTATGGGTCCCCTCTCCATCCGAGCTGCCGAAGTACCGCAAGTACAACGGCTCAGGTAATCCTTACACTCATATCAAGGACTTCATCTATGAGTCCGCTCCCTACCAGCATGACCGCCGTCTCATGGCATATCTCTTCCGCCGGTCGCTGGACGGGCATGCTCTTGATTGGTTCTACTCCCTGCTACCTGAGGACACTGAGGACTTCGCTGTCGTGAAGGCCAAGTTCATCGAACAATTCCAAGACAGGGTCGGGCCTGAATATTCCCTCACGGACCTCATAGCTGAAAAATGAAGCCGGATGAGGATTTCTCAGCATACGCCGATAGGTGGAGGCAAATGGCCACCAGAGTTCCGGGGTACCTTCCAGAGGGGGAGAAGGTGAAGATCATCATCGCCAACGCCACACCTGCCTACCGCAACATTTTGGCGATGAACGACATCTCCAATATGCATCAGCTCTACAGCCGGGCCGGTTCATCCAAACCCAGCTCAAAGATTCTCCCATCCATTCCATGTTTGAACCCCAGAAGTCTCGTTTCCAAAGGAAGCCTCAGGGGCCTGTCACCGAAGGCGTCCAAGTGAACGAGCAAGTAAGTGCGTTCAACCCTACCGGCTAGAGCCAAAACCGCCAATACAATGCCCAGGGTCAGAACCGTACCAATCCGCCACAAGGGTAGCAGCAGCGCCAATACAACCAAGTACCACCTCCTGATGGCTCTCAACAAAGGCGTCCCATGGGCCCTAGGAGAGCTCACTACCCACCATTGCCGGAGACACTCTCCGACATATTCTTGGCCTTGCTCTCCACAGACGCCATTAGGCTCCCTCCTGAGAGGCCTCTGAACCCAAGTGTGGATCAAACCCGATACTGTGTCTTCCACAGGCAGCCCGGTCATACCATTGATCAGTGCTTCACATTCAAGGACTTGGTGTATGACTTGCATGAGCAGAAAAGGATAGATTGGACAGCCCTCCGGCAGGTGATCGGAGACATCAAAGAAAGGCAGAGACAACAACAGCAGCAAAGGCAGCAGCGCCAACCACCCCCTCCACAACAACAACAGCAGCAACATCAGCAGCCACTGCAGGACCTCGGGATCGTCCACAACCCCTTACCTAACCATCCACCAGCTCCGAACCCACCACCACCACAGCAACCTGCCCAAGTAAACCCCATCGTCCACCACCCTCCTCCGCAAGCAAACTGGACGTACGATGATGAATTAGATGTTCAGCAGATGATGGCCATTAACCAATATCCTGTCCAATCCCAAACAATACAACCAGCCTACACGGCTCCCCAGTCAGTCCCTTCTGTAGTTTCCATGGCCAACGCCGTCATACTGCCTGTCAGTTCAGCATCCGCGCCAGCTGTTAGCTCACCCATCATCTTACCTTTCGCTCCATCTGTCTCCATCCCTCTACCCCCTATCATATCCATTCCCTCACCCATCATCCTACCACCACCTGGGCCGGACCAACCCTCCGCCGCAACATTATCCTCCGCTAGACAGCCACCTACCAATCCGACCACCCTACGGAGCGGGCGAGTCTTTCGCCGCCCGTACCCACCTATCTCCACCACCACCACTTCCACAAACCCCCAGCAGGTCCTGCAGCCGCCACAACAACATCAAGCTCAGCAACAAGCACAAGATGAGGGGTTGATTGAGCCACTACCTAGAACCCACTATGACATCCTCAAGCACCTGGACCACGTGCCAGCCAAGATCTCCTTCTGGAGTTGATAAAGAAGTCTAAAGAGCACCAGGAAGCCCTGAGGAATTTCCTGCAGAAGGTGGTAGTGAATGAAGACATGATGGCAGACAAGCTACCTAGTGCCCTGGCCATGGTGACTCGCGGGCCGGCAATCACATTTGCAGAAAGCGAATTAGCACCCCCAGAAGCCAGGAGGCTCCCCCTCTGTGTCACTTTAGTCATCAACCATATAGCAGTGGGAGCGGCACTGGTCGACACGGGAGCATCCATAAACGTCTGCCCGCTGAGTACGCTAAGAGCCTGTGACCTGTCAGAAAGTATGCTGAGGCCAGCACCCACCACCATTGCCGCATACGACAATTCCAGAAGATCTTGCCACGGCATGGTAACTATGCAAGCCGAACTGGGACCCCTCGCCGTCACAGTGGACTTCTACGTCCTAGATATCGATCCCATGTTCAAGGCTATTTTAGGGCGTCCATGGTTGGAAGCACTCGGGGGTGTGCCATCTACCGCGCACCAATGCCTGAAGTTCCCATTCCAAGGGAGAATCATCAAGGTCAAGAGCATAGCCACCACCCACTCCATAGATGCCCTCCACGATACCCACCTCCCAGCTGTGTGGCCAGCCAACAAACCCATCGTCTCAGTGCTAGACATCAACTACCCCTGGAGCTACACGTTCCAGTCCCAGCGAGAGGTCAACCTAGCTCGGGTCAATGCGGTCAAGAGAAAAGAGCCTCTGAGCACAAAGGGGTGGCAAATTATGATGAAGTTGGGGTATGAAGAAGGCAAGGGCCTAGGGGCAGAGCTACAAGGTATAGTCAAACCCATCCCCGACATCGTCACGAAAAGTCGATGGGGCTTAGGGTACAGGGAGAAATCCAAACCATGGTCATCCAGCACATCCACTCTTAAGGCCGACCGAGAGCCACTCACCTGGACACTCTGGTGTCACTTTATCAGGGGGCCTACCCAACCTGGATACAACACCATGGTAGTCGAGGCAGAACTCTCACAGCACGAGGTGCATGGCCGGAACTTCTCTCGGCATATGGCCCCGTTGCTTACCTATAGAGCCCTAGAAGCCCTCCGTCTGACCAGGAGGAGAAAGACCGGAGACCCAGAGGCTGAGTGGTATAGATGGTTCGACATAGAAGACATCACCATCGCCTTTAGCCGACTGTTTTGGGAAGAAGAGAGAACCTGGCCGCCAGCTGCGGAAGAGTTATTAGATCCACCCATTGCCATCACGTCCAAAAGGCAGCTCATGAGCGATGCCTCAGACTTAGGAGAACCAGACATCCCCTACGAGGAGGGGAAGACCATTGATGAACTCTGGAGAGGCACCTGCCTAGCCATCCACCCATCCCTCCTGGATTCCCTCCTTCCCAGCCTAGTCCCATCCTCTCCTCCTTTGCTGATCCAGCTGACTCCTCAGCTCCTCACGGCGACGCACAGCCTCCTTACACCCGAGCTCCCACCAGCTGTCCTCTCCGTCCTTCAAGCTGATTCAGGTGACCACGAGGTCACCCTCTCCTGTTGCATGCTCTCCTCCGATCTCCAAAAAAAAACGTCCACTTTCAAATGCACGTTGAGGTTGAGGAGCCGGCATACGTCCTGCACTCTTCTGATCAGGGGCACCCCTCGGCTGGGGCTTCCCCTCTGCTCCTTCATTAGGAGCCATTCTCTTCGAGGACACCATGTCCTCCCCCAGTCCTGTAGAGTCGTCTAGTCTAGGAGAGTCTAGGTAGGTGAGTCTAGATTAGGATAGATAGGTCTAGGTAGAGAGTCAGGTCAGCCCGCCATCCGCCAATTCCAAGCACCGCCCTAGGAAGCAGCGGGGAAAAGCTATTCCCCGAAGATATCTTCAAGAGCTAGCTCGGCGGTGTCAAGCGCTTCTATTGATAGAGGAGTTCACGAGAGAAGCGCTGGTGTTCGAAGAAGTGTTTGAGCAGGATGGGGTGTTCATAGACGACGGGTTTGGTGTCTACGAAATAATGAATGATGAGGACCCAGTCGATGAAGAGGATAGCGAAGTAGATGACACTGCCGAAAAATATGCCAGTGGAGTAAGGAGGTTCGATGAGCCTATAACGGCAGTGGATGAATCTACTAAGGAAGTCAACCTTAGAACAGAAGAAGATCCCAAGATTGTGATTATCTCGACAAATCTCCCTCCTGATGAAGAAGAGGAACTGGTGCAAATCCTAAGGGAGTACAAGGATACATTCGCCTGGTCTTACGAGGACATGCCCGGTCTAGACCCCTCACTAGTGGAGCACCGACTGGTACTGAAAGAAGGGGCAAAGGCAATCAAGCAGAAACTCAGAAGGTTCCATCCATCACAGCCCTGAAGATGAAGGACGAAGTAGATAAACTCCATAAGGCTAGATTCATCAGGGTAGTGCTTAATTCGAACTGGGTGGCCAATATAGTCCCTGTCATGAAGAAAGACGGCAAAGTCAGAATCTGCATCGACTTCAAGGATTTGAATAAGGCATGTTCGAAAGACGACTTCCCGCTTCCTCATCTTGATGTGCTAATCGACAATAATGCCGGGTATGAGACCCTCTCATTCATGGATGGGTATTCAGGATATAACCAAATCCGTCTATCTCCTGAAGATCAAGAGAAAACATCCTTCACCACGCCCTGGGGAACGTACTGCTATGTAGTCATGCCGTTTGGGTTAAAGAATGCCGGCGCTACTTATCAGAGGGCGATGATGGCCATCTTCCACGATATGATGCACGTTTATGTAGAGGTATACGTGGATGACATCTTGGTGAAGTCAAGAACCAGGAGAGAACACCCCGAAATCCTAGCCAAGGTGTTGCAGAGGTCTAGAGAGTATCAGCTGAGAATGAATCCGAAAAAATGCGTGTTCGGGGTCTCATCAGGAAAGCTGTTAGGTTTCATAGTCAGCAAGCGGGGCATTGAGATCGATCCAAACAAGGCCAAGGCAATAGCGGAAATGCCGCCTCCAAAGAACATCGCACAATTAAGAGGGCTAATCGGGCGTTTGCAATTCATCAGAAGATTTATCTCCCAGCATTCGCAAAGATGCCGCCCATTTTATGATCTCTTGAAAGGAGGGTAAAATTCGAATGGAATGACAAATGCCAAGCAGCCTTCGATGAGCTGAAAAGTTATCTCATGAATCCCCCAGTCTTACAGCCTCCTGTACCCGGAAAGCCGCTAATCCTATATCTCTCAGTCATTGAGGACTCCCTAGGAGCTGTCCTGGCACAACATGACGAATCTGGGAAAGAAAGGGCAGCATACTACCTCTCTAGGCTCTTCAACTCCGCTGAATCCAAGCTCACCACCGCGAACAAAACTTGTGCCGCACTCGTGTGGGTAGTCCAAAAGCTCAAGCACTACTTCCTCGCCCACGAGGTCAAGCTGATCTCAAGGATGGATCCACTTCGTTATCTGCTTGAAAAGCCCGTCCTTTCTGATCGGCTGGCACGCTGGCAGAGTTTTCTCTCCCAGTTTGACATATCCTTTGTGGTCCAAAAGGCCGTCAAGGGGTATGCCATCGCCGAGCATCTAGCCCATCTACCACTCCCCACAGTGACTCCCTCCGAGAGGAATTCCCCGATGAGGAACTCTCAGTCATAATCAAAGACCCCTTTTGGTCCCTTCATTTCGATGGTGCACTCAACTCTCAGGGACGGGGCATTGGAGCCCTACTACTTACCCCGGAAGGCATTACCATCCCCTTTGCATATCAACTCACCTTCCCCGCTACCAACAACATGTCAGAGTATGAGGCTTTCCTTGCTGGTCTCAAGCATGCTTATCTGCTGGGGGCATCGCACCTCAGAATTATAGGAGACTCTCAGCGCGTCCTACGACAGGTGCTCTCAACTTACCGCACTCGTGACCCGAAGCTCAAGCCATATCAAGACTGGTCACGTTGTTGGCGAGGCAGTTCCGTAAGCTCATCTACATCCACACTCCTCGTTCCCAAAACATCCTGGCCGACGCTCTGGCGTCGCTAGCCTCATCCCTATCCTTCCCTCTGAGTCGCCGACTGAGACAATCATCGTCCAGCGTCTCGATGTTCCATCTACCCAGGACCCTTGGTTTAGCGACCTTAGGGCAACCTTAGAAGAGAAGGCTAGAAAAGAGGAGAGCAGCAAGTCATGATAACTGAGCTCGAGGAGATCCTGAATGAAGAGGAACTGCCATGGTACTTTGAGATAGAGCAGTACTGCAGGGATGGAACATATCCTGAAGGGGCAAGTGTAGAAGACCGTAGGGCCATCAGGAGAGCCGCCTTAAGGTACACAGTTGTCGGAGAAGTTCTGTACAGGCGAGCCCTTAATGGAGTCCTTTTAAGGTGCCTTACCGATGACGAAGCTTGGAAGGTGGTGGAAGGGGCCCATCTAGTGAATGCGGAGGGCACGTTAACAGTCAGATGCTAGCAAAGAAGATCATTAGGCAGGGCTATTACTGGCCACCCTAGAAGAAGACTGTACCATCTACGTCCGTAGGTGTGTCAAGTGTCAACTCATGCCGATAAAATCCATGCCCCTTCCTCCTCACTACACCCACTCTCCACACATGGCCATTCTCCATGTGGGCTTTCGACATTGTCGGCCCTCTTGGTGATTCTAATGCTCAAACCAAACAAAAGTCATTTATCCTAACTGCGACTGAGTATTACACCAAGTGGGCAGAAGCTGAAGCCTTCACAGAAATCAAAGCATCCACGGTGTGTCGCTTCATCATGAGAAACATCATCTCGCGGTTCGGAGTGCCAAGCAGCATCGTCACGGACAATGGGCCGCAATTCATCGCACAAGAGCTCCAGGACCTCTGTAAGAAATACAACATCACGCTGCATCATTCATCACCGTATTACCCACAAGGCAATGGCCAAGCTGAAGCAACTAACAAAACCCTTCTTAAAATCCTAAAGAAAACCTGTGAGTCGCATAAATTCGCCGACTGGCCAGAGAAGCTAATAGAGGTTCTATGGGCCTACCGCACCTCCGTCCGCACTCCCACGGGACAAACCCCGTACGCTCTCACCTACGGGATGGAGGCGGTAGTTCCATATGAGATCCTAATTCCTTCACTAAGAGTCCACTAGACAAGGAACTTAATCTTGATGAACGTCGAGAGGCGTTACTAGTCCAATTGGAACTTTAGATGAAAGGCGGCTTATGGCAGCCGACCATGTGCTTTCCTACCAAGGCGAATCTCAAGGTCTTTCAAAGAAGGTAATTGAACGAAAATTCCAAGAGGGTGATATGGTCTTGAAACGCATCTTTATCAACCCGGAGGTCCTAGGTCCAAACTGCAACCAACTGGGAGGGTCCGTACGTTGTGAGGGAGGTCTACCCTGGAAATGCATCGCTTAATCAATGCTGAGGGCGTCGAATTATCACATCCGTGGAACGGGTTGTACCTCAAACGTTTCTATCCTTAGGCCTATAGGTGTGAGGCCACAACACCTAGATCGGGGAGTACCCCATGTTGGGAGTCTAAGATACCTCTCTAATCGCCAAGGCTGCTCTAAGTTAGGATTAACACACACGCACACACGGCAAACCGGATAACTACACTCGGTAGATGCTGCGATTATGCGGGCTCTACTCTAGCGATGCATCGGTCATTCTCTCCTAATCGGTCGAAGTGTAGGGCAAAAAGGGTCGTAAGGGTGAGGTCGTCAACCTACAGCATACCCCGACAAGAGAAGTCTCAAACAGGGACGGTCAAAATAACAAAAGGGCAAAGAAGCAAAGAAACGAAAAGAAAAGAAAATCCATAATACAATAGGGGCATGGCAAAGAGTGGCAAAGTCCCCGCGGGACACTAATGAGCCCGGTCGTACGCATGCCCCAAAGCAAGGCAAGTCCATAGCAAAGACCATAAAGTCCCTCCACAACAGACCCAATCTCCGAATGGTATGCTGTAGAAGTAGCCGAACCCAACATCCTATACCCACACAAGACTTTCCTTAAATAATCTTCCGTTCCTCCTATAAGGTTGAGTCACCTCTTGGGTGGGGCTTAATTATCGCAGCATCAACTAAGGGTAAGGTTTCCAGGCGTTGTCACCCTTACGCACGTCCTAACTTAGAAAGCCCTGTGGCGAGAACCGGAGGTGATTGAGATTCCTAACCAGCGGCTCGAATCGGTTTAAGTGTTGTGGCCCGAAGATGCGAGTACCTTCCGTCTCACGTGTCTTATTTTTAGAAGGGCTAACGCCGCTTTAGGTGCTAACAAAAAAATAAAAAAATCAGATATTTCACAAAACCCCAAAAAAATCAGATATTCCAAAA